>UFQX01000611.1:0-282850 GCA_900497675.1 Arapaima gigas
TGTTTGGTGTGAACATTCACTGAAGCTCGTGACCCGTCCGCGTCATTTTATTGCACTGTGCTGCTGCCACATGGTCGACTGAATAGATAATTGCGTGAACAAGCAGGTTTACAGGTGTTCCTAATAAAGTGGCCAGCGAAGAGAAAAATTTGATGTTAAAAAATTCGGAACCCCCTATTGCCAAGGCTTGTCTGATTATAAAACCTTCTGGTGTTTTAGGGACCGTCTCTAAAGAACCGTTCTTCTCACTGTGAGGGAGCAGCACTTCTCACCTTTGCTCTGTGTGTGTGACAGGGAGAGAGAGTGATCCTGCTTAGGCAGGTTGACCAGAACTGGTTCGAGGGGAGGATCCCAGAGACGCAGCGCCAGGGCATTTTCCCCGTGTCCTACGTAGATGTGATCAAGGGGTCGCCGACTACACCCAACAGGAGCCCAGGCTCGCAGGGCTACGCCAGTGATCGAGACCGCTCCCACACCCCTGCCTCCTCCAAGGTAGGTTGGTTGAGGCAGAAATTGGTTGGTGCTTAGCACTTGGACCACGACGCAGTTGACCAGTTCACGTCCGCCCCTCCTCCACGGCTGCGTTGTGCTCTCTCCACACAGTGCGTTTGTAGGGTAACAGTACACCAGCTTCTTGACTTCCAGATGCAGTTTGAACCAGGAATAGGATTGTAACTCTTGGATATAGCTATAATAAATAGAAATACTTTTGTTAACTTCGAGCTGCTTTAAAATTTGTTTTTTACGTAGTGATGGTAATAGTATGCTGAGAAGGTGCAAATGTGTCCACATACACGAAACAAAGGAAAAGTTTACAATATCAAAAGATAATGAATAAACTATTTATGGGCAAATTCAAGATTTTTTGAATGGCTGAGTGAATTACAGATTAACTTAAAGTTTTAAGTGGCTGAAAATAAAAAATCTCTATGATGTATTCAATGCTGACTGTCGACAGATTTATCCCGTAACCATGTACGACGTTGGTTGCTTTGTTATCGGTCACCGACACTCAGGCACCAGACACAAGCTGTAAACACTGTGGACCTGAGTTGAATTGCAGTGGCCCCGCATGAGAGTTCTGGTTGGGAGCTCTTCACTGCAATCTGTTTATAGCTCACATTGTTTTAGCTTGTATTGTCTTGAACATCTCACTGCTTTCCTTTCTCTCAAGCCCTTGTGTGCCCCCCTGGGCCACAGCACTCTGTCCCCCCTGCTACACCACCGTTCCTCCCCCACCCCTCAGAAGGCGCACCTGCAGGCTGTCACCAGTGAGTGGATTTCCCTCACCTTGGGGCTCCCACCCTCTTCCACTACCCCTGCCCCCACCCCGCCGCCACTCCCCTCAGGCCTCCTGGCTGATCTGGAAGTCCTCGACTCCATGGCGCCGCCCCAGGGAAGCCCTCATCCCCCTGCTTCGACGCGTACACCCCTCACCCAGGAGACACTCTTCAGTCCCATCATTCCTACTTTGACTCCACCCTGCTCCCCGCCCCCCTGTGTGAGATCTCCCTCTTCTCGCCACCACTCTGCCTCTCCTGTATTTGCCTCCTCCCCCCAACACGGAAGCAAACCCGGTGATTCGTGGGAGAAGCAGTTGTTGCCACAGAAACACCCAGAGGAGGCCGCCCTAACTGGGCCGCCCTCCACCACCAAAGTCCGCAGTCATCCTGCAGCCTGGAGGTCAGTAGAGTTACCCTCCATAAACGGCGAGGGGTCTTCATGGAAAGGGCAGGACAAGGACATGTACGGGGAGCTCCTGTCCATCATCAAGGACAACCAGTCAGAGAAAGAGTTTGAGCTGGAGGGGGCAGGCCAGGTGGTGGAACTCCACATCGAGGAGGACCCCTGCGAGCTCGAGCAGGTGCCCCCGCTCTCTGGTGCGGAGCAGGGCTGGCCATTGAGAGCGCAGGTAGCTGCCTGGCTGTGTTTGTCAGACTGTTTAACCTGAGATTATGGCTAATTGGACTGTTTGTTGTCGTTGTTTTTCTGGCCTTTTGTGTAGACTGTACAAAAAACTCGCAAGTGTCATTGCACTGGCTTTTCTGTGGCCTGTGGTTGGAGAGGAACAGGCCCTCTGGTTCTGGCTTTAATGCTAACGTCCCCTGGTGTCCACATTGCCTTTTCCACCAGGCTGCCGTGTCCTCGAGCTCCACACACCAGCCCCAGCCCCCCTCCCCCTCCTCACCCCCCACCCCTCCCCCGATCAAACACTCATCACAGCAGGCGTCCCGCTCCCCGAAGCCCAAGGTAAAAGAAGGGTCCCTGAGCTTGTGGCATGACCTTTAACCCTTGAGTCACGTGACTCCTAACCTAGAGCCCGTGTTCCAGGGTCAGGAGCTTGGTTTTTCTAGTGCTTTCTGCTGGAACATGTCTCCCGTGTTGTCAGCGTTCCGTGTTTGTGTGTACACGATGATATATGTTGCCTGTTTTTATAACCCTCATCCTCCCCATGCTTCTGGTTCTTGCAGCCGGTGTTTAAGCGCGACGTTTTTGTTGACGGTAAGCCCCCCCGTAGCCCCGTGACATCGAGGAGGTCCTGCAGGTCCCCCGTGGGCCACACGTCTGTGTCGTCCCCCAGGGTAGGGCACCAGGGACAGCCTGACGCGTCCCGTTTTCCAACTAACACGTAGTGTGTAGAGCTGCCTGCAGGAGGCGATATTGCAGTGACGCGGCCAGCAGAACTGTGTAACCTGGGTGAGAAGCGTTGCAGGGAAGACTGAGAGGAAGTCCACAGCTTGTACCTGCACACACACACAAAATCCCGTTGGTGTCTTGCTGCTCTTGCGGTGTGTGAGGTGCGTGAGAAGGTGCTGTTTGGGCTGCTGCTGTTGGCTTTGATGCATGACCTAGAGGACGAGGACCAGGCCCAGACTGACTTACCGTAGTTATCAGCATCGCACCCTGGTGTAACAGTGCCTGTGTTTCCCAGAGTTGGAGAACCTCAGTCGAGTTTTCCCTTTGCTCAATAACATATATAACTCATATCCATCTGTATCTGAGTATCTTAGTATCTCTCTGTGTCTCTTTCTCTGTGTGCCCTCCCCGGTGCAGCCCCTGCGGCCAGCGTTCGTGCGGGATGCACCACCTTGTGGAGGAGAGCCGTAAGTGACCTCCACCTTCTTCCCACCTATGTGTGTGATGGACGGCCCCCTGTTTCCTAACCGTTGCCCCCTGGTGGTCGCCCAGATTCCAAGCCTTGTACAACTATCTGCCACGCAACGAGGATGAGCTGGAGCTGAAGGAAGGGGACGTGGTGGACGTCATGGAGCGGTGTGACGACGGCTGGTTCGTGGGTGAGTGTGCGTCTCGCTGTGCCTTTTGAAGGGGATCGCATTTCCACCACGTTCTGTTAACCAGTAAGCGGCGCTCTAGCTGCACACGGCCTCGATGTCCTGTCCCCACCGGGACCCTGGCTGGGGAGCGGATTGATGGCAGCTGCCGAATTCCATCAATTTCCAGCTGTCTGTTTGCTGGGTCCTCGCTGGGGGGTCGGCATGAGCTCATTACCCTGCGTGACTCATCCCGACCTCATCAGCCGCGCTACGTCGCTGTGCGCTTCAGTGAGTTCAAACATCATTCGCAGCCGTTTCCTAGTAAATCCCTGCCTGTCTTTGTACTGTCTGAGCCTGGCGGTCTTGTCTGGGCTTTCTGGGAAATCCTTTCGTGTTAAGTTACATGGGGCAGCAGGTGGCATAATAGTCAACCGCAGCTGAAGTACCTGGGTTTGAATCCTCGCTTCTGCTGTCATTCCCTCAGTCAATGTACTTCCCTCAGTCGATCCAGAAAAAATTATCCTGCCGGATGCGGTCGTGAGAAGAAGTTTGGACGTATCGTGATCCTGCGTGATTGACTCCTAGAATGTGGTTTAACTTCATCGAAGTCGTAATAATAATTAACGCACGACACAGCCGACCTGCGACATTCCCATTAAACAGTCAAGGTTATTCACGGAGCAGCATGTGTGGATCTTCCTTTTACTGGGGGAAACTTCAACCAGCTCGTTCCTTTATACAGGCCTGTTTCGTTTCATGTATAGTTCACGTATTGCGTCAGGTCAGAGCCCAGCGTTTCAGTGGGACTCGACCAGTCCACAAAGCCAGAGTTGTTGTTGATTTACTGCCTGATCTGGACTGTTGCCGTGTTGCATGTGCCAGATTCGTTTGAGTTTCAGATCGCAGGCAGATACCCTGACATTCAGCTGTAGAACTTGGTGAGACACACTGGAATTCATCTTCGGTTCACTGTAAGCCGTCCAGGACCTGTAGCAGCAAAGCGGCACTATTGTTCTTCCTCTGCTGTGCGTCACACTTGAGATACGTTTTCGGTGTTGATATGGGATGTTGCTTTCCCTCTAAACCTAATGCTGCAGTTTCCAGCTTTTGTCTCATCTGTCCAAAGAAACTTGTTTCAGGATCGATATGGAACAGCCAGGCAGTCTTCAGCAGACTTCAGATGAGATTTTTTTTTTTTTTTTTTTTTTGTGAGCAAGTCCTGGTTTTGTCTGTGAAAACCTCCCACAAAGACCACTCCTGTTCAGTGTTTCTCCCACGAAAGGCCCATGAACGCAGACGTTATCAAGAGCAAGAGATGCCTGCAGGTCCTTAGCTGCCACCTCAGGGTTTTTTCTATCTTGACTGTGGGCTGTACCTCGTGCTGTGTTGCTGATTTTTGCAGGCCTCCCAATCCTGCTGAATTTCCCCCATTTGTAAACTATCTGCCTGACTGTGGACTGGTGGAGGACTGAGTCTTTTTAGAAGGTATCTTCCTGTGTCATCAACATCGACCTGCCTTCTTCTGAAGTTCTCCTGAAATCTCCTTTTATTGGCCAGAATTCTGTTGCAAAGAGCATGTAACCAAAATTATGGATTTTTTTTTTAAAGGCAGTGCAGTGCAGATCAGACACGCCTGGATGCCACAGTACCCTCTCAGTACCCTTTTTCCAAGATGTCGTTGCCCTAGAGGTTTATATACTATTTCCACCAATGGCTTTGATTTGTTTGACCCATTTGTTCAGTAAAGACACATCAGTGTGAGATGTTTGTTAAATAAGGTTGTGTTTAACGTTATGATTTGGTTCAAAGCCAGATTGTATTTTAGGAGCTATTGGGGTTCAAATCCAGGTAATTTTACAGGGTTCACAAACTTTATTTTTTCAGTTGTACATAATAATAATAATAACAACAACAACACAAGATGCAGAGTCTCCTCTCAGCTGTTTCCCTCTTGTCTTTCCAGGAACGTCAAGAAGGACGAAGTTGTTCGGCACCTTCCCTGGGAACTACGTAAAGCGTCTGTAGGGTCTGCAGGGGCCCTTGGCGAAACGGTGCCCACGTCACAGTGTGTGTATGCTTGTGCGTGTCTGTGTGAGTGTGTTTTCTACACGGAGGATAGCATTTAGTTCCAACTAGCTACCGTCCCCAAGGACTCTTCCTGCCACCATTTAGCACTTGCTCTGCTTACCAGCCGTCGGCTCCACTAGGGGGCAGTACGCACTTGGGGGGGGTCGGAAGTCGAGCCGCCGAAACAGGAGCGAAACTCACTCACTGCCCTGTGTAGAACAGCGATGTTACCACACAGTATGATGTTTTCTGACCTTTATTCTGCATATTAATAATAAGCTTTGTTTTTGGTTGTTTTTCTTTTTTGATATGCAATAGATGCAAAAAAAAAAAAGAGAAACGTAAACAAGATTTGGAACAGAAAATGCAAGTTTGCAACTGTTTTTTCTAACTCACAGTGCGGCCTGTTTGGAGACGCCGAGAGATTGTACAAATACCTTAATCGTGTAACCAAGTGCCCTGTTCGCCTTCTCTTGCTGTTTGCTTGTTTCTTTTGGAGGGAAGGGACGACTCAGCATCCGTCCATAGTTTGCATTATTCCTTTTCCTGGTATTTTCCCCCTCGCTCTCCTATAGTGAGAGAGGCTGACCCGGGACTGCCTGGCCGGAGAACCGCAGCACTGGCCCAAGTGTTTGTAGGGAGATGCGTGGCCTGGCGGGACAGAGCCCCTATGGGACGTCCCATCCCGTGACTTTGGATCCTTTCTGCCTCCCAGAGGGCAACTTGCTGCGCTGTTTTGTTTGCAACATCAGAGACTCACGAGGCCCAGTGTTGCATCTTTACCATATAAATAATATTTGTAATATTATTAGTATTACAGACACCTGGAGTATCTGAGGGTTGTGAGGCCCAGTGTTACTGACCGTGCTCTTTGTTGTTATTGTTATTGACACCCAGAGTGTGTGAGGCTTGCAAAGTGCAGTGTTACCGACCATCCTCTGGAGTGTATAAATATTTAAAAGGCGAAAGGCTCCCCGCCCTTGATGTGTTTGAAGCACAGCGCTGTAATGTGAATGGTATTTAAGATGTTCCATGGGTGTCTCCTTGTGTGTGTGTGTGTGTGTGTGTGTGCGCACACTGTTGGGCTGGATGGTTTATTTTGTAGTGGAAACAAGTTTGTTTTTCCCGTTGCTTTGCCCAGTTGAGTGTTTTCCAGTGGGCCAGGTCAGTGAGAGTACAAGATCTGAAATCCGTTTTTATTTTGTGATTTTATTTAATGGGAAGGCAAAAAAAGAGATATTGCAGATTCCGCAGTCGAAGGCAGTTTTCTTTGCGTCTTTCCAGCCGCCTGATTTACTGTCCCTCCTTTTGGGTCGGAGACGTGCAGCTGCGGCTGCTTGCAGTGCTTTCCGCCGTCTGCTTTCGCAATGGAGGGATTGTGTGTTGGGAAGAGAAATGAAGTCTGGCCGCCTGAAGGACGGGGGTCCTGGGTCACGCTGGTCGCTCTGGTCACTCTGTGCCGGGCACCACGAGGCCGGCCGACGTCACTCTGCCTTTTCTTGTGGCGACGCCGAATAGCAGCCACACGCCGTGCGGCTCCAGCAGGAGGCAGCACTGACACTCGTGTGGCTGCGCAGTCCTTTGAGCACCTTAACCTGTATTCTTAATTTAATTTAGTTTTTGTCTCCCCCCCTTATTATTTGTCTGCCATCTTCACCAGTTCTTTGCTGCTGTCACTTCTGTCACAGTTTGTACGTCTTTTGTATGGATCCCACTGCTTTATAAAGACATTTCTCACTCTCATGCTGTCATTTTGTTTCTCCTTCATCAATTTGGATTTTTAATGTCATCTTCTTCATCCCTGCAGTCACGAGAAACGCGGGTGGTGCAAAAACAAGCAACATTTATGCAAAAAATACAAACCAACTTGAGTTACAATTAGCAGTGTTACTGATTTGTAATAAAACAATGACGTGTTGCTGAAAGGAGGATGTGTGTCTGTTTCTGCCGGGGGGGGGGGCTGCTCAGTGGGGAAGTCTGCATGGGGCCGTACAGCCATCCACCTATCACCCTGTTGCTGGTTTACTCTGTGTGTGTGTGTGTGTGTGTGTGTGTGTGTGATTATCCATGTGGTCTTCAAAGTAATGATTTGCAAACATTTTGGATGCACACAAAAAAGCTGCTTAATTTATAAGCTGGAACAACTGGAACTAGAAATCTGTTTCGCTCATTTTTCAATAGTTCAAAGTCACTTCAGCCTCTGAGTGACATACAGTCAATTTAAAAAACTTTACTAGACATCAAGGTTAAAACCTTCCATTTAGATGTAATAACAAAGTCAGTTTTTTTGTTTTTTTTACTTCAGCCTAGTTTAAAATTAAAACTAGCTTAAAAGCTGAGAGTAAAAACACCTTTTGCCATAAACTCCTATTCAGTACCTGTTGTTGACTGATTGATCACAAATGTGTTGATGCTCCTCTCCTTGTCGATCACCTGCGCTCAGGAACTCCGGGCCTCGTCTGTCGTCGTTTTCTCGTCGGTTGCTCTTTACTGCCGTCTGTTGCCTCGGCCGGTAAACACAGGCCACGTCGACTCCCCTGCAGACACTTACAGTAGATAGATTGTTATTGAATCATTTGTGTAACACTGGGAGCTTTAAACTACCCGCTCTGATTTGCCCGTTTAGACAGCATGCTCATTTTTACTGTGTCCATTCGTAGTCGATACCTCGATCGGGGTTCAGATCCCGTCACTGTGCTTGGCAGCAGCACTAACTACATCATCACTTGCTGCCCCTAGATTAGCCAGAAGAATCCAACTAAAAGCAAACAGATAAACAGGAAATAGTTTGTATCTTGAAACAGTCACAGCTGTCGCAACAGGAGGCACCAGAGAACATTTCTTCATTTGGACCAAAAGTCCGACGCCGGTGTTTCCCGCCCCTGCCCTGCGAACGCGTGCCTTTACTGGGGACGCGCCGTCGTAGGTTTCTCGGTTCGGCTGCGGTCCGCCGACTGGGGGGAGGGGGTGTGAGCGCCCCCGCCCCGCCTCCGGGATCCACTCCGTTCTCCTGCTCCATAAACAGCCCAGCGATGCTCTCGGTCTCCTGTTTGTATAAAGACTAACATGCCACAGACGCTATAGCAACGAGGTAAACAGACGGCCGGCGCACGACGGGCTGCGGGAACCGGAGCCGATCCGAGTGCCGCTGTTGGTCAGGTTGCCGAGCACGACAACTCGAAGCTTTTTAAAATAGTCCTCAGTTCAAGTGACACTTTGCAACTGGACGACAACTGTGATTAAAACAAAACTTGCGTTCAGAGCTCAGGTGGGCCGCTGCGACCCGTTAACGGCCGTGTCTGACGGCGTGCGCGGACGTGTGGTGTCGGTGTGCAAGCGGTGAACGCGGCGGGACGGCGGGTAGGAGCCGCCTGCTGCGCCCGCGTGTTCAGGTACACGGCAGCCCCGTGGGCCTCTTCAACGTTGATGTGTGAGGAATGCAGCCGCCGGAGCACTGCTGCCAGATGCAGCTCCGCATCCCGCCAAATAAGGAGCGGAGCGGCGTGAGACGCAGCCAGGCAGTTCCCGTGACGGCGGTGAGGTCTCACCCGGTCCCCCGCAGCCCTCCTGCAGCGGCCTTCAAATACACAATAGTAAGTCGGCATTTGTTCCAACCCTTGTGAAAAGTCATTTATTGGGTCATTCCTTGTTCTCCATGCTTCATATATAACATGGGCCCAGCAGGTGGTGTAGTGCTTACAGCCAGATTTGAGACTCACCTTGTGCTGTAGTTCCCTTTATCGAGGTCCTGATACAGTAACTGTCCGGTTGTAAGTCACTTTGAAGAAAAGCATCATCTAAGTAAATAAAATTCTGCACACTGATACTGCGGTTAGCGCTCAGAAGGCATCCCTGGAAAGTGGAGCAGAACTGAAACGGAGCTGATCGATGTCATCGTAACGTTTACTGGACACTTGAGTGTTTCAGGCAAAACTATGAATACAGTAGAACAATTAACTGTTATTGAAAATCTCATCAGTCACGTGAAATAGTTTGCGTATCTTTGTAATTGTCACACACTTCCATAAAAAACTGACGCTGAAAAGACAGTAAAAATGCAGTGAAAAGAGGGTAGGATGGGAGTTGCTGCTCAGCATCTTCACTGTCTTCTATTACAATAACGGCAATAAGTGTGTGTCCACAGCCGGCTCCTCCTGCCAACTTGTCCCAGTCCCTACGAGCTTCACCCAGATCCAGCAAAACACACACACGCGCGCGCGCACACACACACACACACACACACACACACACAAAACCCTCAACGTCTAAATGAAAACAGCAGCCCACTGCCAGCAGAACAAGTCACAGTTAAGGTGAAACAAAGAAAAATGATGTTCAGTTGTCAACTTTGAGGTGAGAAGCGAAGATGTGATGCTCAGTTAAAATGGGTGAAAGAAGGTGTGTACGGCGGCAGTGGAGGCAGCTTCTCGCCGTGTGGTAGGAGTGACACGAAGAGAACGTGGATTATAACAGTCCTGGTACAGAAACGGGGCCGTAATGAGTGGGTGTCGCTCTTTCCAGCAGCTTAGCTCAGCCTAAGGAGCTTGACTGTATTTTTGCCGTTTACTGTCCACCCCACACCGCCTTGTCACCCCCCACTGCCACCATGACAGCTCAGGCAGGGTCCGTGGTTGTTCATGTCTCACCCAATTAGGTGACGGTGGGTGGGGGGGGGGGCCCGGAAGGCGGTTGGACACCATGCTGAATATTGAAGAAGGTGCCACAAATAAATAATATACAGTCAGAAGAAACCATGTGTATGATCCCTACAGGGAGCTGTTGAACATACATCAATAATACCAGCACAGCGATGGAGATAGGAGCAAGATTATTATTATTATTATTATTATTATTATCATCTATATATTTGCATTTGATCTACAACCTGGCTGCTTTGTAAGAACATGTGTCCAAATGGACTTTGTGCTAACTTGTTTTTTTAATCTGTATGATTTTAATCACCAACATTGTTCGTTGAATGTTTACTTAAGTTTATGTCAGTTTATTTAATGATTTTTTAATAAATATTATGTCCGTTGCTGTGGTTGACAGGCCGAAGGGGTGTGAATACAAGAGAGGGACAGGTGGCGATGTCAGAGGTTCATCAGCCAGATCCCAGAAGGTGATGGGGGGGCTGGGGTCGACTCCCTCAGAGGGCACCTGGAACCCCCCTCTCAGCCTTGTTTCTATTAGCAAAAATTGGAGAGATGAAGGGGGCAGCAGCTGCTGCTTTAAGGAGCCAGGTTTGAAACTCGTGTTCTGCTGTAGTTGCCTTGGTGAGATCTTCACCTTGAAACGATACGATAGAAACTACCAGCTGTATAAATGGGTAAATCGGTGTAAGTTGGAGAAACACTTAATGAAGGCCACGGTTCTGACTTAAAGATGAGGGCGAGGCGTCACGGCTGTCAAGCTTCTGCCTTTGGAGGAAAGAGCTCCGTCTCCTAGCCCCTCCCCCAGCTGTACTCGGGCCGGGAGCCAGCAGCCGCTGTGCGCGCACAGGCTCGCTGGACGTGGGAGACGCGGGTCGCAAACACAGCCTCCTCCAGGGCTCCCCTTCCCCAGGCCTTGAGGAACACCTGCCACGCACTTTGGGGCAAGAACCTCTGTGCTGACTGACAGGTGGGCCTGGGCTCTGAGCGTGGAGAGGAGAGCGAGTGCCGCACGCTCTGCCGGCCCAGGACCCCAGTCTGCCCGATGACCTCACTCTTGAGGGGTGGGGGGGTTCGGGGCGGAGCTCACACGCTCTCGCTCCAGTTAAAAGGGTCCCAGGCAGAGGCAACGAGTGCGTGTGCGACAAGAAAGAAGAGGGCGGATGCCGCAGAACGTGGTCCTGCGCGGACCGGCCCCCTGGGGCTTCCGCCTGTCGGGGGGCAAGGACTTCAGTCAGCCGCTGACCATCACCAGGGTGAGTGTCCCTCAGTCGCCACATGTCGGTTCGATGTGGGTTTGAGAACAACAGTGTTTCTTTGCTCGTAACACTGTGTGTGTGTGTGTGTGTGTGTGTGTGTGTGTGTGTGTGTGTGAGAGATTGACTAAACTATTAACAAGGAGCAGCTCTAGATGACGTGAGGGATCACATAGGTGCTGCAGACGTTGGGATCTGATTCCTTGTTGCCCGTCAGTCCCAGTTCAGGCTGTGGTCAGAGCCCAAAAGTCGGTAAAAGAAACACAGTCTTGGTGACACGGCCGTACCTGCTTCCTCAGTTCTGCTGTGGCTGCCTCACAACACTGGTTCACATCCCAATGTGTGAGTTGAGTCATAGCCCAAGCAGAGAATCACTCCCCACCGTGGCGTTCATCCTCCTCCACCGGTGCCATACGGTACGAAGGATGTGGTGACCTCAGCTTTCCGCTGTATATCTCCGCTGCTTAGGGGTGCAGAGCGCAAACACAGCCTGGGGTGGTCATGGGTTTGGAGTCCTTTCTGTCAGTGGCTCGAAAGCAGGAGAGGAGCAGAAAGACGAGTCTTATCCGTGCCTCCGTTGCGTTAAAGCAGCTGACGTCGAAACCCTGTCGGACAGACGCTGACGTGCTTAAGGGCCACTGGGGCCTGGTGGTCTTCTGGCTGGGGGGGAGGGGTCACTCGGAGTCCCGGAGGACGGAGTAAAAATAGCTTCCTGCATCACTCGCTGCTGTGCTGGGAACAAACACTGATACCCACTATAGACACACCTTTTCCCCCACCCCACCCCCCCCAGGCGGCTGTACAAACACCCCAGACACTGGCTGGAGGTCAAGGGTCGGCGTCAGGACTTACCCTCCCTGCATTAACATTCCTCCTGCGTGAGGCACTGCGTTTTCTTCGCTTAATTCCCACAAAAGCGGCGCTCACACCTGGATAGCAGGGGATGGGTGTGGAGTCATATCCCTGCAGCGAGCTCCCATCCTCAGCTGGCTCCGATCTCGGGGAGATCGTTTCCTCGCAAAGGAAGCGTCGACCGCAGCTGCTCTGCAGGCGTAGATCACGTCTCCACCTACCACAGGGATGTGAGTTCAGGCCCCTAGGGTAGCAGGTGTTGAACCCCCCGGGGCTTCCTCTTACACCCCCCCTCTCATGCTACCATGGGTGTGGGCTGGGGCCTGAGGAAGGAAAGCCTGCAGCCTCCTGGACTCTTCCTGGCACAGTAATCTTAGCGCTGGCCGTCGCGGGATCTCACCTGTTGTTCATTCCCACTGGATTCATATCAGCTGCTTTTTTAAACGGCTGACGGCATCGCCGCTCCTGCAAGCGGGACGCGACACTCAGCATCGGCCTGAAACGTCCGCAACGGACACATCGAAAACCAGCAGGTTTCCTGCGAGATGTGGTCAAAACCCAGGAGCTGAGCCAAAGGGGAAGCTAATGCTAACCGTGTTATCAGCGTGACCACCAGGGCGGACTGTGATCGGGTTAAATCCCGTTGTCCACTATTTCCAGGCATATGACCTCACGGCGTCTGAAAATAGCGCTGGAAGCGAAACCTCACGAGCCGCCACGGCCTTTAAGCGTCGCTGTAACCGAGTCGGGTGCAGCAGCCGTGATTTCCCGCTGCTCTTGCATGCCGGCAGGGGGGTCCTTTTGCCGTCTATTAGTGGGCGGCGCCCTGATGAGTCGCCGCTCCTGAGCTGTAGGTTCAGACGTGTGTTCGAAACCAGCCGAGTCTGCGGAGAGTGCAAGTTCTCCCCGTGTTTGCATGGGTTTGCTCGGGTCCTCTGGTTTCCTCCCACCATGAACTGTACGCCGCTTCCCATAGGGCATCAAACACGTGAGCTCAAGCAGTCCGGAACGTTCTCTGTGCGCGCAGAGAGTGTCGCCGTGCCCCATCTGGTGCGTTGCAGACCCAAAGTGCGTTGACTCCATTAGAAAAACTGTTTACATTCGAAACCACTTCAGAGAAGGCAGCACGGAAGGTTCTGGAATGCACCTCCCCCATTAAACTGACATGGAGGTTTGGAGGAAAGTCAACACAGTGTGTCAGAGGAGCGCAAGGCAGTGAGTGCGGTGCTCAACACAGCCACACACACCCCTTATATAGCAGGGTGGCTTTCAAGAGCCTCAATCTGTCGGATTATTATTCCACACAGCGGCTTCTTTCGGATGTTGTTGTTGTGTTGCATAAAGATATTATTTATTTTTGTATTTTAACACATTGTATATTTTTGTCTGGAAACAGAAGTGTTTTTTTTTCCCCCATAATAAACAATGGCGAAGGAGACCCTGTCAGACACAGAAAGGAGGGGTGAGGTCAGGCCTCGCTGGGGACAGTCAGTGAGGGAGAGAGCGAGATGAAATAGAGGCAGAGAGAACACAGCTGTCACTGTGACCCTGCACTAGACCAGGCCGCCGCCATCCAGCCAGACACTCCAGCATCCCACTTCTCACACCAGTGAGCCAGTGACTCCTCCAAAATGTTAACAAATGATTTCTGATGATAGAGTCAGGAGTCAGAGGTCACAGAAATAATTCTGAGTATCTGGTACTCTAGTTAAGATTTAAAGAATCTCCCTTCTCTTCTCTCTCTGTCTCCAGATCACTCCTGGCAGCAAGGCATCCCTGGCCAACTTGTGTCCCGGCGACGTCATCCTGGCCATCGATGGCGTCCCCACTGAAGACATGTTGCACTGTGAGGCTCAGACCAAGATCAAAGAGTCCACTGACCAGCTCAGCCTGCGGATCGAGAGGTCAGAGGTCACAGCAGCCACTTACTCCGCCCACACAGAGCAGAGCACAGCCAGAGGGGGATGTGTGGGAACAGCTGGGGGTCCGTCAGTGGTTCACATACACACCATTCATTACTAATACCGGTTATAAGAGCAGCATCATTGCTGTGGTAAGACACCCCATTGTCTGTTATGGTAGTGACAGCATTTTATTATTGCTGTGTGGGGGGGGGGGGCAGCAGGTAGTGCGGTGATCAGAGCCGCCCCCTTGTACACAAAGGACCAAGATTTGAATCCCACCTCTCAAGTGCTCTCATGAGCCTGATCACAGTCCTCACCCTGGACAGTAAAAACCTCCCAGCTGTATAAACTGGTAAATCAGTGAATTTTAACACTAAGTTGCTCTGGAGAAAAACGTCACATATATTTAAATGTTACACATAGTTTCCCATATACCTTCCTACATAACGTCATTTTATAAGCCTCACTATGCCTGTACCTGGTAAAGAAATAAGTAGATTTAAAAAACGGATCAACTAAGTAGATAAATACTGGATGAATAACCTTCAGTTGCTCAGTGAGGTTTGTGAAGAGATCAGGAACAGCACTTGACAGAAAGAAAACAAAAAGCTTCTGTTACTGTGGATTATCTAGGAAAATCACTGGCAAGTGTGACGGTGACGTCACACACACACACACACACACACACACACGGCGTTCAAAGAGTGACACTATGCTGGGCGGCTGTCTGCTGTTGCAGGCCGGAGACGAAGCTCTGGTCCCCGTTTGTCTCAGACGGCGAGAAACCCAACCCTTTCAAGGTGAACCTGGAGGCAGAGCAGCAGGTGAGTGTAGAGGGGGGTGGGGGGGGCAAGGGGCTATGCTGGTGTACAGTACAGATGCCACCTGGTGACATCACAGTTTGGAAAGCTGATCCTGTGTGTCTCACCTTGACCATCACACTCCTGGAAACACATGACGTCTCCCTCACACTCACTGACCAACTGTTTCATACCACAGGGAGTGGGAGGGTTCCTCAGGGGGACGGGGTGGGGGACCAGACCGTCTCCAGGAGGAAGGCCAGCGCACCGACGCGTCCACCTCATTTTCCTTAGACTGACAAGATGTTGACTTCGTAGTTCAAAGTGTTGCCTCGCACTTTCATTCCACAGGAGAGCTGCTGGAGTGGGGAGACGGGCAGCTGATAACCCAGCACCTTTGTGGTGTCAGCTTCAAATTCACACACCACACATTTCCCAGCAGCTTTTTTCAGCAACCTTCTCTGGAAAGTCTCTTCCCCCCGGGACCCTCTGGACACCGCCTGCTTCGTGGGATGAATCCTTTCAGCTCATTCCTTTCACCTGGGGGGCCTCTCAGCATAAGGGCGCCGACTAGTGCGCTTCTGTTTAACTGCCGCTTGCAGGAGTTCAAGCCCATTGGTGCAGCTCACAACCGGAGGACCCAGCCGTTCGTGGCGGCCGCCAACATCGACGACAAGAGGCAGGTGGTCAGCTCGTCCTACAACTCGCCCATAGGCCTGTACTCCACGGGCAACATCCAGGACGCCCTGCAGGGGCAGCTGCGGGGCCTCGTGCAGAGCAAGCCGGAGGGGTGAGTGCTGGAGGACCCCTGGATGCCCCAGACACCCTG
Organism: Arapaima gigas; assembly: GCA_900497675.1. Classification (NCBI taxonomy): domain Eukaryota; kingdom Metazoa; phylum Chordata; class Actinopteri; order Osteoglossiformes; family Osteoglossidae; genus Arapaima; species Arapaima gigas. The sequence goes on from UFQX01000611.1 coordinate 15,636, forward strand.
AACGCCCTTCACCTGCCCCGTCCTGTCCCCTTACTTTATAAATGATTAGCATATCGGTGCCAGGCATTGTGGTCTGTTCTACTATCCAGATAACAACACGTAGTGCTTCGAATACGTAACGGAGAGATTTCCACTCTTGTCTCCGTTTGTAAACGGGTCAAGAGTGAAGGTGGTTCCATTACATACATAGAACACAGTTCTATCACTTCCTTTGTCCAGCGCTGACGCATCTTGCGGAGTGTGAGGACAAGTGAGGGCGTGAAGGACTGGGCAGGCTGTAAGAACTGGGCAGGGACACTGGCTTCTTCACCTCTTCTGCTTGCACATCCAGTCATCCTTCCTCTGCTGTTTATGAACTGAGGTGTGACCTTTGACCTCCTGACCCCGAGAGGGCAGCTCTACATCCTGACACTAACGTCTCTCTCTCCCGTCTTCCACCATCACCTTTCTCCTGTCTGCCTCTCTTAACACCTCCTCCACACCTCTTGTGTCTTACAGGACCTTGGCTACTTCGAGCACAAGTTTAATGTGAGGCCAAGGCCGTACGCCCCTGCCGGCCAAAGCAGGTCTTAAGCCTTTAGAATCCCCCACCCCCATCTGCATGCTTTGCATGAAGCCTGTTTCATGTAGAGCCAGATGAGAAGAGTACAGAACTACATAGCACCTTAGTGGGAAAGACCAGCTCCTGCTGGGTCCTGCTTCTCACTGCAACCCCCTAACACACAGTCTGTGTGTGAGGGTCACACTTCAGAGTTGGAGGACAGTTTCAGCTTCTCCGGTCCAAGGGGTCACATGGTGCACATGTGGAATCCCATTGGCTGACATTCCTGTAGGATCAGGCCAGCACTCATACCCACATCCTTATTGTGTTGTGTAGGTCATGAGGTACCCAGCTGTGTGCCACCACTGTAGACCAGTAAAGGCCAGGTGAACCTAGTGGAGTCCAGCGAAGGCTATTATAAGAAAGTGAGGCCAATAGGGTCCAGTAAAGGCCAACAGAAGCCACTGAGACACAGTGTAGGTCCATGAAGCCCAGTACCTTCATGTTCTTCTCCTCTCTGGCAGGATTAGACAGGATGTCTTCTTCCTTTCCTTTCCATCACTTGTCCTGCTGCTTCTCCTTACAGCTGTGTGTGAATAATCTGTGCATGTGTGTATGTTGCTCTCTGTACATGTATGTGTGCTTGAACGTGAGCTTCTGGAAGCTGCGAGCAGCAGTCCCTCACTCCCAGTTCCTCCGACCACCCTTGCAGCACCAGCCGGCTGTCGTCCATCGAGGACTCGCACGTGTACCGCATGCTGCAGGAGGAGCAGGAGGAGCCCCACATGCCGCGCCAGTCTGGCTCCTTCAAGGCCCTGCAGCAGTTTGTGGACAGCGACGGTAAGCTCCACCCCCGGGGTTACACCAAGTGAGGACAGGAACGTCGCTGAAGCCAAAGCGCGGACCTGTCGCCGGTCATGGTGCACCCTCAGCTCAGGTGACTCTCCCTGCAGGTACTCGTCCCCTGGTGACTAGATCGGTAAAGGCACCCGTCACCAAACCCCCACCAGCTGCAGGAACTCTGCAGAAGCTGCCCCTTTGTGATAAATGCGGCAACGGCATCGTGTGAGTACTGCTGCTGAGGCTGCTGGGAAATGGTGTACGGTTTCCTTCTGGTGATGTGTTGATGATGGGCATCTGGCGTCCAGGGGGACGGTCGTGAAGGCCCGGGACAAGTTCCGGCACCCCGGCTGCTTCGTGTGCTCCGACTGCGACATGAACCTCAAGCAGAAGGGCTACTTCTTCGTGGAGGGGCAGCTGTACTGCGAGACCCACGCCCGCGCCCGGACAAGAGCCCCGGAGGGGCACGACCTCGTCACCACCTACCCCAACATGTAGCCCCGGTTCAGCCAAACTGCAGTCTGTCCTGACCTCAGCCTGGCCCATTACTGCAAACTCCTCTTTTGATACTAAAATAAGTTTTATATTCGTTTCAGCCCAAATTGGTAAACGATGATGACAAACACATCTGCAGTTTGAATCACGGCGGTGAGGGACATGGGTGGAACCGCAGTCAGTCCCCCATGTTTCTAAAAGACAGTTAAACAAGGTTCCCTGAAAGTGTTAGCTGGTCACGTCGGTGTCGGTCGCCTGAATGATGACATGGGACACAGAAGGGGCTCCTGCACCAGTAGGGACATGTAGGAAACACGGAAAGACCTGCTTCCCAGGACTGTTGCTAATGGCAACACGCTCTTGTCACCACACTCACTCGCCGTCACACCCTGTTCTCAGAGATTCCTCCTGTTGCTCTGTACTGCAGCCAGTGTTGGCAAGTTAGCTTTTATATTCACTAAAATACCAAACGGCGACCCGAGCAACTTGCTTCATATTCCAAACAAAGGCAACATTATTTAAGAGAAATGAAAGCTGTGTATTTATCGTCGGCTGGATTGTACCTTAATATTTGTACTGATTCCGAAAGTAATTTTACAGTTTCTAAAACTTTTTTTGTCGAATTTGGTATTACACCAAGCAACATGGCTGTATATTTTTGTGAAGACAACACACCTGGTGTTCTGGCTGACTGTTTTACTTCACATCAGTAACATAAAAGTGCTTTAAAATCCCCCAGTGACTTTGTTACAGCTCTGCTTCTTCTCACTGTACAGTAGATCGGTTGTTTTAAGTCTTGCACTCGTATTCTTCTAAATAAAGCAACATCAGTTCCACATGCTGTGCTTAATATTAGGTTTTTTTTTGCAAAGCTGCATCGTGTTTATAGGGTATATATTCTAAAGGTGACTAATGGTGCTCTTTTCATTCGAGTTTCGGGGGGTAAACAAACGTTAACGTGGAAAATCGCAGTAACAATAATGGTGGAGCAGATATTAGCGACTGGTTCTTGGGCTGAAGATGGCAACTGATCAGCCTTCTCATTGGCTACTGAGTTCCTTCAACAACCACTACGGAGGCAGAGAAGACTTTCCAGTGTAATTTTGTCCGCCCAGGAGTGTCGCCCTCCACCACAGAGCAGCAGACGTGAGCCTAGATCTCCAAAGCTCAACTAATAAACAGCTGTCCACTCCTGCTCCTAAAAACATCCTCCCCATCCTAACAGCATTCTTTATAGGGCACTTCATCTGTTTGACTCATTTTTCTAAATATATCCTCTTAAATTGATGATATGTTGTTACATTTGTCCTGTCAACAGTATAGCTGCAGTGCAAATGTGTCTATTTTAAACCACAGCAATTACACTGTAAGAAGAAGAAGAAACCAAGAAAGAAACCAGAAAGAGCTACATACTCAGAGCACAGTATAAGGCTAACTATGTACAACAAAGCAGTGTCCTCACTTGTGTGGATGCAGATCTCCAGCAACGACGGGACACATCCTCACGAAAGTGAGGAATTTACAGGGAGGTGGAAGGGGCTTTAAATTCCCTGGTCCAGAGGAAGAAACGCAGGGAAAGATACCTGAAGACACAGGATTGCAGGTAAAGTGCAAAGGAAATCAACAGGGTCCTTGAAAAGCGTGGGGGTGTCAAAGTCAATGGTAAAAACTCTGGGGGGGAAAAAAGGTCATATCTGAAAATCAGGAGTCGACAGAACTGCTGCAAAGTGGGGCATCTGAAGGGCACATACATCTGTGACTCACGTCCCCTCATAGTTATTGCTTTATTAGTTATTATTAGTTAATATTCTTTATTTAGCTGTTGTCCAAGGTGACTGACAGCTTTTCTCTGAATGTTCTTATCCATTATACACCTGTGGCTACACAGAGAATCAATGTCATATTATCCATGTTGCTGTTTGGTGATGTGGCCCTTCCCCAGAAAGGCTAATAAAAACAAGCACTTCCTTTAGCCATTTCAATATTGTTTGGAAAAATAATAGTTGACGGCACTATTTCAGATGGTCATATCTGAGGATTTCTCACTGAAGTGTGTCAGCTGCACAGCATTCAGTTTGTAAAAGAGTCTGTGTGAGCTTCTGTGTGGCGCTGCAGGAGGACACACTGCTGACCAGATAAGGAAACGTTTTGAGGGCAAGGAAGAGTAAAGAGACACATCATCAGTCAGTGGATTAGCGTTCCGGAGAGGATTGGGGCCGTACCCCACATGGTCTTCAATCCTCTCTCACTTTCAACTGCCTTCTTCTGGGCCTCTTCTCTTGCCGCTCAGAGGTCCTTCAAATAGTTCTGTCAGCATGAGAAGTTTGAGTGCTCATGATTTTGCCTTTTACATGAAAAATTATATACATTGAACATGGATAAAGAGCACTAAATTGGAAGACATTTAACGTTTAGTCGAGAAATAAACTGAGGGCAGGGAGGTGTTGAAAGTAATCTTGAAATTAACAGAGCCAAAATCAAGATTAAACTGTAAATATATAAATGTACAAATAAATGTATCATGTTATAGGAAACCTTAATTTTTCCTGCTGTTTAGTTAATTTCATGGATCAATAAGCATATAATAGTACATTAATAGGACACCACTTATTCAAGGAAAACTGTTTGATATTCTCAAGTATGGCTTCCGAACATGTGGCAGGGAGTCAATACCGTCATCTATATTCCAGTTCTGTTTCAATTTATTGTAAATGTAGGTTTTAAATGTCACTTTTAATAAGTTAAATGTCACAAGACTGACGTACTAAACACATGTCAATGTTTACGGAAACTCGTAACAGAAACAGCCAATCATGCAGCCTCGAATCAGCACACTTCCGGCGATGATTCACGATGTCATCAAGGTGCGTCTAAAGCCACGTCCAGTTTTCGTCTGGGAAATGTGTTTTTGGAACCTGCGGAGTTTATTTTAACGCACAACAACATGGTTTGTGTATTTTAAGGCAGCGCTGCTTCTTCTATCATCCCGTTTTAATGTAAACTCTTTTGTTCGTGTTTAATGATGTTCCGCGTGCTCTTGTTTTACTGATATGCCACAGGGCGGCAAATCGGCTCCGTTTAATATTGTAATTGTTATTATTTCAGGTGGTAGAAAATCACATCATATTCCGAGTCAGAGGGGGTTTGGACTTCACCTGTCAGCTGGAAAAAACAGATGGTATGTATGTATGTGTGTGTGTGTGTGTGTGTGTCAAACACTCTACTGCTGCACCTTCAGGTTGTGTAACAAGGGACTGTTAAAAGAACCAAGATACGACACAGCAGTTCGATAAAGACAAGAACTCAACACATGGACTCTGTAGTGTTTTAAAGCATATCTGTCAGTGAAAACAACTTGTCCTCTTCCTCAGCCTTTCTGTGTTAGTTTTTCTAAGTTACTGTAGACCAAAGTGAGAAAGCGGTGTTTAATGTCACGGTGGATCCTGCCACTCATTCCCTTTGACAGCTCTGTACTCCTCTTGGCTCCATCACGTCTTCTGTCTCCACAGAGTCGTACGTGCAGCAGAGCCTCAAAAGGGCCTTCGAAACTGTCCGGTCCACAGCGAGGTCCCCATCGCTGGTGTTTGGTGTTAGAAACAGCCCTATTTTCATCTGGCCTAACAGAAGTCCACAGGCGGCTGTGCTGGGGGTCACAGAGAACACGGCCTGCGGAGAGCTGCACCAGCGCATCCGGTGCGTTTTCCTCTCACCCCCTTTATAAATATTGTTCATAATCAATTCAGTCCTCTTCTTGTTATTGTATCTGGTCTTTGGTGGTTGTACAATAACCTTGTTTTTTCACAGATGATGAAATCTCACTTATTATTCAGCTATTGAGGTCTGTGGAAGTGTGGAAAAGTGCAATGTTTTGTTGAAGTGGACTTCGGTTGTTAGAACAGAAGTTATTGTTGTAATTAATTAGGTCTAATGAAAGTGATGGTGGAAAAAGGTCTTCGAAAAAGGACAAGAAGGAAGCCGGTGCAGTAAGTAATTCCCTTTAATAAAACTGTAATAACTTTTAATGGGTTTCACATATTGTAGCTCCATTTGTGAGATTTGAACCTACAGCCTTTTGTTCTCAGGGGATCTTAACACATTCATATTCAGTACAGGAACCTCCCGGAATGAGGCTGTTTGGTATGTGTGTCTTCACTCACACAGAGCGTCATTAATGTTGATCTGCTGTCGGAGGTGACGGAGCCCCCCTGCTGCTCCGCCCCCACGCTCTTCCAGCAGGAGGGGAAGCTTCACTTCACGCAGATGACGCTGCCCGTGGACTGCGTGGTGTCGGCCCAGGTGGAGGACACTGTTGGGAGGTGTGCGCACCACGGACCACCTGAGGAAGTCGTTTTATTTGTTTTCGCTACATTAGCACACAACTCCGGCCCGAATGATACACAGCTCATTTTAAATGATGCCGATTTAGTTAAATATGACTGGTTTATGCAGTTGACAGCATGGTTTTGTGTGGTAACCCTGCAGTGTCTGTACACGCCTGGTGGAGGCGCTGTGCACTCAGCTGGCAGACATGGAGGAGGTGGTTCTGCAGCACAGGAGCGGCACTTCCCTGCCTGTACCCCAGCCCTTCCACTTCCTGCTCCCGGGGCCCGTGGGTCTCGTCACCGTGGTGTATCCTGCCGGGGTGCCCGACGCCCGGCTGGAACCCCTCAGGAAGGTGGGGGGGGGGGGGGGGACTCTTTTACCGGTCTTTGGGAAAGGGACCATCTTGTGGACGTTTTAGGAGTTACAGAAACTATTTCCCTTTTCTCCAAACTGACTAACAGTGTCAGGATTGTACACTGAGATGTTTACACTGCTTTACCCATTTATACACTTTGGTACTTTAATCAGTTTGAGGCATCACCCTTGATCAAGGGGACTAGAGCAACAGGTGGGACTCAAACCCAGCTCTTTTAATTGCAAGGTGACAACATCTTGTTGTCTCTGTTCCTTTACCCCAAAATCTGTGTCCGAATGTTTTACCTCATCCTAAATACTGCATGTAGAAGCATATTTTTCAGGGTCACAAAGGAGAAAAATATTTTTTGTGTCTCTGTCAATATACATGGCAGAGAGTTTGAAATTATTTGCAGAGGCTGCAGATGTTTAATTCTGCCGGTTTCCACCAGGAGCTGCACAGGAGGTTCGAGCTGCCGGACGACAGGCCCCGTTTGAGGCGGGGTAACGCGTTCCGCTTCCCGGACGAGCCCTTCAGAGATGGCTACCTGAGGAACCCCCACCTGGCCCTCAGCCTCCCCTCCCTACAGGGGGCCAAAGTCTGTTGATCCCCCTTCCCAGCCTCTCACGTCATTCCCTTCACATCACGTTTCAACGGTGGCGCGTTGAGAATTGACGGTTTCCCTCAATGCAGCACGTTTGTTTGTTTGTCCTCCACCACCAGCCGTACCTGGTTCAGGGTGTCTACAGCTACCACCACTACATGCAAGACCGCATGGACGACGGGGGCTGGGGCTGCGCCTACCGCTCGCTGCAGACCATCTGCTCCTGGTTCCGGCAGCAGGGCTACGTGGAGCGTGAAGTGCCCTCCCACAGGGAGATCCAGCAGGTACTGCCCCCGCCTTCCCGACACCCACTGACACGCAGTTGGGTCTTGACAGGTTAATGGGAGACATTGAACCAGTTGGTTCTTGAGCAGCTGCTGGTGAATTGGGATGAGCTTGCGGGAGGAAAGGAATCTTCTGTGGTGTCACTCAGGCCCTGGTGGACGTGGGTGACAAGCCAGCCTCCTTCGTCGGGTCACGCCAGTGGATCGGCTCCATTGAAGTGCAGGCTGTGTTGAGCCACTTGCTGGGGGTCACGTCCAAGATCCTCTTTGTAAGGTTTGTTCCTCTGGCTTCTTTCTCCCATCTTGGTGGGCTGAGCTCCCGGCATGTCTGTACGTCTCAGCCTTTTTTTTTTTTTTTTTTAAATGGGAATTCCATGAAGTCAAGGGTGTGATCTCCCCACGAAGGGAAGAGAACTGGCCCATCACTTTTCCACTGAAGGAACGCCTGTGATGATTGGTGAGTTCAGCCGGTGGCTGTTGCGCCCTCTGCTGGAGGATAGGACTAACTGTCCGTACTGCCTGCTTTATTGAGCTCCTGGCTGTTTCCCTCTTGTCCAGGAGGGGGCGTCCTGGCACACACCATTCTGGGAGTGATGTGGAGTGAGACCTCAGGCGAAATCAGGTTCCTTGTCCTGGACCCGCACTACACCGGAGGGGAGGACCTGCAGATCATCACTGACAAGGTGCGGGCGACCGGCCTCGAACCCTCGACCGCATTTATCAATTACATTCCTAATGCATCTTGTCCTGACCCTGTGCTGCTTCTGCAGGGCTGGTGTGGCTGGAAGGCGCCGAACTTCTGGGACCAGCAGGCCTATTACAACCTCTGCCTGCCCCAGCGGCCCAGGGCCATGTAAGAGGTCCCTGACATCACTGGGCTGGCAGCCCCAACGTTGCCATTTAGCAAACACACTTGTAAAAATATTCAAATAAACCCGTACATTTCTTAAAAGGTTAATACTGACGTTATAGTTCTTAACCTGTACCAATTTACCAAAGTAAACAGCCCATGTAAAATTAGCTTGTATGGCTGCATTCAGCATCATATTCTCACACTTTGCTCCTCCATGTCTGAACTTTAAGTTCTCATCGTCACCCCTAATAAGAGCTGAAGTGACTCCTGTGGGTTTTCTTGATTCAATAAAATGTACAGTTATTATGAATAAAGGCCAAGTCCACAAAAAAGGTGGCTGTTTTTACATTTTGTGAACAGTTACTTGTTGAAGTTCAGCAGAAAAGGGCACAGCCAGGCCTGGATGCTCAGAAGAGAGGCGCTTGTGCATTTCCGACACGCACCTCCCGCACGCAGGAGGAAGGCAAAGTAGTGGCATTGAGACCATTGTGGGCTCAGTGGTAGAAAAAAGTTGCATGAGGGGTCTGCCTTCTGCTGGCCACCTGGTTCTGCTGTCTGTCCTCTTTGACCTGCATCGGGATGTCTGACGTAACGCTCAGGTCAGAGTGGTGGGAGGGTGAACGCACCACCTGAAGGGATCAGGGTTCCTGGTCATCACTCGCGGGGCCTCTTCCCACCCTGTACTTCTGGGCTGCCCAACACCCGCTTCTGTCCAGCCAGCGTGCAGCAGAAGAGTCCCCGCCTGTCCTGAGCAGCTACATCCCCCACAGGGTTGCGGATACACCTGAGGGTCTCGAGGAGCCGGGCACAGTACGGGAAGCCACAGGCCCACGCCAGATCTTCTGCCGTCTTCCCCTCGTTGTTGCAGATGCTGCCCAAAAACACAAATCAAAGTCAGAAGATGCCAACAGCGATGGGCAGAGGGTCGGGGGACTGGCCGGGACGGACACTCACTCGAGTCGTGCGTCGCTGGCCACCAGGACGCCAAGACATTCCGCACTGCCCGCTCTGGCCGCTTTGTGGATGGGTGTCTCGCCACACCTGTCCTGTGGACACACCAAGGAGCAAAACACAGCAGATGAACAAACTCCACCTGCAGTGACTGAAAGACATAGCTGCTGGTCCTCACTATCGTCATGGGAACCGTGTGTTAAACAATTAGCTGCTTCTGCTGTGGTTCAAATGCTCCATTTATTTATTTATTTGCTAAGTTTTTGTCCCTTCTCAAACAACTAACCATTCAATTGTCTGCAGGACTAGGGTTTATTATGGTAAAAATCACACTCTGGTGGACTTAACTTACCAAAAGCAGAGAGAACCAAGGCTGCTCGTGTTATGCAGACAAGCATTTCCCTGTTTAATTTTAACAACATTTTCTTTGCTGATCTAATTAATAAGGCTGTTGATGGATGGGGACCTGGCAGGAGTGCAGGACCACCTCAACTGAGCTTCATTCCACTGCATTTACAGCGCGTCTCTGCAATCGATAGCAAGACGAGGAACAGCTGCTTGTGTTTATGGGGTCGATCGGTCAATAATCGGCACTGAATGGGACACGCAGCACTGGTTTCATTTTCAGAGATTTTAAATTAAAGTAGCTGAGCGTGAATAAAAACAAAAGGTCTTACAAACACCGACATGTTTACAAACGGAGAGATGCTTATATTAACAATGTCCTGCTGTTTTGAGGTGAACAGCGTGATGCTGTGACCATGGACGATGTCTCAAGGAGGGGAGCGAAGAACATACCTGCTGGTTGGCATCAGCACCCGACTGCAGCAGCCACAGCAGACAGGAGGCCTGCCCCCCCCAGGCTGCCACGTGTGCCGGGGACTGTCCGCAGGGGTCTGCCATCGAGTTGACTGCATCACCGGCCTCCAGCAGAGAACTCAGACAGTCCAGCTGCATGAACAAACAGCATTTCTTAGGCAACAACATCACTGAAATAACTCAGTGGAACAGGATGCCACCTATGGGTCAAGAGGAGGATATGCACACAGTTCAATGGCGGTTCATGACCTTTTAGTGTGACATACAGTACTGTGCAAAAGTCTTAGGCATGCAACTTGAATGTGTGTTGAGAAGTACAGGTAGATTCTTATCTACCATCAGGGAGGTTTCTGCTTGGTCCCAAATTCATTGTGCAGCCTGAGAATGACCTCAAACACCCAATCTCAGTCATACACAACTATGTTGAGCAAAAAGAAGGAATCCTGCAGCAGATGGTCTGGTCCCCACAGACCCCTGATCTCAACATGATCGACTCAGTCTGGGAGGACATGCAGAGACAAAGTCTGCAGAAGAACTGTGGCCAGTTCCTCAAAATGTTTGGAAGAACCTACCTACCTCCACCTTAAACTGCATGCAAGTTTGCATAAGAGAATCGATGGTGTTTTAAAGGCAAAGGGTGGTCCCACCAAATATTGATCTGATGGAAGTTTTTTTTGTCCAGTGCACTTTTAAAAAGGTTTATTGATTAATAAGTATTCATGGCATTATTTTTGGAACCGTCATCGCTTTATAGCGTTTTTCCCACAGGTGCCTAAAACTTTTGCACAGTACTGTATAATGATGAGGAATAAAGAACACTGAGCGGTGGTTCAAAACGACGCAAACAAAACCACAGGATGATGCCATTCTGGGCACCATGGTGAAACAGGCGGTATATGCAGGTAAAACAGTTACTGTACACGGTAAAAACAGGCGGTAAACGCAGGTAAAACAGTTACTGTACAAAGTAAAAACAGGCGGTATATGCAGGTAAAACAGTTACTGTACAAAGTAAAAACAAGCGGTATATGCAGGTAAAACAGTTACTGTACACGGTAAAAACAGGCGGTAAACGCAGGTAAAACAGTTACTGTACAAAGTAAAAACAGGCGGTATATGCAGGTAAAACAGTTACTGTACACGGTAAAAACAGGCGGTATATGCAGGTAAAACAGTTACTGTACAAAGTAAAAACGGGCGGTATATGCAGGTAAAACAGTTACTGTACAAAGTAAAAACGGGCGGTATATGCAGGTAAAAGTTACTGTACAAAGTAAAAACAGGCGGTATATGCAGGTAAAACAGTTACTGTACACGGTAAAAACAGGCGGTAAACGCAGGTAAAAGTTACTGTACAAAGTAAAAACAGGCGGTAAACGCATGTAGAACAATTAATGTGCATAAAGTCACGTTCTGTATGTTTTGACACCTCACGTCACGCAGGGACCATTTTGTGTGTTGAAGCGTTATTACCTGACGAAGCAGCAGTGCGCTGAGGAAATGTGGTAAACGCAGTACACAACACGGTAAACTGCGCGTCTGCACTTACCTGAGAGTCCGAATCCAACAGAAACATGATGCAGATAAAAACACTATAAACTAAAACCGGAGAAGAAATTAAATAAGTGAAAGGTAACTTTTAAAAAACCAAGGACGAAAACACCGGTAGGCCGACAGGAACCCGCGAACACACAAGCCGCGAGATAACACCGGCGCGCGCCCCGAGTGCACAAACTGCCGCAGGAGCGTGGCATGTACCCGGGCTCCTGTATGCCACGTGACTTCGCTACCCCGCCCACGAGCAGCACGCGCTCTGTGCCGAACCACACGTACGCACCTTCGCCGCGCGGTACGTCGTTGGTCTCGATGTCGGCGACGTTATGAACACACGTTTTTAAATAGAAAAATAACACAGTGTCGACATACAGCCTATGTAACTGAAGGTGATCACATGAAGAAATATTATTGTAAACAGAATTATGTTTTTCAGGGATCTAAGCGTGTTATGTGAAACATTTGAACAGAAGCTTCATTAAGTTAGCTTTCTTTACCATGTAAAGTTGTAAATATTAACATTACACCGCATCCAGTATTCAGTTGTTGCGGGTGGAGCGCGACGGTCCGCGTTCTCGAGCTCCGAACTTCGACGTGGGGCTCGTGCGGTTGTTATGGACACCGTGTAAGCAGTTGTCCTGGAGACTGTTTCCTGTTTCCGGGTTGGAAAGGTTTTCGTAAAGGGGTTCAATTTGGGGACCTGACAAATTGATGCAGCAGCCTGTGTGTGTGCAGGTCTGCCACTGTCACCACTCAGGTTAGATGTAAACACAGTGTGACGCTGCAGGTGGCATGGTGGTTAAATGGTTACCTTGCAGTGGTCAGTTCCTGTTTCAGATCCCTGCTTCTACTCACCCTAAATAGAAGCAGTAAAAATGATCCCACTATGGTGCTGGGTAAATCATAGTAAGTAGCTTTGGAGGAAAGGGTGACAGAGAATATGTGCAAGCAGCAAAAATGAGCACCATAATGACCTATATAGTACATTTTGCCATTTTGTAGTGTGCCGAATAAGAGGACTCTTGGTGTAAAAGCCTGAGGTGTTTCTGAGGCCAGCAAACTGTGTCTCTCACAGGAAGAGGAAGTGAACGGAGGCCCTGTAGGGGTGGGGGTGTATTTACTCAACTGGAGCACATGTTGCCTGTGACCAACATTTCAGTGGTTGATCCAGGCTGCTGAAAAATGTGAAGATCAGTGCATGTAGTACTGCAGAGTAGACAGGGTTACACAGGGGTGAGTCAGTAACGTACCGGCAGCCTTGTGGGGGACTGACTGCACTGCAGGTGCTTTCAGGCTCGCCTGTGTCATAAAACCAGTATGTTCCTCACCAGGGGCTGGTCAGGCCTTCAGCCTTGCTGCAGTAACACAACAGTTGAGCTTCCATGGTGTCTGAACAACACCGTGTCAGTCTGCAGTTACCAGGCGGGGGTGCCAACCCTCAGCACCTACATCCAAAACCGAGTGGAAGTGGGAGAAGTTCTGCTGTCAGTGGAAAGGAGGTTCATTGACTAGAGTTTCAGTCTTAGTAGGAATTCGGCTGAGGTCAAATTAAGATATTAAATGTTTAGATCTCGATATGTTCTCATCGTCATCGTAATGTGTTCAGCAAAGGTATGTTGTTGTTGTTCAGTGCCATTGAGTTCATGTCACCTCTTGTTGACCACTTGTAACAAGTTCCTCCGGAAGGTTCTGTCCTCTGCTTGTGTCCTTAGTGCTGAGAGGACTATGTCCGCTGTCACCGTAATTCAATCCATCCAACTGGCTACTGCTCATCCTCTTCTTTTCCCTTCCTCTTTTCCAGTCATCACCAACTCTTCAAGAGAATCCAATCTTCTCATGATGTGTCCAGTGTGATAACCTCACTCTCCTCATTGTTTCCACTAAGAGTTCCGGATTTGTTCTCCCAGCCATCCATAGTGTCCACAGCTCCACAGTTCAAACAAGTCTATGTCTTTCCTGCCCTGTTTTTTCACGCCCATTTTTCAAACACAGCAGTGTTTACTTTGATATGATTGCTCTGCTAAACATAGTTCATGGTGTTGTTCTGCTTATATATCATCTTGAGAATGACACCGAACAGCATGATAATATACATCTCCAATTTATTGCTTAGAAATGCTCTACACTGTTTATTCATAAAAATACAATCTAACAAACAACAAAATGACCACGGATACTTTACTTGAAGTATTGCACAACAAAGCCTTCTGAAGGGCACAAAGAGAAGTCAAGAATCTTTTTTTAGCCAACATGGTTACAACATTCATCACTGCACAGTTATTCACAGTAAATACATCATCACCAGGTCATCTCAACAAATACCCATTCTTCAGCAACAGAAACTTGCGGTGAGGTGTGTATCAGGTACAAACCCGGCAGCTACAGGAAAGTCAAGGTCACCAACAAGAGGGACACAGAGAGCTGAGGTTCGTGGATCAAACAGGACAGGGACAGATTCCTACTCTCCAGTGGGCACTTAGAGGACCCTTTGGAAACAGCAAGATGACTTGGCTCTTCACCATCTGCTAGATGGTTCCCTTTGTGTCTAGAAAGGGCCTGGATCCTTACCTAGTGCATATCGTTTGATGTGTGTCTGTGCTCAGCGCTACTGCTCCTTTATGGTTCACATTGCAAGAAGTTTGGAGGATTTCTTTCTGTCTCCACCAGATTTCTTTTCTGAGTGCCTGCTGCTGGGTAAACACTGGGATTGACATGTTCCTCACTGGCAGTAATGTTCTGGTCATGGTTTCTGTGACATCAAACCTAGTTAACTTCTGCGCCAAGTTCAGGACACAGCTCCCTGAGCACCATCTCTAGGAGAACCTGAAAGCACACAGGATGATTAATGCATCCAATCCACAACCCACCATAACAGTCTCGGTCATCGTTGACATCTAAAGGGAAGTGGTGATTATGTTTTAGTGGATACAAAAAGTTATTTTAGGATGTAGCAACATGTCAAATTTAGCTCTGCAGAACCCATCCTTGAAGTCCAGGATGGATCCTGGTAAACCCGCTTTTTTCCTACTCACGTAGAGGAGATGCTTGTTGGCGCTGGCCTCCTGTAGAGCGTTGAAGATCTTGATGATGCCATGTCTAGCATTCTGCTGTCCCACGAGACTCAGCAGTGTATCTGAGGATGAGACCAGGAAGCAGGAACGTCGAGAACATCACACACCATGGACATTCCGAGCCACGTCTGTTATTGTTCTCCATTGATAATTGGGTTCAGTATCATATTTACAATAATGAGAGCAGCACTCCCAGCTAAGAGGTACTGAAGTGAGCTCCTCTGCTGCATCCCAGCCCCCGCGCTGCCTTGACAGTGTTAGGTTTTTGGGCGAATGGTTTTAATTGGGACCGAAAGGAACACATTAGGGTGCAGCGAGGGCAGGTTGGATGTAATGACTAGGAAAGTGCTTAATTTGTTCTTGTGCAGTGACTGCACATGTAATTAACCGCCTGAGAGCTGCAGCTGAAAAGATGGCCAGAATCAAGATATACTGGCAATAAAGAGGGATTCGGAGCAGCTTCCCACCTGGCATGTTGTCCAGAAGCTTCTGGCGGGCCCGCTCCTTAGTCTCCCTGCGTTCAGAGTCAGAGCGGGCTGCTTCAGGGGCCGCCAGCTTCCCGTTGGGCCAGAAAGCGTCACGGAACACGTTAATGTAGTAAGCGATCATCTGCTCGCTGAACATCCAGCCAACCGTGTCCCGGATCTGCCTGAAGATTGGAGGACATTGGGGTTTCGGTTGTAGGGATGGGCGGGAAGGCGAATAGAAACATCACTGTGAAAATGTGTCACGTGAAGTATACTGTCCCCTGAATGTCCAACTTTACAGTCCCAGGCGAAAAGTTTGAGTACACCTGCTGGAAGTCAGACTTTTCTGAGTTAAAACACACAGAAACAGGGTGTTTAGAGAGGAAGCCTGGTTTTATGAGTCAAGACAGGAACTATTTGGGTCTGACCGCTGCTTGTTTTGTACGATGCGGAGAGGGTGAGCGCCTGAGCGGTGAGAGGGTAGTTCCCGCTGTCCAGCATGGTGGTAGCAGCGTCGAGGTGTTGGGGCTGCTTTGCTGGGAACAGAGTTAGTGATTTTCACCAAGTCCATGGCGATCTCAAGCAGAACGCCATTCCATCAGAGCAGGCCCTCACTCTTTAGCAACATAACACACCTCCTAAAATACACCTCCAGCTAGAGCAACAACTATCTGCTGAAGAAGGAAGTTGAAGGACAGCTAAAACTAAGAACCTGAAGGTAAAACTGTACTTCTTCACCAATATTGTACTGACAATCTCACTTTGAGCTTCCCTGACTGATTTCCAGAAGTATGATAGCTACATAACTTGTGGTACTTCATCCAGCTGGACTAAAGGTTAGACACATTCAGTGAAAGTATAATAGCATCACACTTCTGAAGATCTGAGACTGTGGTCACCACAGGGCCCCCTGCTGGTCATCATGAGTGCAGATTCCATTTTGAGAAGGAGACAAGCAAGAGTGGCTGAAGTGGACTCTTTCAGTTAAGACCTCAGGTACCCGAGTGTTGTATGACGTCAACCTCATTTTCCCACCCGCTGTTAATCATGGAGTCGTTCTTTCTCCTTGTTCTTTCACCCGGCCTGAGGAGTGTTACGAATGCTGTGGGACTCACTTGTTGATGGTGCGTCCGAAGGTTACTTGGACCAGTGCGATGAGGGTCTTCCGGACCCATTTGAACACTGTCGACAGCAAGAGACTTCAGCGTTAGAACATGCTGAGATCTGTGATGCTGCTAAAACCCATGCAATAGATCCACTATTTTTGCTTGTTTGCTCAGAGGTATGAGGAAACACGTGCCACATGTACTTGCACACACACACACACACACACACACACACACACACACACACACACACACTGCGTACTCACTGCCCCTGAGCTCAAAGATCTCTCCAATCAGCATAAAGCAAGGCTCGGCTACTCCGTCCCTCCTCCCATCCACCTCATCCCCGCAGTCAGAGACGTCGCTGTCGTCATCCCCCTCCTCCTGCTGCATGGAGAAGCAGAAGAAAGGGGTCTCAGTCAACAGGAACCTCCTGAAGAAGGAGTCCTCTAGTGTGTTGTTTTGGGTTACTGTGTGTAGGCCTGTATGTTCGTGGGAACACAGGTTCAGAATGTGTCTGTTGCTTCTTTGTGGTGCTCGCCTCTTGATGGGAGAAAAGATCTCCAGGCAGCCTCTCCAGAAATGAGGACAGGCAGAACGAGGATTTTTTCTGGATGGCAGTGTCCTTGAGGTAATCAGGGAAAGGGCTGAGAAAACCATACAGGGCCTCGCTCTGGCAAAGACGTTCGTCGCTCATGGTTTTCTGAAAGTAATGATAGTTTGCTTACAATACGAAGGCCTTATTCTCCCAAATATGTAACCCAGGCCTGAGAGGAAAATAGAGGCGTCCCTCTGTTTGACAATTTTACAAATCAATATAACAAAATTTATCGAAAGCATGTTTGAAAAAGAAGAAAGTCGCATGAGTGAAGCAGAAGTGCAGTCAGCACTTTAGCTGGTGCTAGCGTACCAGCAGCGCTTTCCTCATGGTTTCTCTCATGTTACATGAGGTGGCTATTTATTGCAGTTGTAAATGACACACAGCTCTGCTCTAGTGGATGAGCACATTTCTGAAACACAACCCTGCCACAGCTTCTCTGAAGGAATGGCTGCCAAGCCTCCTCCCTCCTCCACCCACCACAACTCACAATCAACTGTTCTTCACGTCACTGGTGAGAACAGTAAGAGTTCATTAGAGAAAATTGCCTTGTTTATTTTAAACTGTCTTCACTTCTTTTTAGCACAAATTTCATTATGCAATGAACAAGTCTTCATCCTCTGTTGCTCACTTCTCTGGACAGGTCTTATCTCTGTTTCCAGCATTTTACTGATATATTTTGGGGAAATTGTTTGGGGTTTTTGGATGGGCTAGGAACACATTATCATTTTTCACATTTAAAATAATGGGAAATGGGCTTTCGGTATATGAATTTTCATTATATGTAATCTTTTCAGGAATGGATTCATTTCGTAAACCGAGGGATTGCTTTATCCTGAGGTTTTACAAATAAAGACCAAAGGAATCATAATCTTTGGACACTCTAAAGCTACTGTGTATGTTTTTGGTCAGAAGAGACATCACTTTAAAAAAAAATCACTATATAACATGTGGAATGGCTTCTTTTCCTCTCAAAGTTTTCCCTGAGTCTACAGAACCTAAGACGGGCACCAGAAATATCTGGAAAAACTGACTTGTAAAACTTGCACTCATAAT
This sequence comes from Arapaima gigas, assembly GCA_900497675.1. NCBI lineage: Eukaryota > Metazoa > Chordata > Actinopteri > Osteoglossiformes > Osteoglossidae > Arapaima > Arapaima gigas. The sequence goes on from UFQX01000611.1 coordinate 33,553, forward strand.
ATTTTTGCTGACGTATGTATTGTACCTATAACATCTGAACACACTCCTGGGCCTCAGCCTTGAAAAACACCTCATCTAGGATACTCGTCTCACCTCTAGGAAGGCATTCAGCTGGTTCTTAGATTTTTCCAGAAATTTTTGGTCAAAGGATTTAAATGGCAATTTACTGAGAGTGGGCAGCTGGACCTTCTTCAGCGAAGGGTGATCCTACAGGTGGAGAGTGAGAGAGACAGAAGAACAAATCACATCAGTCCCTTCCTGCCCGTATTTTCTACATTCATAACACCTCTGATTACTTCGGCGGGGTTTTGTGACTCATGCTGTCACCACGGCAACATGACATCACAGCAGTGCTGAGGCAATGACTGAACCTCAGTGGCTTTTGGAACTACCTCGTCTCTTGTCTGACCGGTTGGAGCATCCAGGGACTGCATCCAGCATCCACCTGGCAGTCATTTGAGCAATCATGGGAAAGATGTCTGAATGGCCTGCATTTGCATTATATGGTGGGGGTGTCTTAGTATACTGTGTAGAGTTTTTGAGTGTGTGTGTGGGGGGGGGGGTCTTGGGATGATGTAGTGTATCAGCAGTGAATGGAGTATTTTAGTCGAAGCACCTCCGCCAGCTTCCGGTGCAGCATCTGAAAGTCACTCAGCTTTCGGGAGATGGTCCAGCTGCTGCCTTCGACTTCATCCCCCTCCAGTAGACTCACTTTTACGCAGTAACACGGCACTTGCTCCCCATTCTCCTCCACGGCCTGCAGGACAGACCAATCCGTCACACTTAACACAATAGATGTGTATGCTCTCTCTCTACCCCCTTGCCTTCAGCTGGCTGACAGGTGAAACCTGCCCATGCTGCCAAGGATGGGAAACAAGAGCAATGAGCACCAGCTACAATATGCATTAAGTCCAAATTAAGTCAAAATTAAAAAAAAAATAAATCCATGATTAATGACCAGTGGAAAAGAGGAGTGATCAAATGATTGCGAATGGTAATTTTGCTTTACCACTGTGGAACTGTTAAAGCTGTTTGGACTTGGACTTCAGCATGCTTTTTGGAAAGGAAAAAAATAACACTTACACTTTTACAATGAATCTTAATGGCATCCCAGCTGACTAACTCATTACCCTAAAGCCAGGCCTCCTGCAGACTTGTTGAAAGCCTTGAAAGGACATTGCATGGCTGAACACCATGAAGCCTGCCCCTTTGATTCATAACCAGAATCAACAGAAAAAGAGGATGGGAAGCCAATCCACCACAGGGTGACCAGCCACACACACCCATTTGCACCCTACAGGCAATTAATATTGACCAGCTACCTTGAAATGCATGTCTTTGGACTGTGGGGGAAAACTGGAACACCTGCAGGAACCCAAGAGATACAGGGAGAACATGCAAACTCTACATAGACTGACCAGGATTTGAACTCACATCCAGTCAACCCAGGTGCTGTGAGGCAACACCACTACTCACTGAGCCGCCCAGTGCGATACATAACTGTCATATTTCAGGAGGCATTCAGAAACTAGATGATTAAGTGCTGCTCAAAGATGCAGGTTTTTAGGAACTGGTCCCTAACTAGGTTGGTTGTTGACCAGCTCTCCCAAAGTCTATGAGCCTGGAGGTCAGAGCATTCAGTCAGGATGTGAGCAACATCCTGTAAAGCCTGTGATTAATTTCTTCCCACAATGGTTAAGGACCTTGGTGCAAAAACCAATCCCACTGAGCCTAGGAACTTGACCCTAAAGTGACTGATAGCCAAGATCTATGCGAGATCCATTCCAACCTCTGTGTTCCCTAAGATTAAACCCAACACTGCTGAAAGGAAGCATCCTGTGAGCTCTCTGGTTGGGGTTTCTCAAGATCACCTGTCCAGTCAGCAGCTCACCTCCCCACTGTCAACAACAGCTCTCCACCTGCCCAGGTTCTCACACCACCATTCCATGCGGGAGATGTGCTGCTGTAGCTCTCCTTGCTCCTTTTCCATAGCATCAATCTCCTCCTTCAGCTTGGACACAATCTGTGTAAACACCATGTATCATTGAAAGTGCAAGGTGCTGCATGCAACCTCATAAAGCCATGTTAATGTTTGTTCTCGCATCTTCATACCGCATCACACACCTTTTTGTCCCATCTGGGGGAGTTCTGGATGGAACCAAGGACCTGCCTCTTGTACTCCAGCATGTCACTGAGCTGCTGCAGCCTGCTGATGGCGTAGTTTGTGTGCTCCCTGATTCCATGATTGTCCTCTGCCAGAACTTCTTCTCCAGTCTCAATGATTTGATACTGTAGATAAAACAGAACATATTGCTTCACTGCAACTGCATTTTTATAAGGACACATTAAAAATATGTTGATTCAGCTTATCTCCCATTTTTCTTATTCGGATTTTACACGTGAAGCTGAATCATGGCTCAAACCTGGATGAAAAATATGTTTAATAACTAATGCTTGTCTGATATCATCACAGGACACAAAAAGCATGTTCAGGCCTGAAGCTCACCATCTCATCCTGATCCTCATGGCTGGACTGCAAGTTGCTGTACTGCTTTTGCCGCTGTGTGACCTTTTCACACAAGTCGCTCACCAGGAAGAATGGGTAGTAGCGCTCCTTCATGGTCTCATACACGTCACTCTGGATCTTGTGAAACACATCTGTCCTGCGGTTCCCCACCATTGTCTGCTGAACCTCCTTATACAGGTCCTTCTCCAACACAATCTCATTGCTCTCCACAAAGTACTTCTGGTAAATCTCTCCCACCAGCTGCGGAACTTCGCCCTACGAGCCGGACAGAAATGCGAGGCTCTGAGAAGTGTTCTACAAGCTGAGTCACCACACAACCTGAATGGAGTGTAAATGTGTTAGCAATTATCCGGTTACTGGAACAGGTACTCCTGCAGAGAGTTTGAATCTACAATGTGTGAACTTAAAACTCTACCACTCTACTATTTTCTTTCAGCAAAAGCTCCATAAATGCGACAGCTTCCAAAATGTGAGGTGGTGTAAATGTCAAGAAGCGAGGATTTGCAATGTAATTACACAGCTGAGACACTTTCCCTTATAGAGGATTTCCTTCTTGATGTTCTTCTGGTCCGGGGGAGATTCTAAGTAACCACATCTTCTGTCAGATGATGACGTGAAATGCCGAGGGAGTCGGAGAGGTTGAGGTGAAGGCGCAGTCGGCGACACTTAAGGGTGGGCTGATGACAAGAACCACCTACCTTGCCTGCAGTCTTCAACATCTCTACCTCCTCCCAGAAGTGGATGAAGGCTCTCTTGTTCACCCTCTCCATATAGCTGCGGAAATGCTGCCGTAACGCGGGGTTGAACATGATCTCCTCAAACTGGAAGATCTGAGGTGGCAACAAATGAAAACATTCTTCACTAGCGTTGAGGATTTGAGGAATCCTGAAATTGTGTCTCGTGTTTTCAATTGTTATGTCTTCCTGTGGGACCACCATACCTTCATAACGCAGTGTGTTTGCTTTGGGAGATAGGGAGCCTTACCCTCTGGCCCTGTGTGCCATCGTATTCATCCACGACTCCATCCTCCTGCCTGTAGTCAGGTCCACCTAGCAGCTGGATCCTCTTCTCGCAGTGCTGCTTGGCCACCGTCAGTTGACTGATGTAGTGCTCCATGTTTCGTGCCTGCAGCAGGTCCGCCTTCATGGCAGCGGCTTCTTTCCCTTTGCTCTCTGTGTGGAGGACTGGGGACTTACAGCCTTCCTGTAGCACTATTCCACTTGCATAACAATGTCTTCCATCCAAAATTACTGATCACGATTTTGACACCTTGTTGAACCAACAACCTCAGGAGCTCCTTAGCAAACCAATCGAAACTTCTCTTAACGGAAAGTGTGAGTGCTCTAGGACTCCCTGGAGATGCATAAACTTGTGTTTTATTTAAATTAAAGCAACAAATAATACTTCTGAAAACCAGACAAGGACACAGGTTATACATCTTTGACTGTCACAACTCCCGAGGGCTGTTCGTTATACATACGGTTGTCAACGTAACTATTTGTTGGTTGACAAAATAAGTATTTAAATATCACTAGGACAGCAAAGAGTTGCTTTTTTTTCCTCAGAGGAATGAAATGTAATACTAAACAAAGGATCAATCAAGAAAGGGGCTTCTATTCAGGTTTTTTCGTACAATTTTTAGAGCCGATACACTTTTGCATCAGTCACAGAGGTGCATTCTGACACGGGCGAGCTTTCGGCAGAGCAGCCATCACGTCCATCCACATGCTCATTTGTCTGAAGAGCAGGGCGTGTGTCGGCTGTCTCCGAACAAACAGTAGCCCGCCACCCCACCATCCTGTTTTTCACTCTTCGATTTCCATGACAACAGGTTGTTTTAATTAGAGAACTACAGTAACTGTGTAGAAATCAGCACCAATTGGAAAACTCGTCCTGGATTTTAAGCAGAGGAGATTCTGTTTAGATCCAGGTGGTCTGGACAACATTAGGGGCAGCGGATTGTTGCTGTACTGTAATGAAAGTGCTGCCAGGTCCATCATCTTCAGGAGAAAGAGGAGAAATGCAGGTGCCGGGGGGGGTTTCCAATTCATTTGTGGCATTTAAACATGTCACTTCTGGCACAGATCTTGAATGACATTTATAGTTTGTGCCATGCGGCAGAGTAAATAAAATTAGACAGCTGCTGGATGCTGTGCGTCTTGTTAGCGGAAAAGAAAAAGTGCCCTGTTGAGGAGAGGAAAGTGACAACCCACTGGTTGCTAGTGAACCTCCAGTAGGTGCCATAGTTATTAGAGTTGTGTCCTGTGCCCCACATTTGTGGAGGGCCTACCTTTCTGCTTCTTCGTACGGGCCGTGTTGCTGATGGTTGTCACCTGGATTATTTCGACGACAATTTGGTACCTGTGGAAAACAGGAAGATGCCTTTGTCATTCATCTCTAGCAGCCGATAAAGATGAGAAGGGACAGTACTGGGTTTGTGTGTAAGAAATGCCGTAGGTCCAATGAGGCAGGATCTGCAAGAAAGAGGCAACCTGAAACACAGTATGGAAGGAAACAGAAGAACAGATAAAGCATGAAACAAATCACGTTCCCCTCACGCCGCAGCTCCCACAGTGGGCCACAGACCCAGAGGAATGGAAGAGTAGTGGAGCCTGAGCCCCAATTCTTGTGGTGACGAGGACAGAAACAAAATAGTGACAACGTTGCTTCTCAGGTGACCCATGATGCAGTCTGGGCTGATTGACAGGACCTGTCAAGCTGGCAAAAAGCAATCTGACCTCAGTGGCAGCTATTATGTCCGACGGCGTGTGATGGACGAGCAGAAGACAACAAATAAGGCCAAGAAATAACACCACAATGGTTACTGAAGGGCCACTTACAGTCATCTGCAAGACTTCTAATTTCGTCACGATATGCTGTGTTAACCTACTAAATATATAACAGGATCTACATGGTACTTTGAGGTTGTTATGGCAACATCCACTGATTAGAGTTTAATAAGTGTTCTTAGTTATCTTGCAGCAGTTAGAAGAGCAAACTACCAATTTTTTCAAAAAAGGTCTCAATGCGGTATGCTGAGCGTGGCATGCACCTATGAAGCTCCTCACAACTTCAACATAAATAAATCTGATCATGTTTTTGTTTCAACCGCGGCTCAGTTAATCCTTTTTATTTGTTGTTTCTCACAGTCTCATTGAAGCATGGTGTTGCTATGGCGATGAGATAAGCCCCCCTGCCCAGTACTTGGTTTGCAATGTAATTTCACAGTATGAATTCTCCTGCATGTATGTGATTTCTCAAAGGTACCTTTAATCATCATGCCATGATCTTCACATACTGTACTGTACTGCTGGTTGTCAACTTTCTGTGTGCTCACCTGTTTCTTCTCCACCGGGGTCCTCCCCACCCCTAGCTAACAGTCTGTTGAAATGTAGCCCATATGATAAGTAAATAGCTGATGTAATAGATAGCAGATGTTTTAGCTTGTTGATGATGCTGAAGGTGTTTGATGCTACAGATACTGTAGTTGATGTAACACATAGTTGATAATATAAGTAGCTGATGGTGTAGGAAGACGTTCCAAGTAGCCAATGTGGTAGATTTTTTATGTTGTAGGTAGTTGACATGGTAGATAGTTGATAATATAGGCAGCTCTTGGTGTATACATTTGATTTAGGTAGTTGATGCTGTAGGTCTTTGATGCTGTAGGTGGTTGATACTATTGTTGTAGATGTTGTAGGTTGCCAACATTGTGGATCTTTGAGGTAGGTGGATGCTGTAGTTGAGGCAATATATAGTTGATAAAATAGGTAGTTTAGGAAGATGTTGCAGATGGCCAACGTGGTAGATTTTTGATACTGTAGGTAGTTGATGGTGTCGATATTTTGTGCAGGTAGTTGATGTGAAAGACATTTGATATTGCACAAGGGTTACAAAGGGATATTACAGTTAATGTTATAGGAAGCAGATGTGGTGGATCGATGATATGGTTGCAGCAGCCTCTCACCTCAGCTGTTCAAGGAAGTCGATGTCAGAGCTGCTACCGATGAGCTTGATGAAGTCCTCGTAGGAGGGTGCGTAGGTGTAGGCTTTCCTGTGGCGCTCAGTCTGTTGCTCGCGATGTTCTAGCTGGGCCAGCAGCATGCGATTGATGTAGTCGGGGTCGCTGAGCAACTCTACCAGGGGTTTGAGCACTGCAGGGACACACACATGCACGAAGGCATGGTCAATGGTCATACTTCCCTGCTTTCCGGATCTCAGATACCTCACCTCTGAAGTGTGAACTAGGGGAAGATGGATCACCTTTGGTGGCAAGGACCTCAGCTAGAACTGCCCGCAAGCCATGAGCACGGGCGTGACGCACAGGCAACAGGCAGAGCAGAAGGAGACGAGCACAGGAGCGCAGGAAGCGCAGCTCATCTTCTGCGCTGCGGAGGCAAGGGTGGAGGGGGAAGGGCTGGGCCAGCTCCTCCTGCCTGCGAGAGACAACAGCCTTGGCAGTGACTACGAGCAGGTGACTGGCCAGTCCTCTCTGGCCTCCACTGGAAATGGAGAAGTACACAGACAAGCACGAGTCCAGAAATGCTTTGCTTTAGAGTAGATGTTCAGAAAGAATTCCAGTTTAACAGTGATTCATGATTCTCCTATTCTTCTGCTATTCCTAAATAACTCCTGTTTCTACACTTTTTTTGACACAGTTTTGTCAGCGGTGCTATTTTTAAGTTGTTTCTCTGCATACTTTACAATATTAATAGTGTACATTAAAGGAGAAATAGGTCCAGTGGGAAGCGGATCCTTCAGGATCTCCAAATGCCCTGCACCTGGATGGGGCTTCACGAGCACACAGGGTAGGGCTGGCCAATACATATCGAATACTGGTCATATATTCATTAAAACTTCATAATCGGTATAAAATGGAGCTACATGTGTTCTACTTACTGTGTTACTGAGATCAAATGTTTTCTGACAACCCAGTCAGGTGACCGAGTAGCAACACGAAGGCCCTGTGAGTAGAAGCAGCAGCAGAGAAACAGGCAGAGAGGGAAGACAATTTTGTTTCTAAAAGAAATTCACACTTCTTGACAGAGAGATGGTTTGGCTTTACGATTTCAGGCGTCGAAGCGGCACGACTAACCTGTTTCATCGCCTCACACAGCACCCGTGTGCTACGCGGAATCTATCGAACTTCGCGGCCTGTCTGTTCTCCGACTGCTGTGAACAGCACCCCACGCCACGCACAAGCAAAGCTAACACATGCTTTCTCTCGAGGAGTGCGGTGTCATAAAAAGAGCGCTTAACGGGAAGAAATAACCGCTGCTACTATGTCTCTCATGATTATATATATGGCATATCGACCAAAAGCGTAAAAGTATCAAAATATTATTTTTTTGCAGTATCGCCCAACACAGAGTAAATGAGTCCTCATGCAGAAAGGTGGCCAATGACTGAAGGAAACCTCAACACTGAGTAAAATCTGACTTACTAAGCCCTTCCACCATTATTCGTACTCTGATTTTTCACTTATCCAGTCCAGGATTATAAACAGGACTTCTTTTTAATTGAATGTTCATTTATCTGGTGTGAAACATAGGGTTCTGGCCTGTGACCACTGGTCCAGCATAACAATCTGCACAAAGTGGCTGTGTGAAAGAGATGCAGCATATAGCCTTTTTCCTCCTCAAGCCAGGTCACACACACGATCACCGTTTACTTTACAAAATCCTTTTCAAACACACCCGTGCCCTGGTATTTGAGCTCCGGGTTTCTGAGTTCCCAGTGTGATGAGTGGTATATATTAATGCACGTCTTGGCATCCAAGTTGAGAAGTCCTGGCATAATGTATTCTGAGTGAAGCCGACACAAATAATATTCAAGAATTATTCAAAACTGGCAGCAGTACAAGTGTGAAGCTGTACAGCAATGTTTCACTCAGGGGTGAACTTCGAGAGGTGCCTGGGCTTGAGTCATTGTTGGGGTCCCACCTACACCATCCTGTGATATGCTACAACTGCTACAACGTCCAAAACCAATGCTACGTAACATCAAGGGTAGCAGTATGTATATACACTCACTGGCCACTTTATTAGGAACAACATTCTAATCCCTAGTAGGACCCCCTTTGGTCTCCCTGAACACCCTGAATTATTCTTAGCATGGATTCAACAAAGTTATGGAAACATTCCTTAGAGATTCTGGTCCATGCTGACATGACTGCATCACATAATTGCAGCACGTTTGTCAGTTGCACATTCATGCTACCTACCTGCCATTGATTGTCACATTCATGGAATCAATTTGAGACCAGTTTGCTTTAGAAGATGGGCAAACTTTGGCTATAAAAGGATGGACACGATTAGCAACAATACAAAAGTATTAGGAGGGCCCAATGTGTGTCAGAAAAACATTCCCCACACCATTACACCACCACCAGCAGCCTCAACTGTTCACACAAGGCAAGTTGGGTCCAGTACTTCATGCTAACCATAACCCTAAGAATCACATCACAACTCCACACTGTACGTGACCAGTGATCTTTTTATCCGTTGTTACCACTAAGTCATAATGGCGCCTCAATGACGCTTCCCGAGTCATCTGGCATTTTGACTGGTATTCCCTCCATCCCAAAAAGTTTATTTCCTTTATTGTGAACAGTCGCAGGCGAGAGCGAGAGCGAGTGAATGAGAGTACGCACGTGCAGAACGAGTTACTCGTTTCTTCTAACAAAAATACATTCAAAACATAAAGTAATATTAATTTATTTTCACTTGTACGGACACAAACTGGAACCCAACCTGAGTCCATGTACGTGAGAAACCAGCCCAAACCTAGCCAAAAAACCTGTTACTTACTTGTTACCTCCAGGTTTCCCTCATAATTTCCATTGTCAGGTCTGCTAACTATTTCACTGGTGCCTCAAAAAGGTGGTCCCCACACCCAATCACTGCCACTCCTCCCAAACTTCCCACTCCCACAGCCGCCTCCATTATCTGAGTGACATTGTGTTTCACAGGCCTTCCACTAACAGAAGCTTAAACCAGTCTACTAAATAAACTATAACTAAAAAAATTAAAACACTTCACTGGAACGTGACCAGGAGTGTCTGGCACTTTTTCCAGTTTGAAGGTAATTTCTGGACTTGATTTATATGTAAAGGAGCCTCTCAGAGTTAAAATGAATTGAAAAAGAAAAAATAGTAAGAGAAAATTATTACAAATAAAAACTTATTTACATGATTTTCGGGGCTCCTCTAACCTCTGGGCTCCTGGGCCTGGGTTTTAAGTCTAGCCCTAAAAAAGTGCTTTTTAACACATTGAAATAGGTACTTTACAGCGTGTTATTCATCTCATTGTAGTGTATTGCACAACTGTTCACTTATGAATTTTAGTTGCCATTTAGGGTGATTTTTGGGGGAACCTGAGATGGTGCTGGAAAGTCCTGGCATTTTTCTCCATGAAAAATGATGTAATAAGTAATTTCACTATCCAGCTTATGCTTGTTTTGTTTTCTTGAACAAACGACAACAGGATAATGTGAGAGAAATGCACAGCATCCAACACTGTCACCTGTAACCCCCATTGCACCCCTACCCCAGAAACACATTCCAACCCGCCTGTCCTTGGTCCTGTACCTCTGGCCTCCCCAGCACCTCCAGTCACTCTGTCTGCTGGAGTCATACCTGGAGTTGGCAGCCTTGAGGTAGCAGAAGTGGGCGTGCACGGCCCTGACGGCATCACTGCAGACCAGCTTGACCATGTCCACCTCGGCTATTCGGCCCCTCAGCTGGCGGACCATCTCCCACAAATCCTCCAGGAGCAAGTGGTGGAGCTGGCCCTCGTCGTGGCTCAGCGGCAAGTACCAGGAGAGCATGTAGTCCCTGTAGCTGTAGTCAAACACTGAGAGGCAGGAGACAAAAATATTGCGATGACACTGTAACACCTCACACGCCTTTATCCCCATGTTCTATGAGATTATCTGGCAAATTTCCTCCGCACACAAACCCAACCTCCAGCCCAGAGGAATTCCACCCCTCCCCAACCACAGCGAGAGCCCACGTTGCTGAAACAGCGTCGCAGTGGCAGAAGGCCATCACACAGCCTGAAAGCATCCGGTAACCATATGGACGTGCAGATAGCATTACTACCACCCCGCTTGCTACTGAAATGGCACTCAGTACTTTTCCCAGCAAAGCACGGCTACGATCTGTCTTTCCACTCATTGTTTCTGTTTTTAACAGTTGAGCCATCGATTCTGATGGGAGTGAAGCTCCCAAGTTTCCTCCAAGGTTTTCTTGTCATTGCATTAAGCTCCCCGTGATTTACAGATGAAGCTCCTCATTGCCGTTACCCAGTCATACACAGCCATTCTGCCTCGGGCAGAGCAGGCCATCTGTTTTTTGCTTTTGTGGGAAACGGAGAGTTTCTCACTAACAGGTGTGCGGTGGTAATTATGGAGGAGAGAAATGGGAGCCAGCGAGGAAAACTGCGGCAACTTTTTTTAAAGGTGTCGCTGAAGCTGAAGAGCAGCCAAGCCTTGTTCTGTCTGTGCGAGCGGTGCACGTATGAGCAGGAGTGGACTGGGAGCCCGGCAGACCGAACACGGGCAATCCTCAGAAGACCTCCGGCAGACCTGCAGCTGGACAGTGGTGACTAAGAATAGCGCAGTTGAAAACTGCGCCTTCCCTCAATTACTGAGCTGCACCACAATCCTGTCAGGTCTCCTCCAGCTAGGAGCACGCTTCTCAATTCTGGTCCCAAAGTGCTGCAGAGCTCTGTCAGCTTCAGCCTTCAAAGATGCGCCCTTTTAATGGTGTCCTCAGGCTATACCTGTCACACTTGTACACGTTTTGACACTTGGGTCTGGTTTAAATATGGCAGATACACAGGAAACTGCAGTCCCGGTAATGTCAGAACGCACCAAACTGACTAAGTTTCAGGCCTTTTGCTCTGGGTTGCACCCTCACTGGGGATGAATATTACTGTCGCACCGAAGCGGGGAGAGTGCCTGCATGGCTCTTAAAATGAGTCGGAAGAGAAATGGACACGAGTTTGCGGCACCGAATGAGAAAAGTAGGGACAATCGTGTGCAGTGTTATTTCATCCTCTATTACCCAATACAGGAAAACCTTTTTTTTGTTTCTATTTTTAAAAAAGCACCACATGAGCTCAGCGTGCTGTTTAAGAGGAATAACTGCTGACCAGAGGGCTTGAAACTGGAACTCAGAGCTCGATGATCATCTGTTCCATGTTTGCTGTGGCTCATAAGAGGAGGTGTCCACAGCGGGGCTTAGGTGCACAACAGGACGACTGTATGTCTCTCGTGTTATTGTTAGTTATCTTTCCACCTTTGCACTTTTTTTTTTCGTTTGACCCAAGCAGCTCCAGGTAACTCAGCCACTTCATATTAACCAAAGGTGTTAGTCTGCTGCCTAAACTAACTGAAGGTGTTGGGCTACCATCTTTTTAGAGTTGATCTGACAGAAAACAGTACAGGGACACCATTGTTTTCCTTCTGCCTTTAGGATACTTACTATTTGTTTACACAACCACCAACAAAAATATGCGATACAGACTGAGGTTTGGTGTTGCAGTAAAATACATCGCAAATGTTAACATTCTAGCTTGCAGTCAGAGCTTCTGTCTAAATGAGATTAGTGCAGTTTGGCTTTCAGTCACAATGTCAAGAACGGCTCTCCTACATTAAATAAATCCAAGAGCAGCAGCAGCGGCACTGTTTTGTGTTTCTCCTCGCTTCACTGGAAGCGTAAATAGGTCTGTTAAAGCCCGGAACTGATGCGAGTGAGCGATGTACCTGTTGTCGTGAAACAAGACACCAGCAGACTCCAGATTTTTTTTTTAAATTTAAAAAGCCGAATTTAATTATGTGCTCACAGTATGAACAGCTACCGAATGAGAGGAACCGAGAATGGACAGAAATACAATCATAATAAGGCAGATTCCCTTTCAGAACCGGTTGGCACGATGCTCATGCTGCACAGGTGTTCAGCAGAACTCATATTAATGAGGCTGACAAGCTTGAACTTTGGTGACCTCGCGCACTGTTGTGGAAAAGCACCCGAAAATGGAACAAAAACAAAATGTCAGCAAGTGCGGTGGCAGGTTAACTCACCTTCTTTGAGGGCCTTGTCCACAGTGTGTGACACCACCACCCGCCTCATCGGGGTGGACTCCACAGCAGGCAGTCTATAGTGTCCCTGCAGTTTACAGAAGAGCCGTATTGACACAAAGACAGGAGTTTGCACAGCTGGAATGATCGGTCAGAGTAACTTCATGCGCACATTTCACTTTATAAAGCATCTTAATAACCAAGAGGAAATCTGGCGAAGGAGTCGACGGTTTTGTAAAGGACACTTTAGCGACAGAACTGTCTATAGTCGATTTGTGACAAATTGTCCGCAAAAAGGCGTCAGTTGCCACGGAGGAAATTAGATAAATTGTATATTTAGCAGATAGAATTGCATCCCTCTATCATACGGCAGGAGGTGAGATGTTTCAGTTGCCTTGTACTGTCCATTGGTTTTCCTCCATTAGTCTAACAACTTCAGGAATGAACACCGATTTGAGGTCAAGCCTGGTGTTTGAGAGTAGCCAAGAGGTGTACAGCTGCATGCAATATCATGTTGAAATTGTAAAATTCCCCCTGGGGGTCTCCCTGCAGGTTCTGCCACAGGTATTTCTGTGCCCACAGTTGGGAAAGAACACTAACCATCCTGTTACCCAGACTGGAAGCGATGTTAGAGAGACAGGCCAGTAACCAGGATGAGAGGAAGCCCGAAATGACACCCCCGACATCTTCAGTTTCACGTCTGCCCAGTATGGAGACTACTTTCTTGTAGATTCAGTGTGAACTTCCTGATACTGTTCATCATTTCTATTTTTTTTAAGGAAGTAGGAAAGCTGCTGGTCTGCTGTGTGTATTAGGACACACACAGTCCCCTTGGCCGAATGACTGTTTACACCACCATGTGCTCCGCTATGCAGCTCACTACCCTTTACAGCACAGTTCCAGCTCCCAGCCATAGGGGGCGCCCTCAGAGCATTTCATAGCAGACCTGGGAAGGACGGTCATTCTGGTTATTATAAATGGTACCAGGGATTTTTTAAACATCCCGTGGCCACTTTCTTTAGGGCACAGAAGAACTCTGTTCCTTTGGCCACGTGGTGTCAGTTATGAGTGTGTAAAATGTTATTATTCATGGCTCCTCGCTGGACAGTTTGCAAATTTCCCCGATCGTCTGTCACCTGCAGCTTCAACACACGGACACATTTCACGGGGGATCTTCGTGGTACTTTTGAGGACTATGACCCGGGAAAACAAACTGAATTTGGTCTGAAGAATGGAAGTTGAGTGTTTGGGTTTTGACTCATTCGGACCGTCACATAGATGGGTACTCCTCTGTTACCTGAGACAGTATTTAACACCGTACTTTCGCACATCTTACGCGTCACAGGACAAAAGAGCAGTAAATGAAATACACCGTAAACAGCGATGCAAAAGTAGCACGTTAGACGTTACTCACCATGATTGTGTTAAATAAAGCCGACAGGTGCGCGCGGGATTTCTTCCAGGTGTCGAACCTGGGCGCTCCGGCAGGACCCCTCCTAGCCAGGACCCCCAGGGCGCCCAGCCCCAGGCACGCGAGCACGAAGGACACGTACAGGAGGAGCTTCAGAAGGAGCGCTGCCATGCCGTGGGAGGCGGTCTGGAGCAGAGTCCCGGCCACGAGTCCGAGCGCGGCGGCGCGCACAAAGAACCAGGGCGCGGAACCGCCGGTGCTGATGCCGCCGGCCGGACGCATCCTGCCGTCACTGACATCGCCCAGAAGCCGAGCTCTCTCTCCGTCATAACAGAGCGGCTGCTGAAAGAGCCGGAACGACGCGCTCCTTAGGGAGACCGTCCCCTCATCCTCGTCCTGCTCATCGTCGCGATTAATTTTTCTGTCAGGTTAGTGTGAGTAGAAACGACGCGCCCAGCAGATGTTCATCTCCGCGGCTCGTTTCCAGTGGCACAAGAGTGTGTCGAGTTCCGCTCCGCAGTGTGTTCAGTGTGTCACAGAGAGAGAGAGAGAGAGAGAGAGAGAGCGAGAGAGAGAGAGAGAGAGAGAGAGAGGCATCGATGCCACTGATCCCGCTGGTGGTCATATTGACCACAACGATCACCCTGATCACCCCGACAACAGTGACAACTGACCCCTGTGGTCACATGTATCGCACTGAGAGGCAGCACCGAACACGCCGTGAAAACTCCTTTGGGGTCCATAGAGGAAAGGGCGCAAAATTATTGTAATGCCCCACACTACTGAAGGGTAGGCGCGAGTGTTGCACTGTGATAAGGTGGCACTTGCATGTGGTCGTTGGGTCGAAGTGGACAGTGTGGACTGTGGGTCAGCACTGGGATGGGCACCGTCCCTGCAGATCTGTGGGCATTAATCACTTGATTATGTAAAAAAGTAATAATGAAACAAACAGGAAAAATATGTACTTTTTCATTTGAGCCGATTTTTAAACAAAAAGCTTTTTTCTGTACAGTTTGAATGTGGATTCAGTTGGTTCAGATGGTTGGCGTGGGCTGAGCACGTTGCCTCGTTAAAGGTTTGGTTCACTCCCCTCGATGTAACCGTGGACAATTCCCTAAACACGGACACCGCTTCTGCTGTAGTTCTGTTTTATTTATACATCCCTTTTGAATACATTTCTGGCCTCCAGCTCTCGAGCGCCACCCGCAGGAACGCGCCGGAGGCACAGGCCGCGTGGGCGGCCGGAACTGACGTCACTTGGTTACGGTCTCCAGCAGGAGCTCGTGAACTCAGCAGCCGTCGTTGTCTTTTTTACTGCGCTCTTCGGCTTGCCGCACAAACTGCTTTTCCAATGGATGTATTTTTTTGTTTTAATGATCTTCTGGTCACTTTGTGGCTCAAAGGGACAGCTGTGGGCGCCGCCCGAGTCCGTGTCCTTTAAACAGGCGGGGATGACAGGTAAGAGTGCTAACTGCTAGCATTAGCATTCCTGCTAACTGCCACCCCTGATTCTCCACTCTAGTTTACACCAGAATGGTTTTTAAACGGGGTTTATGACAAAATATATTTAAATGTTTATATAATTGTTCATACAATAATCCTTTAGCTGTCATAATGTAGTTACGTAAAGATTTAATGAATGTGCAGTACAGCACATATCACCAAGACGTTAAATATGAGTAAAGTGTTTTCTGCCGGAACAACACAAGCTTATTCGGCTGGATGTCGAGACACCTACTGAAAAATGTAATAAAGGCAACATGCCTGCAATTAATATGTAAATAAGTAACATATCAGTATATAAAGTTAACACACGAGACTAATGCCGAGATTCAGATTCGCATTGATTTCTCAAAGTCGGTATGAGGACAAACGCTAAAGCAAGGAAAAAAAGTGACACATTTTCTTGGTGTGCTTATATGCTGCTTTTTGGGTGTAACTGAACGGTCCTGTTATTCTTCAGTCACGTTAAAGGACGAATTTGACATGACAAAAAAATTGGCGAAAAATTGACTTTTTAGGGACACAGCTATTCTATTTGCGCACTGTAGAGGATATTTTTATAATCTACCAAACAGTACCTGCCACAAAGCTGAGTCCTAATGTGTTTGGTGGTGACACCTGGACATCTGCAAGACTATTAGTTTCTGGAAAAACGTCAAGCAATGAATGTTCTGTTGCAGCTTAGTGTATTTTTTTTTTGTTGTTGTTGTTTGATAGCAGTGCATTTGTTTATGTTTTCTGAATTTATAATAAATGTGTGATTATCTTGTTTCTGTAGCTTTCTTGAGGCTTTGCAGAGTGTTGTAAGAGACAGTCATGTACAGCCCTAAGGATCTCGAAGGAGAAGTGGACCATTCCTTCTTTGACAGCGACTGCGAGGGAAGTGCAGAGACGAGTGACCAGCAAAACACTCACATTGGAGATGACAGCATTAAAGGAGGGCAAACTTGTGCGCAGGTGGAAGGGGAGCAGAAGGAGGATTCGTCCTTGACAGTAGACCTGAAGAAGGCCTCAGATGCAGCCTCACCACCATCCTGTGGGGAGCGATCAGAGGCTGACAGGGGCGAATCAGAAGAGGCTCCCAACAGCAGTGCCCAGGTCACCACTGAGTCCGGCTCATCCGCAGAAGAGCAAGACGAGGACAATGAGGTGGAGGAGGATGGCTACGACTTCAGTGAGGCAGAAGAAGAAAGTGAAGGGGACTGGGAGGAAATGCCGGCTGGGAGTGAGGTGTCAGCGAGTTGCCCTACAAGGAGATCTGGTGGGAAGTTTGGGAGCCATCGCTCACCTTCCTCATCTGAGTCTGAGAGCTCTCACAGTGAATCTGGGAGCTGTGACTCAGAGCCGTTGTCCTCAAGAAGGAAGCCAACATCAGCCCGGTTCTCCCCCCGGCACCAACTCAAGCTGGCCGCCATGATGCATAGAGAGAAGCAGTGTCCCTCGGGGGAGTCGGATGATACGGTGACGGATGTGACCCCCCTGTCCACACCAGACAGCAGCCCCATCCAGTCCTTTGATATGGCCCCAGGAGGGGGCGTGGACAGCAGGGGAGGGGTCAGCTATGCCGTCACTCAGCAACAGAACGTCGGGATGGATATGAGGATCCAGTTTGATTCTGACCCAGAAGGTGAGAGGGCAGCAGACCTGGGTGCTGGCAGAGCCACAGCTGGCATGGATGGTCTCAGCATTGTGCCCTCAGGGTGTCTAGAGTTGGGTGTGGGTGGTAGGAGGGGCTGCAGTGCCTTGGATGATGCTGCGGATCTTAACCACCTGCTCAAAGGTACATTTTATAACCTGCTTTTGGTTACCAACAACACCATTTGTTAGTTAGAGGGCCAGAAGTGTACAGAGGAAGTGAGGTCTGTTATTTTTCTGTCAGCTTTTATTGGGCTTTAGGTGATCTGGTGATCTGTTTATTTCAGGAATTATACAGTTTTAATTGAAGCAGAGCAGGCTGAGAACCTTCCGTAACTGCAACAGCAGGGATTTCAGTTCCTGTGACTGAGATGTTAGATGCTGAACCTGTTTCTCCCTATGTCCTCTAAAGCTTTAATGAGTCTGGAAGAGAAGATGAAAAGCGACCTGCACATAGATCATCCTGGCCGCAGGGTGAGGAAGAATTACTCCTTTAGCAATGAGGAAGTGCGCCGTATCGACCGGGAGAACCAGAGACTGCTTCGTGAGCTTTCCCGCCCGACTCCCAGGCCCAAGTCTGTGTGTGGTTCTGGATCCGGGTCTGTGTCCAGTAGCAGCCTAAGGAAGCCCGGCAGTCCCCCAGTCCGCCTTTATCACAGTGCCCTGAACCGACAGCGGGAACAGCAGAGGATCGAGAGGGAGAACTTGGTGAGCCCATCAGAATCTGAGCCGCACCCAAACCTAAACCTGGCCTCTGTCCTTTTTTCCTTACTGTTGCTGAGTCACCGCATTACAAAGAGGCAATTTGAACATTGCAGTTTTTTGTGACACTTTTGTTTGGACACATATTTTCAGCAGTACATATTGCTGAGATCTGAGCTCTTATATTGGAATTGGTTCATCGGATCAGTGTGACCAGGAGGGGGCGTTTGTGTCCTCCTTGTCAGTAGTGATGACGTCTTCACCCTTCAAGTGTTGAATGAGAGTATTCCTTAGTCTCTGGCAACTCCTCTATATGTTGATGAAGTGTTAAACCGTGTGAGATGAGGACTTACTATAAGTTTAAATTTCATTGTTAAATTGTGTTGTTTGAGAAATATCTTTTAATTAAACTAGAAAAATCTAATCTATTTTTCCCCTCTGTTAAGATGATTAATACAATATTTAAGTACAAATGAATGTACTGCATTTTTAATACCTCCAGTTCTGAAAAAAGTGTCATGCTGTCTATCCAGGGTTCTTGGCCCTTGACCCCTGACCTTTGACACTTTGAGCTATCCATGTGGGTCGCTCACTGGTTCACTGGTGTGTCTTTATTATCAACAAGTTTCTGTGAACATGCTTTCAGTTTCAGTAAAAAACTTTTCTTTTTTCTTTTTTGTTACCTTCATTAAAAGGTGAATATTTTGAGGTACAGTGACATTTAAAGATCACCGAGGGGCTTTGTGGTGATGCTGGTCGGAGTCCGGGCATTTTGACCCTGCCAGTGAAAGTGGGGAGTGAGTGAAAGGGGAAACGTGTAGACAGAAATAGACAGGAGCAGGTGGTGGGGACGGTGTGTCCGGGTGATGTCAAAGAGGACTGTGCACCCACCTCAGGGGGGGGGCTCCTCACCCAGCGTGTGGCAGTACGTTTCCCCTCAACACAGCCTGGGGCACTGAGAGACCGTCTTGGGGAATTGTCTCACCTAACCGTCACTTGGCAGCACTTCCTTGTTCAGGAACCATTTCCCTGGTTACAGTGCTCCTCGTGCCCACAGTAAGCAGGACAGTTTGTGCTCTGCGTTGTGTTGTGGGAAACGGTGCCTCCTAGATCCCGCGCTATTCTTAGAGCAGCGAAATCTAATACAACCTCTGACCACTTCATTCTTTGGTTCCTGCATTGAAAAGACTCCACTTGCCTCACTCATGGCTGGAGGCCTGGACTTGTTTCGACATTCATTTTTTGTGTTTGGTTCTCCACAGGACAGGTACATTTTACCTCCCCCATCAAATTTTTCTTCTGTCCAGCGAACTGTGGTGTGGTGGGGGGGGGGGGTAGCACCAGATAGATTGCATTCAGCTGCAGGTCTCAGGAGAAATGTGACGGTGACCAGCACCACCTGAGCCCCCTGCCCACCCCCCACCAGCAGCCCATTTATGGTCTTGGGTTGGGCAGTGTGGTGATGGTGTGCAAGACAGCTGGTGCAGCACTATAACACAAATGCTCCCCCGAGTTCCACATGACACCTTTTCCTCTCCACCGCCCCCTGCAGGCTTTCCTGAAAAGGCTGGAGTCTGTGAAGCCCACAGCAGGCATGAGGAGAACAGAGCAGCTGGCTGACTATCAGCGTCAAGCAAGGTATCTAGGAGCCCTTCCTCCTTCCACTGTAATGGACAAGTCCTCCTCCAGCAGGAGCCCTACAGGTACCTTCTCGTTTTAGCCTCTGCCAGCCTTCTCTTGTGGGACTGTTCTCCTGTCTTCTCACCCCAGCTGAAGTGGAGCACCAGTTTGAGATCTCTCTCTCTCAACAGGGAGTAGCTCCAGCCGGTGCAGTGCCTCCAGCCTTCGCAGGGCCCGACCAAATTGCAGCGTGTCCCCTGGCGTCCCCAAACACAGGAGGGGGACAGAACGCCGGGCAGCTTGGTCCTGAAAGCTGTCCCGCTGAGAATATGTGCTGGGTGTGCGTGTGTGTGTACATGTCAGCTTGTGTGCTACATACAAAAACCGGGCAATCAGTGACCAAACCTACGTGTCCAGTTCTCATGTCATAGAGAGGACTACAGAGGAAACCCACAGTCGTCCCAAGATCCATAAAGGGAGGTGGGAGTCCAGGCTCTTGCGCAGGACTACATTACCCATCAGTTCCAGTCGGCAACACGTTACCTGTAGGTTGGTGAGTGTCAGGAGCCATTCGTCACCCATTATTGTCCTTAATAATGCCAGTGGACCAAATGTTGGGCCCTCAAACAGAGTTTGAGTGTCGGTCACGTAACACTTAAGTGTCCGCAGGAAAACACAGTGTAAACATTCCCAGTGGCGTCCAGTCAGCCATGGCTGTTGTCGCACGCCTCGCTCTCCAGAGTAATTCCTGTGAGCTGGTTTGTCACTTTGCTGTATCAGTCAGCCAGTACAAGTGTCACTGTGTCAACGCGTGCACTGCAGAGCTCATTACTGTCCGAAGTGACGTGCCTAAACGTTCACAGTGAGTGCAGTGTTTGGACGTAACGGGACATCACATTTTAGATTGTGCCTTGTGTACTGTTGTATTTTTAAATAAAGCTGCTTTATCTGGATATACAAAATGTGTTTTTGCTTGATCGTAGTTTAGCAACTCGCAGTTAAGTCGAGTGGATTTTGTGAAATCAGCACAGTACCTGTCCAGACATGATGTTGGGAGTGTGATTGTGGGCTGATCCTCACCAAACACCTTGTCTCGGGGTGTTACCTCCTGCTTTCCTTGCTTCCCAGGTGGCAACACATCCAATCAGTCGTAAATGTCAGCCCCAGCTTAGTAACTTTAGCCTCAGGAGATGAAACCAACAGCACCACCCGAAGGTCAGGTGGACTAAGGACAGGCCTGAGCAATATTCTGGTGAGGTAGGACTATTTCTTGTTCCAACGGTGATGTACTGAAGAGCAACTTCATTTATTATGCAAAACTTAGGGAACTGAACCCTACAGCATTGCTTAGTGGTCAGGAGGTGTAACGACAGGCATGAGTTACATTCCCTTCAAGGAACAAAACATCTGCCATTGTGGTTCAGTACTCTTATTTTAAAGAGGGCAGTTTGATGTGTTTTCAAAATGAGGAATAATGTTAGTAAACCACCAGTTGAGGTATTTTTTATTTTCACTGTTATTAAATATTTATATATATATATATATATATATATGAAGTTGGTAACACCACAAAAAAAAACCCTACACTGTACAGCCACAGAGGGTCATAAACATTATATCGGACAGTCGTACTGTTCAAATTTTGTCAGACGGGTTTTGTAACTTTCGATATTCGAATTCACTTTAATTTACAAGTGGTTGGAAAAATCTAAAGTGAGAGAGCAGCTGTGCATTTAGACAGCAGAAAATGGGAGGGGGGGGGGTCCTGTGAAGCAGTCAAGGTGCTCCAAGGAATAGTAATGTGCATCTTGCTCTCCGGATGCCGGCCTCCAGGTCCGGCCTTCGTCCACCCAAACCTATTCACTCGCAGACACGTTGTTGCCATTTGTGGCACGATTAAGACATACACAATGCAAGGGTCTCCTCGGACAGACGGATACAAGCGTTTATATGAACTTCTTGATCTCATCGTAGAGCACCAGCACGAAGGCGCCGCCCATGCCTCTGATCACGTTGGACCAGGCACCCTTGAAGAAGGCCCGCCCACCCTCGTCCTTGAGGATCTTCCTCCAGCAGTCAACTGTGCCCTTGTACATAATGTCAGCTGCAAAATTAACACATAAATTTAAGTCATGTTCCATACACTTTTCAGTAACAGGTATTCAAACTCGTGTTTCAGCAGCGTGCGCCGCTCACCTCCTTTGCGCCCAGACTGCATCATCATCCTACGGCGGACAGTGTCGAAGGGGTAGGACACGAGTCCAGACACAGCGGTCACAGTCTGGGCAATCATCCAGCTCACCACAATGTGCACGTTTTTGGGGTCCGGCATCATGCCTGAGAGGGGAGTCATTGGAAGAGGAGGTCAGGTTACATCACGCACATGATATGATCCTAATAGCTGTCACCTTTTCGAAGGGTTAACCCTGCGCTCTCGTCTTACCTTTGGCCGTATCGTAGATCCCAAAGTAGGCAGCTCTGTAAATTATGATCCCCTGAACAGACACGTTGAATCCCAGGTAAAGGCCCCTGATGCCGTCGGACTTGAAGATCTTGGCGATGCAGTTGCCCAGACCAGTGAACTCTCTCTCAGTGGGGCCTTTTC
This sequence comes from Arapaima gigas, assembly GCA_900497675.1. Lineage (NCBI taxonomy): Eukaryota > Metazoa > Chordata > Actinopteri > Osteoglossiformes > Osteoglossidae > Arapaima > Arapaima gigas. Next base: position 55,639 of record UFQX01000611.1, read on the forward strand.
CGACATCAGCTGCCAGCCTGGTCCTGGCGAAGTCCAGCGGGTACACAAAACACAGCGAGGTGGCCCCGGCCGCGCCGCCAGACGCCAGGTTCCCGGCAAAGTAGCGCCAGAACTGCGTGTTCTTGTCCACGCCGCCCAGGAAGATCTTCTTGTACTTGTCCTTGAAGGCAAAGTTGAGGGCCTGGGTGGGGAAGTAGCGGATGACGTTGGCCAGGTTGCCCCTCCAGAAGGACAGGAAGCCCTGCTCCTTGGGGATTCTCACGACACAGTCAATGATCCCTTTGTACTGGGTTGCTGCGGTGAGTTGCTTGCTGGCATGTTGTACCTGTGGGGGGCAAAAGACGGCAATCCGGAACAGTTAAAAAAAAGCCAAAAAAAACGTTTACCTTAAATAATTCAATATAGTCCTAAAAGTTGCCTATGTGAAAACAGTTGTATGCACAGAGATGGTCAGTGAATAATTTATTGTTGTTTTAATTTATTGACTGTTTGAAACGCCAACTTCTGCTGTAGTGTCCCGAACTGGTAAATATGTAAATCACTGTAAGTACTTTACTGTCTAACCCTATTATTGTAAGTTGTTTTGGATCACGGTTTCAGATATGCAAACGCCACCAATCACTCCTGAAAGCAGTTTACGGGACAATATATTACTGGAGACCAAATCTAAACGTTAAGAAAGTTCAAAGGGATCCAATAAATGAGATGTTTCCGTTTGCAGGTTTCTGCAAGTTTCGTTCTTCCTCTTTGCATTTTTCTTCCATTTATTTTCCGCCAGCGGGTCGGTGCGGGGTGCGGACGGTCCGTCGGGTCCGGCGCGTGGCAACCGAATCCCGCGACCCACGTGGCGGTCGCGTCTAAATTTAGGTGGAGGGCGCGAGCCGACCGGTCCCCGCGCCGCTCGCGCGCACGGCGCGCGACGTCCTCCGTTCGCCGCCAGCGAAATGAGCGTTAAGTTGGAAAGCGGGGCGGAAACGCCGCACGTCGCCGGTATTTATAAACCCTGCGGGCCGAACTGCGGCAAAACTCGGACAGCAGCACCACGGAGAGCGCAGCTGCGCAGCCGCGTTCGGACCCCGCGAGGTTCCTAAATTAGAGCCGCGGGTCGGGTCCGGTCACGATTATACTGCAGTCTCGCGGCAGTGAGGCACGTGTCCTTCAGGGCGACGGGGCCAGGTGGACTCACCTGCAACAGCAGTTTGACCCGCTCGATGGGGGCCACGGCCGTTTTGGAGATGGCAGCGGCGACGCCCCCAGCCAAGAAGTCCTTGAGGAAGCTGATCACGGTGTCCGACATGTCAGGTGATGCTGCTACAGGTGCTACTCCTTCAGGTGATGTCTTTCACGGGTTCCCGCTGCTCACCCAGAGGTTAGTGCTACTCTCCTGCCCCCGGCGGCCCTTTCCTCCAAATGGACGATGGGGGTCCTCTTCCCCTCATATATGCGGCCCCCGGAGCGCGTGACGCACGGCCGACGGCGCGGGGGGTGCCCGAGCACATTGGTGCGCCTAAATACATTTTCCAGGTCACAGTTCAGCCTCGCGCCATATTCATTTAAAAAAGTGGTGGCACGCGCGCCGGGGACGTTTAAAGGACAAATTGAAGTTGTGATGTTTCCTCATCAGCAAAGACAGAACAGACGTTTTGCGACCACAGATGTCACAGCTTCGCGTAGTTTTGCAGACGGAGCGACCTGTAGCTTCACCCCGTCGGTCGGTTATCTGGTCCAAACCCAAGTCCGTATTAACGCTCTGCTGTCCGAGTGAAGCACGTCGCGCTGCACTTTTTCTGTTGTTTTATGATTTGGCAGAACAGTTTTCCACAGCGAAGCATAAAGTGGCCATAAAGTGGCCCATCCACTTCCTGGGCCCGTTGTCCCCAAACTCCTTCCGCTGTGCGAACAAATTCTACTTTATTACAGGTGACATTTGGAGTGTCAGAAACGATGACACCTGCTTGTGTAAATCCTCTTGTGAAAGTCAGAGAAATTTGGTTTAGGGTTGTTCGGGGTGCCGAGGAAGGATACGGACACCTGTTGACCAGGTACACGCACGCACGTTTGCCCTGCGGTTTGCGACACCTTCAGTCATGTTGGGCGGCGGGTTCGAGGGGGGTCCAGCGTCAACAGCGGGCTTCCAATTTAAACGGCCCCTTTCTATTGAAAATGAACGTTTTTTTTTTTTTCCATAATGTCAAATATTTGCGGACAGGTCCGACGAGGATGGGATTCGAACCCACGCGTGCAGAGCACAATGGATTAGCAGTCCATCGCCTTAACCACTCGGCCACCTCGTCTCACGGTAGGGGGTCCCGCCTGCAGCTGTGATCTTAAGGTGACCGTTTTTACCTGATATCCTGAACGTATTAACGTGTTATATTTTTGTCGGGTTTTTTTTGGGTGGGGTGAGGGGGGCGTTTCACACCTGAACAAGTACGATTTGTGCAGATAGTGAAAGTGAAGCTGAAACTGCGGCAGAACGAACATTTTACACAGTTAACTGGCTAAAATTAGTTTGCTGTTGGAAAAAAACAATATAGACACGATCGTTGTTTCCTCGGTTTGTTATTTTGCAGGAACATGAGCAGGAATGAGTGACAGAAGTTGAGAAATGAATCAGAACTGTCATATTCGGGAAAGGAAACTTCACGCAGTTTTGTCCTCTGTAACCTCCCAGTAAAAGCCTTGGGGGGGGGGCGCTCTGTGTTGCCAGTAGCAACCCCGTATTGTTCCTGTGAAGTAGGAAGAGATTTGAGACTCGGAAAAGTCTGCATTGGAGTTTCAGACCAAACACTCACTCACCAATTATTGGATGCAAATTAAAAACAGACCTAGGATTTTTTTGTAGGTAACAACTTGTAGGATTTACAGTCCAGTCAAAGTGGGCTCCATTGAGCAGGAAGAAACCAGAAGGTCTGGCATCCCACCAACTCGGCAAAAGGCACATGTGCTGTAGAAGAAGGACTTGCTTGACAGACTTAAGTTTTGGAATATGACCAGATCTCGGACGGCCAGCCGATTGTCCTCTGTTTCCTCCCTCCGACTTCCAGCCATCCAGCGGCCGCTGTCCCGGCTCGGAGTCCTGGACCCCATCTCTCTGCGAGGCTTCTGCGCGACGTCCTCCGGGGACACGGACCTGTCCGCAGAAGCATGGGGGCGACCCCTGCCGAGGGAAGAGCACCCCGTCGTGTCGCGGAGTCGGGTCTGCAGGCCGCAGACGGAGCCCTGGATGGAGGAGGCTCCCGACCAACTTCCTCTGCACATCCCTGAGGGAGTAGAGGTGGTCCAGGCTGCCGACCCGGACAAACCCCGGCTACCCATCTTTGGTGAGTTCCTGAAAGGTGTCTTCTGACCAAAGGAATGCTTGTAGTTTCATTAAGAGCCCAACTGCACTGCAGGGTCTGCCTGATGAAGGCATTTAAAGCCCTCAGTAGGTGAGCAGATCTAAAACAGTTTGACTCCAGAACCTTCTATGTGGATGTGGGTTCACATTGGACATCAGTGAATTTCATTCTGGGCCCAGTTCAACTGCTCAGCAGCAACAGAACAACAGAATTTGAATGAGTCCTTTAACGTGTGACACTGCTTCTGATGTGTGTGTGTGTGTGTGTGTGTGTGTGTGTCTTTGTATCCTCACTACAATCCCTCAAACTTAACCGAGTTGCTGAAAAGGCTGAAAATAATTACATCGGTATGTTTTATATTTTTAACCATTTTAATCAAAAGTTAATTGTAAATAAATGTATGTAATGAGTCATTCTTATTGAAATATGAATATCATTTTTATGGAATGTGAAATGCTCATTTTTCTACATGCAAAAATAGAATCGTATAGAATAATTGAATTTAAACATTTTATGTGTTTTCACTGTCTTGTTTCCATGTCATCTTTCACTGTTGTAACACTTTTTTGATTAAATAATGAATATATAGTTCCACTGTCAGTGAAAATCGCCTTACGTGAAAATCAAAAAGAAACAGTCCCACCTAAGAGTTCTGGTAACTAAGGAAGGTTTTTGTGGCGTGTTATTCCTTCACAGCGCCACTGAGCGGCGCCCTTTCTCGTTGCCGTTATCTTCTAGTCCCAAGAGCGTAAATATTTTCACAAAAGACATAAAAATGTAGTCGTGGCAAACTGGACTGGGGTTGCGGTTAACTGGACTCGGGTCACGGCTAACTGGACTGGGATCGCAGTTAACTGGACTGGGGTCAGGGTTAACTGGACTCGGGTCACGGCTAACTGGACTGAGGTTGCGGTTAACTGGACTGGGGTCACGGTTAACTGGACTGGGGTCACGGCTAACTGGACTGAGGTCGTGGTTAACTGGACTGGGGTCACGGTTAACTGGACAGGGGTCACGGCTAACTGGACTGAGGTCGCGGTTAACTGGACTGGGGTTGCAGTTAACTGGACTCGGGTCACGGCTAACTGGACTGAGGTTGCGGTTAACTGGACTGGGGTCGGGGTTAACTGGACTGGGGTCACGGCTAACTGGACTGAGGTCGCGGTTAACTGGACTCGGGTCACGGCTAACTGGACTGGGGTCGTGGTTAACTGGACTGGGGTCACGTTGGCTGCATACTCGTGCAACAAACAATAAAATATTAAAACTTGAATTTCAGCAGTCAATAAAAGACTGTAGGAGATATTCCTGATGTTCACAATATATATTTATTAAAAGGAACACAAATTTCGGACAAATGATCAGAAATCAGTGTGAGCCGACTTGCAGTCTAACTTAGTGCATCCTGGGTAATGAAACAAAGATATGAAGTCATTGTGAATAACGACCATGTAGTACAATTACGATCTTTTCCCGGGGGGGTGGCAGCTCAGTCAGAGAATCTGGGGCACTGGGGGATTATGGGAAGTGGCAGTAGAAGAAGACTCAAGAAGAAATACCAGTTTTCCAAAGGGCAAAAATGTAAAAGTGTCACTACTATCACCCAGCTCATCCACGTGGTTAACTGGACTGTGGTCATGCCACCTCAGTGCGGTCATCGTCCCATCTTGCAGGCGAGCGGGCGACTGTGGGGAGCTGGGTTGAGAGGACCTCCAATCGGGCCACCAGCAGTACCAGCACCATCTCTTGTCCCGGAGCCCGGCTGAGAATCCTGGTGGACCAGGTGTGTTGCTGCAGATGCAGGGTGTGGGGTTGGGACACGTGTGTGAGCAGGAGGTACAGGCAATGAGGAGTGCTTCTCGATGGACTGTTAAACGTGCAGTTCGTGGCCAGTAGGAGACAATGCTGTCAGTGCTGTGTTCTGTCTTCCTGGCAGCTGGAGCACGATCTCCGCGAGACGCTGCAGGGGGGGGGGCTCGATCACCTGAACCGCCTGTTTAAGAGCAAGTGCCCTGAGGGGCGGGATCAGGTGGACACGTAGGTGGTCTGACGGCACACACAGGACACTGCAAAACAGGTCACGTCTCACACACGCACACACACACACACACACACACACACACACACACACTCTGTTATTCATCCCCCACAGAGATATGCTGCTCGTGATCCTCACTAAATTCCTGGGCCGGTTCATCAGTGCCAAACATTTCCGGCAGCTTCTCTTAAGGTTGGTCATCGCTTTAACCGAAGCAGCACGAACCTGTTAGCAGCGTGTGAGTCCGGAGTGTGAGCGTCATGACGATCGTGTCCCCTCCATGGCTCAGGCTGCATCTGTCGGACAAGGCGGTTGTCACCTGCCAGGAGCTGTGCTCGCGCCTCGAGGTGTCCCTCCCAAATGGCTCCGGAGGCCGTTCCGGTCCGGTCCAGGGGCCCGGGGGCCAAGCGCTGCGGACGGCAACCCAGGCCCACGGCCTCCTGCGAGGACAGGCGCGGAGCAGGTGCGCTGCTGGGGCAGGGAGAGCGGTTGGTGCACTGAGGCCGATCCAGTGTTTTCTGCCGTTTACAGCCAGAGTGGGAGCCTGAAGAAAGAAAACGGCTGGTAATTCCATCCCAAGGTGGGGCGCTTTAATGCCTCGGCGTATTCATAAACCCCCCAGCACCCTCCTTACCAGCGGGGGCGCCGAAAGCGGCGGGACCTCAAAGCAGATTATTTAAGTTCTTCCCCTTTCTTTGGCTCCATTGTTGTAGAGTTTGTAAAAAAGGGAGAAAAAAATTTTTAAAGCGTCTAGGAACAAAAGATGTTAAAGGCAGCGGGGGCGTGTTTGGTTGGGGGGGGTGGGTTCGCAGTGGACGGACAGACCCCAGCGGTAGAGGGCGGGCCAGACCCGAACACCGCTGGTGCAGGCGCTGCCCGCCGTCCGCGGCATTCCGAAATCCCCGTGACCAATCCCCCCCCCCCAGAATTCGGGTTTAATCCCATTATCCCCCCGCTGACGGGCCGACCGCTTCCTCCCCCCGGTCCACTGAGGCCTGTTGTCTTTTGAAATTGTCCGTTGGCTGTCCCCCCTGCGAACTTCCTGCCGCGAGTGAGGGAGGACGGGACGGGCGCCGCTGCGGTCAGAGTCCGGCAGGACGAAGCTCACCCCCACAGTGCCTCCCACAGGCCATTTGTCTTCACGTTGATGGACTGTTTCACCAGGGGGCCACAGACCACATCATTTTAATTTAAATTAAAATGTAAATCATACTTATGGCCACCGGAGAAACAACACATATGACTGTACACGAGTTGAAGATTACAGCTCCCCCAGACTCACCCTTCAGCTGTTGTCACTGGTTTAATTTTGAGCGTGACAGTAAATATATGGGAATATGTTTCATATGATCATATATTTTTATAAGGAATGACTTTTATATCTCTTTTTCCTGATGTGTGTCTAGATTTATACAGACACAAGTTGCCTTTCTGGCACCGGATGGTTCCTAGATCTAAACAGTTCAAAAAATGTCACGCTGGTGCCAAACTGATTTTAAAGTTTATGTTGAAACTTAAAAAAAAATATTTTGCTCTTTTCTGCGTTGTCTGTTCCGCCCTTTTTGTGAAGATGAAAAATGCCAAATGCTCCCCCTCTCAGGTTCTTGGACCTTGTGCAGTCATTTCTCGGGAAGAGCAACGAGGGGGCTGGCTGGATCACGGCTGCACAGCTGAAGAACATTCTGGAACAGCTGAACCTTCACACGGAGAACCGGGAGTTTGACAAGCTGTGGAAGCGGTGTGTCCAGCAGCCTTCGTGGCGGATGATGCCCGTCGCATCACCGATCCTTTTGACCGTCACACTCCAGTTCCGCTAAACTCGCTTAAACTAATTCACTCAGTGACACGTGTGAACGTTCAAAGTATACAGGCCAGATATCAGTCATCAGTACGAACACTGTGGCCCTTTCAGGTACGATGAAGATGGGATTGGTGCCGTCAGACTGGATGCGCTGCTCAAAAAGCTTGGCTTCAGCTCCAGGGAGAGGCCCGGTGCAGACAGGAGTAAAAATGACCCGCCGGGTGGCGACAACACGGGCAGTATGTAGAGAATCCGTTGCGTTTGTGTCTTCAAATGTCCCTGATGGTTACATCTCTAAAATTCTGTACTGCAACATGTATGATTACACAATAGTTCCAAATCCCTGTTCCCTACACCTGCAGTCGTTCTGCTTTAGAGTGAGCAGAGCTGTTTATCCTACACCTCTCACTGCAGTGGACACATGTGGCCGATAGAGGGCACTGTTGTCCCAATCCTGAACATCAACTATATTAGACTCATTTATTATGATCATTTTGTTTAATTCATCATTAATTTTGTTCTTAGAATAATTTTAGTCAGACCTTTGAACTGGTTTTAGATGAATTCAGACTAAAGAAACTGAGTCAATTAGGATATATGTCGGCCCATTTAAGGGACCTTCTAAACTTTATTTACTTTCAGTCGGCCTGGAAGTAAATCCATGTTGTTACTGATGACTTTCTGCAGTGGTCCTGCTGCTCGCAGCGCTAGCCGTGCCACCCTGGTTGTGACGTTTCACATTCTACTCACTGCAGTTCCCAAGTTCTTGTACTTTATTAACTTTTTCACAATGATGGTTGGATCATCTGATGTAGTTACATATATCAGTAGGCAGGTTTTCTCTGTTTTGGTGTGCAGCACTACATCAGGACTCTCATAATATGCAATGTGTAACTATCAGCAGGTCCAAAGTTATGGTGATGTCTCTCATATTGACAACCTTCTCAGGCTACTAAGTTCGTGGTATTTATAAGTCTCTCGGACCCCCAGACGACTACCTTGTTGTGTCTGTTGATGGACTCAGGCGGGACACACTAGTTTTTATTATAAATATCTGTGAAATTGATTATCTTACATGTAATAATTGTCATACTGTAATGGTCTGTATTTCCATATGGGAGCATAAAGAATCACAGACAAGAGCAAGAGAGAGGGAGCAGGTGTGCAAACCTGCAAAATGAGTTACTGATTTCTTTAAATAAAAATATATTTGAAACATAAAGTAATATAAATTTCTCAAAACTTCAGCCCACCTCCACAACCCGAGTGATGTAATTCGTAGCCCTGACAAGCAGTGTCCAACACTTCCCCGTTTGAACGTCATTTTTAGATTTGATGTAAACTTAAAGAAGCCTTGCCATTTCTGGTATGATTAAGAAGAATAAACAATAATAGTAAAATAATTAAAATAAAAAATGGTAATATAAACTTATTTAAATACATTTCAAGGCCCCAGTAGCCCCACCCTGCTGTTGTTTATCACCCAAAGTTGTAGACTGACTTACTTTGTTCATCTGTTCATCATTTACTTATTACAGTGGTTTCAATATTTATACAGCATTTTTTATGCTACCAGTTCAGGGTAAGTACTTTTATCAGGTACTACACCAGGAGGTGGGATTTACACCTGGATCCTTCAGCTGTAGGATGATACTGCTATTTCCTATGGCACCCTATGCTTAATGACAACTCCCAGCATGCATTGTTCTCCTACCCTAGATCTGGGTCAGGCCCTGTATGCGGGAGAGGAGGAGCGTCAAGCTTCCATCACCGTGGAGACGTGGCTGAAGGACAGGTTCAGAGAGGGCATACAGAAGATGAAGGTTGAATTTGACAAACTGGATCCAGAGAAATCAGGAAAGGTGGGAGATGGAGGGGACAGATAAATGGGGGGGCACCCTAGACACGGGAAAAGGGGGTTCAGGTAAATCACGCTTGGGTTCAAATATTGACCAGAAGAATTTTGACTGTCAGTTGCTAATTTCATCTGATTTTGTTTACTGTTCTGTAAAAATCTCAGTTATAGCTGTTAATAAGAAAATAAAAATGTAATTTTTAAAAAAAATTTTATTTGAGTTCACTTTAACACTGAAGCTGTGCTGAATTAAGGGGGTCCCGCTCTCCTGTTCTGTCTGGGTGCTGTTTACTGCCATCTATTGGTTGGTGGGTAAACACAGGTCACAGTCACAATTGCCTGGGAGAAATTTTAGAAAAAATGTAGTTAAAGTACATAAAATGGAAAATGTTCGTACATTTGAATATTTTTATCTTGAGCAGCCAGTATACAGTTCAGACTGCTGTGTTGGAATAAGAGCTCCTCGATACTGTCAGGTTGACCCAGGACCCCTCTGTGCTCCGCGTGACTCAGGTGCAGCCCAACAGCTTCCTGCAGGTGCTGCGGATGTTCGGCCTCCACCTGAAGGGGAAGCACCTCGGACTGTTCCTGGCCAGGTGTGGCCTGAAGGTGAGGAAGACGGGCATCGACTACCTAGAGTTCCTCAGGCGGTTCCAGGACCGTGGCGAGGAGGGCGTCCTGCACAGGATCCTGACCAACCCGAAGCACAGGTGAGATCAGCTTTATTTTATTTAAACAACCAAAAATAGAATTGTTTTCAAGACTAAAGTTGGTTAAGGGAACAAACAGATATTTGCTATTTACAGCATAGAGAGGCGGTTTGTTTCGTACAAATTGTTATCTAGAAATTTGCAACAGTTTAAAGAAGCGGCAACAACACTTCATACACTGTTTGAACAATACAATAGGCAGGAATTATTTTAAATTCTTTACTATTAAGCAAATTTTTTGTTATTTTTTTCAAGATTACAATTTATTAAAATTTTAGTTAAATGTTGGTGCCCCCATGGTGACTGTCTAGATTCACCTGCTTCTCACTCTGGCCCTGGTCTGCATTAGACGGGTTAACTCGTGAACTGACTAGTTGAGCTGTAAGGGCTGTGCTTTCTGTGCCGGTAGGTTCCACAGGAGCGAGAGCGTCAGTCAAGGGACCTCTGTGAGCGCCGTGGAAGCCCACCTGACCCGCCTCTTCCAGTCCGAGTACCTGGCTCTCCTGGACATATTCCAGTGAGTGTCCCAGCTGTGCTCCATCCCTTGCTGTAAGACAGGGGGACTCGTAACCGAGAGACTGCAGGTTCAGATCCCAAATATATCCTGCTCCTGTAAAGTCTCCCCATCCCATTATGAGGCAAACCTCACTGTCAGTAGGAACTAATACAGAAGAAGGTCTGCAAATGCTGGTTGGTGCCGTTGTCTCGACGACTGAGCACAACACTGCCCCCTGTCCAAACAGTTGAGTAATAACTGTCCCTGAACTCATGACAGTGTTGAAATTTTACTGCTCAGCCCCTCCTGTCCGGAAGGCAAAAAACTCCACCAAGGGTGTGAAAGTGAGGTTTAATCCAAGTGTGTTTTTACTTTGCGCTTCTTGCTGTTTCCAAATGGCGCCTGGCGTTTGACTCTGCGTCTCTCCCACTTCCAGGAATCTAGACAAACACGGCAAGAAAGTTGTGAGTCAGACTGAGTTCCGGGCCGCCCTGGAGAGCAGGTGATACCCCCTAGGGCCTCTGCTTGTTTTTTTTAGCTCAGGATCCTCTTTGCCATGTTGCTGCTGTTGTGCTTCAGTAAAATTGCAAGCAGTCAGTAAAATTTCAGATCCCCCTGCAGTTCGTCATCTTGTTTTGTCATTTTTCCTGGTGGCCATTTTCTTTCAAAGCTCTATGACCAGTTTAAAAATTCCAGTTCACCAGGTGGTGTGGTGGTTGATGCCGTTGTTTTGCAATGAAAGAACCTGGGTTCGGATCCCACGTCCTGCTATATTTCCCTTGATCAGTGTTCTTACCCTGAACTGACAGACTAAAAAAGTACCGTGGTGTTAAGTGTTAAAGGGTAAGTGGCTGCATCGTAGTGTGCAAGTCTCATGTTGTAAATTTGAAGGAAAATGTTGCATTTTATACGTTCTCCTGCCCTGGTTCTGAGTTCAGTTGTTTTTGTGTGTTTCCTGTGTGTGTTTGTTCATCTGCTTGCGGAAGTCGTGCTTGTGTGTCTTTATGATGTTGTCAGTGTGTGTGTGTGTGTGTGTGTGTGTGTGTGTGTGTGTCCATGTTTGGTCCTAATCCCCTGATTGAGAGGTTAACCGAAGTGTCACTCTGGCCTCGATGGTCAGCAGGGCCTGGTTGACCCTTGACCCTGCTGTGTGTGGCAGTGTCGCTTTTGCTCGCTGACCGAGGGTCAATGGGCAGCGTATGCTGGCAGCACTGTGGGTCAAGCCCCCGCAGCCCCCGCTGCCCTCACTCTGGCCTCCCTTCCACCCCCCAGGTTCCGGCTAGAGATGACTGATGCACAGTTTGAACAGCTGCTCGACAGCCTGCCGCTGGACGCCGATGGAAACGTACAATACCTGCTCTTCATGGCCGCCTTCGACACACGGTAATCCCTGTCCGATGGCCCCCCGCGGTCCCCTTCTCTCGCTCTCCATTCGCAGCCCAGTTGTACATCTCTCCACCCACTGCATGACACTCAAATGATCATTATTATTTTTTAATATTGCCGTTTGTTTAAGCTGTTTCAGCTGCGTTGTTTAACCGTCAGTTTCCCATTCGTGACGCTACTGCAGTGTTAATACTGTAACAAATGTCATTTTTTGCCATGTCCGCCCCCTGTGTCCCGTGTTGTTTTTGAGTTGCAATTGGACCCACAGAGAACTTTCTTCACGACACACTTTAGTTACACACGTCCACACTGACCATCTCCACCCCCCCCCCCCCCCCATGAAAAGGTGCAGCAGTTTAGTGGCTGTAGCTGCTTTCCNGCCCATCCCCCCCCCCCCCCCCCCCGGATGAAAAGGTGCAGCAGTTTAGTGGCTGTAGCTGCTTTCCTGTCAGTCATGCACTGGTGAGGAGTGTGGTGTTGCACAATGAAGGTCCCGGGTTTAAAACCCACTCCCTGCTGTCATACCCTTGATCAGTGTAGTAACGCTGAATCCAGCAAGAGCTTTGGACCACAGTATCCCTGACAAATGCAAACGGTTAAGGATAACGGACGAGTGAAAAAGTAGATTATTGAACATTTTAAGTAATTTGGGACAATGGAGTCTTAAATAATTGCTAATAATACTCATGTCCAGGTTCGGCCTACGTTTGTGTTTTTATGTAAATCCCTGCACTGCCGGCCAGAACCGGTCCTTCAGCACAGAGTCCTTAGGGAGCAAACACTGGACCGGAAATCGGCTCGTAAGTTTAAATCTTGTCGGTCGGAGACATAAATACCATTATGGCCCACCCCCCCACCACGCTTGGCTCTTGTTACCCATAAGCACAAAAAATCAGCGTCGTACTTATTTGCAAATCGGTAAAAGGAGTTAAATAATTTCGCTTGTTTACACTAAAACTCGCAAGTCAATAAGATGTATCTCGAGGGATACCTGTCCACACAGCAACAGTCCTGTAATGTTTTCTCAAAAAGAAAAGATTATAATCATAGTGTAGAGAGTGAGTAATTGTCCTTTGATGGACTGGCGTCCTCTCCTGGGTGGACCCTGTGCTTCTGGACCATGTCCACCCTACATTGGACAAGTGGCTGTAGATAATGGCGGAGGGAGGAATGAGTGATGTGGGAAATAACTGACTTTGATTGCTTGATCCCTGTGAATGGTGATGTGTCCGTTTGGGGCAAAAAAAGCAAAAATCAGCGCAGAACCTGTAAATGCGGACCATCTTTAACCCAGCGCTCTTAAACCCAAATGCCTCCGTTTCTCTCCTGCCAGCAAAATCAAGCCTGTAATGTAAACCAGACAGAAGGAGCAATGAGACACGTTCACCAACATTTCACAAACTATATGCTGTGTAAATATATGAGGTCTGATATTGTTGCAATGTGACAAAGGCGTGCAGTTTAAATCCTGGTTAAGCCCTGACACCAGGGGTTAAACGGCAGCGGTGGGGGTCGGCCTGAGAAACCCCCCGGAAAGCAGCGGCAGTGTAAACGTCTCCAGAATGGCCCGAGGTAATGAATTTTAAACCGTTTCAGTAACAACTCCCAGGCATGCAGCCATAGCGTGTGTGTGTGTGTGTGTGTGTGTGTGTGTGTGTGTGTGTGTGTGTGTGTCTGTGTGTCTGTGTGTCTGTGTGTGTGTATGAGCACGGGGATAACTCAGCCTCTGTGTGCATAGGGGATAAAGACCTAGAAAACCAGGCTGCCTTCGTTGACAGGTGACAAGGGTTACATTCAATGGGGATTTTGTAATACGAACAGGGAGGACTGCCCCACCGCCGAGGGCCGGCTCAAAGGAGAGAAAGAGCACTTTTATACTGGAGGAGAATAAAAAAAACAGCAGCGCTGTAAGGACACAGTGGACTTAGCATCGCGCTAATCAAACCGTTCTGCTGTCTAGGTTTGGAGAAAGGAGGGAGAGGACCGAGAGCGAAGGCGGCCTCGGCAGGATCGCACTCAGGGGCGTTCCGGCCTCCGCTCCCCTCCCGCTATCCTGGGAGATCGCGGTGAAAACAGGAACAAAACAAACTGATAATTATATATCACTTGTCTTGTTAAAATTTTTTTTAAAAATTGTAGATGCTGGAATTTCATTTTATTATCTTTAAACAGCACAGAAAGTGCAGATACAGCCACAGATGTAAAACAAGGGCGAAAGGTCGCAGTGTTTCACTGGATTGTTCCCCCCTCGCCCCGTCTAACAGGATCCATAAAGGGGTCCAGACATTTCAAAATTCGACTGCATTACCATGCGGAGAAAATGGTTTTCTAGAGAAACAAACATAAACACTAAAGTCATAAACATACAATATCGATAGCAATAAAATATATTCTTGTAGATTGCGTCGGTGTTCCGCCTGGGGTTGGTCTTTAACAAGATGCTGCACATCAAATCTGAGAATCTGTCCTGGTCACTGATCCAGCAGTGCTGTCTGGGGGTTCCGGTGAACGTCCTACAGCGGCCCGGTCACAGTCCTGCCCTCAGTCTCACTGACAGTCTGTGGCTTTATGTGAAAACTGCTGTCCACAAGCATCAACCCCCCCCACCCCCACCCCTGACCCGGGTAGAAAATACCTCCCAAACGGTGTGTGAAGCCCCCACACGTTTACCCCAAAAGACTTGAAGCTGTTTTTGCAGCAAAATGTGGCTCAACCAAACATTAAGGCGGTGGGTTTGAATACTTACACAAACGGCATATTTCAGTTTTTCATGTTCTTTAAAATACCTACAAATGACGTATTTGGTCAGTTTAGTGCTGCAGCTTATGAGTTCACTTAAAAATGATGGGAAAATATGTGGGAGTATCATTTGCAATCTGAGGGACGTTGATAATGTTCAAGGGGTTTGAACACTTTTGCAAGGGGCTGCACTTCCTTTTCAAACAAAACCCTTTGAAAACGGACAAGAAAATGACGCTTTGGATTCAGACGAGGGACGAAAAGGTTCTGAGTCAACTCAGGGAGACCACAGAAAGTCAAAGTACGGATATCATGTGAGAAGTGCGGCAGGTGGCCTAGTGGTTGGAGCCACTGTCCAGCAATAGGACATGGGTTTAAATCCCACCTCCTACTACAGTACCCCAGATCAAGGTACTTGCCCTGAACTGATACAGTAAAAGTCACCCTACCGTATAAACGGGTAACTCAGAGTAAGCAGTTAGTGTAAAAAACAATAAATCCAGCGACGTGAGGCTACAAGTGATGTGTGTTTATTTTTTCTTCAACAACAGTTGGTTGCATGAAATGACTGATCAAAGAGAATAAGGACGATGGGGCCATTAGTGGCGATTTCTCCAGAAAACTTTGAGGGTTTCCAGGGGTTTTGGAGTTCAAACCTCCCACTGTGACGGGCTTTACTGTGGGAGCATTTACTCAGACCAACGGATGGCCGTCCCCGACCTCCCTGCCCGACCCGCTGGGGCGCGGTGGGGTTCGATGCCCGTCAGAACCGCTGTACACTCGTTACGGCAGGGGAGGGGGCCGCCTCTTCGCCCTCGCCGCGGCGCCTGTGTGGTCTCGCCCAGGACAGCCGGGGGTCTCCCAGCTCCGCCCGGTCGGGCGGGCTAACTGTGGGAACCGCAGGAGGATCGTCTTCAGCTGATCCAAGTCGCACCACCCGCAGTCCCCCTGCCTGTCATTGTTATTCATGGCCTGATAGGGGTGGAGAAAAGGGTGTCTGGGGAGACAGGGGGGGTTGGCAGAGGCCGCGGGGCGAAGGTAACGTCACGGAGGTGCCGCAAGCAGAAGTCGGCCGCTGTCTTGGACCTTCCCTTCAACAATGGTGACAGTGTTGTTGAGGGCCGCGTCCGGGACTTTCTCCACATTCTTCCCATGTCAGAATAATCACTACTGGGAGGTAGCTCCATTACGGATTACCATATCATTAATAGTAGCCATGACTTTTGTTCAAAGGGCTACTTGTGTAATGTTGCCTTGTGGATGGTGGCTAATCCGCTCAAGCGCAGCTGTAGAGGCGCAAGGGGAGAATCCCGACTTCCACAGGCCCGTGGGGATCAGTCCCTTGGAAAACAGATACAAACAACAGTCAGAGCAAAGCTGCGGGACCCAGCCCCCCCCACCCCGCTCGCCCTCCGCCACCAGCACCGCCAGCAGGAAAACGCGACCGGGCGCAGAGAAAGAACCGCCCGTTTCCCCGACCCCCCACCCCTCTGTGTCCAGTCCTGGCCACGGTCCTCCCCATTCATCAGGGCCTTTCCTGTGCCACCACCCCCCCGTCCCACAGACGGTGGGCCAGATTAGAGAACAACAATACAGTTTTAAATGTAAAAATGTGCATCTAGTTATTCCTCCTTTCAGGCGCCCTCCCGTCCTGTGTTTGGACATGGAGAAAGGGAGACGCTCTCTTTCTAAGCTCCGGCCCTCCGCTTGTTCTCGGGTTTTGTGTCTCAGGCCGCAGGGGTCAGCACACATCCTGTGCGAGTTAAAGTTGTGTTTAACTGAAGAACCAAACAAGCCGCGGCGGGTTCCGAAAGGAGGAACATACGTGGAGAAAAGGGCGTGTTTCGGGCTTTTGCATGTGTGGTCCTGTTTGCGCACCGAGTGGCGACCACGCGGCAGAATGACACACTGACGTGCGCAATATTACACCTCTGCTACTCTCCCGTGACACACAAGCTCTGCAGGCCTAGTGACACACTGTCGTCTTTGTTTATATGGCGTCCCCAGCTGTGAGAATCCTAGCAGACGGAACCTACTTCCAAACCTGGCGTTGGCATCCAGGTCACGGCGCCAAATGTAAAATTAACAGAAAGTCTTTCAGCAACAGTCACCACAAGCGACGGTTACATTTGGGTGACCCATTGCAGACGTATCTGCACAAGGTCCACATGGCTGAAGATACAAAGATACAAAGACCTCTTATATATTTTGGAGACCACTTGTGTGGAGTTATTGTCTCCTATCGCACGTACACAGTTTCCCACGCAGGCCCCATCTAAGCCGAGAGCTTTTGCATTTCTTAAGAGTAATATTTTAATATTCTTCTTATAATAATCACAAGAAAAGTAATATCTGTGAAATCTTATATCAAAAGCCACCATGTCAGATACGCAGTTCGCATCACAAAAACTGGGGCAGAGGTCGCTCCTAGTCCGATTTTAGCAACGGCAAAAGGGTCGTTCTTTACCTGCAGGGCCCGATCGCCCCCGACAAGCCAGCAGGAGAGCCGTGCTCCTCTGCCTCTCATTGTCTGTTTCCCTCAGAGCTGCCGAGTCCCTCCCAAACTCACCGCTCGCAGAGCCATTTTTCTCCTGACCTCCTGGCAGCTACATGAATGAGTCCATCATCTACTCTGATTATCCCTGTATTTGCTGTTTGAATGTCCCCTCTGTAGGCAGCGGCCGGCGAGATGTGAACCAGCAACATGGTGGTGTCGAACAAGCTGTGCTGAGATCAACCTGTGTGTCTGTGTACCAAAACTTTTTGTCTGTTTTTGATGCACTTTGGTTGCTCTCAGCTGTATGTGACGCTGGAGAAAATGTCAGCTAAATTCATAAGTATAAATATTGCAAACGCAGGCTGTTTATGTTTGCACTTGGAAAGAGGCAGCACATGAGCCAAATACATGCAGGCATCCCCTTGAGGTTCAGATCCCTGTTTTAAATAAATATTTGAACAGGAGGTGTGGAGCACAGAGCAGCTCAGTGGACACGTCTGGCAGAAGGGTGAAGGCCACAGTGGGGCAAAAAAAACGTCAGCAGAAATCTCAGGGCAGCATGAGCTCACTGGCCAAGTGATATCATATCGTTTCAGATGAAGCGCCTGGATGAAATACTGCAGATCAGAACCTTGTCGGCAGAAGAAGAAGTCAGTCACTGGTCACTTTTCCAGTGAACCGCTGAAAATGTCTCTTGGCTCAAAATCAAAGTAACTTCAGTACTTGAGCAGTTTTCTGACCCGATGCTTTTATTTTGACTCTACATTTTAGGATAAGTACTTTTCCTGGAGTCGTTTTGTTGAAAAGTAGCTTTGTGAACAAACGACACTGTAAATCAGTTTGGAGAAAAACCTCAGAAAAATGGGCGGGTCCCTCACCTACAAACGTTTGAGTAGCAAGCTTTTTTGCAGTTATAAACATTTCTGAGAGGCATTTAAATAATGCTAACACACCGATTGAAACTGTGCCAAAGCGTCACTTGATGGGCTGACAGGAGTTGATCGCAAACAGTAAGTTCATGCATACGGTGTGTTGTGAATACTGCTGCCAGGGGATGCAGGCACACATGAGACATCCTGGCCCTCCTCAGGGAGGTGCTGCCTGCTCACCTGGTGTCCGTGAGCTGCTTGGTGGGAGAGAGAGAGAGAGAGATTGTGCTGTTGTGTCCTGCTCTGAAAAACCCTGCTGTTGCCTCCCATCCTGCAGAGCTGTCATGTTGTCGATACTGACATTAGCATTTTCTTCATACAGCAGATGCTTTTCTCCAATGCAACCTAAAACTCGGAGCAAACAAAAGTGCATTTTGCCAAAGGACAAACAAATGCAGGCGTTAGATTCTCAAATTCTTCTCAAATTCCAATACCACTGTAAAAGTGACAAGGAGCCCTTGGTTCACTTCATATTGCCTTCAACTAGCAAACCTTTCAAATAACAATCAAATTTTTTACTGGATATAGATATAGATTTTTACATTGTTTTACTTTATTAGGTACACCTGGCCAGCAGGGGTGGCAGTGGCACTTTAATGGAGTGGGGGCTGATTTCTTTGGACATATTTCTCTGGAATGTTGCAAAGTACCAAATTATTTGGATAATATATCGGAATAGGATGCATACATCATTTCAGGATGGTTCCACAAACACAACAGGGCCTTTACTTCAGTAGCTGGACGGTCCCCAACATTAGGCCAATAGATGGTCTTTGGAATGAGGCAGAAAATGATGTCAGCAGAATGAATTTGCCACAGAAATTGCAAAAGCTGTGCAAGGCAGCTGAGCCACCAATGACCCTGTGAAATGTTTTAGAAAACACTTAATGTCAACGTGAATTTGCATGTTTATGCCGCCTGGTGTGGTGTGTACAGTACAGCACATTTCACATGTTAGCGTGGCCACTGGTGTTTAAATAAATAGGCTTATTTAAAACATTTAATGGGGTTAAAGCATTACAGATAATAGTTCAAACAATTAATCCTAGCACACTTTGCTGGGTGTCATGGAATAAAGCAAAGAAGAGAGGTTTGTGAGGTCTGCTGTGTGGAGGGAGCAGGTGGTACCTATGTCACTTGCCCCCGTCAAGGGTGTAAAATGGGTGGGAGATGGAGGAGGGGTGGACGGGGGCCAGAAAAAAGTCAAAATAAAACTTTGTTTACCGTCATCTAATTTTCTTTTATAACCTGCAACAGCATCTTCAGTTGTGTCGTTGAAAGCAAGGCCCCTGTTTATGTCATTGTGTTTGCTGCTCTAAAGCTTCTTTTAAAGTTTTCTTATCTGACACGGGAAGCTTTGAAGGTTGCAGAAAAGTCCGTCCACCTCCTCTAAGGACCAATGGGCAGCCGGCTAAATCATCCATCTTAAATCAGTGAATCCTGTGATGCTGGGAAAACAAGGCTACACAAACGCGGAAACAGCTGCTAGGACACCAGCACAGGAGTTTTTTCAGCTTTTGCTTTGAAAAAATTTGTAGGAGTTTACAAAGCATGTTTATTACAGTGTATACAGCATTTTTTTACAGTAAATTATTTATTTGTTTTTTAAAATTTGTTTTGACTTTTATTCATGTGTCTATTTTTGTTATGGGTAAGCTTTGGGTAAAAATTCATTATAGCAAAAGTTTCTGATTGTTCTATTTCTGGCCACAGTATAGCATAGTTATCCCGCGGTATCCAAATCTGATTAGTCCCTGAAAACAGGTCTGATACCCAGGGCATTTTCCCAATATTTTAAATATGGAAAAAACACCTAAATGGGTATTATTTTTAAAGAGCCGTTATAGCGAAAATTTGGACGTAGAGAGTGTGGATACTGAGAGACTGCTGTGGATTATCCATGTCATTATTAAGTTATTCAGTACTGTATTCTTTACCAGAGTTTCTTTTGAAAAAGGACAGTAGGGTCATAGCATTTCTGTGACGTCCCATTTTCCTAACATGTTCGTAGCATACAGTATAAACTATAAGCACCCCATCGTGTCGTAGTGCCGTGTGTGATTCCGTACAGCCGTCGCCATTACGCCACCCCGTCATACATGCTCCAAATTAAGTTAAATTAGCTACAAGATACTCGTTCGCTTGCCAGAATTCCTGGAAATCATTAAAAATTAAATTCCATTTAATTTGTTAAATTATTACTATTATTTATTTATGTATTGTTACTGACCATCATAAGTGCTTTGTTTTGTGCCTCCTAAGTCGATGGCGGTCTATATTTCTTCATTCCACACGTCTGGTATTTTCCCTAAAACTGACAGCTGCTCGATCAGGTGCTACAAATTAAAAAGCCGTCGCGACTTAATCATAAGTCGTCGCGTTTATTCACTGAGCAGGTGCTTTTCTTCAAAGCCATGTGCAATGACTGTTATGTTGCAGAGCAAATGTGCAAAAGGTTAGGAGATTATTTATATGAATGGGTTAAAAAGGGGCTTCCTGCACGTGTTCCTACTGTGGCCGTCGCGTGCCGCCTCCGCGGTCCCCTTCCGGGCCACTCCGCGGCGCTACTGCTGCTGTGTGCGTGCAGCCGCCCCTGAGACCTTCTCTGGGGTTCTCCTCACCAGCGAGGACCCGCACACTACCTCGGTTGTCTCGACCAGAGAAAAGAGGCGACACAACAGTGCAGTTCCTCCCCCCGCACATTTGTTTTGTTTTTGTCTTTGTGACTCACGCATTGTGATCGCTGGGGTGGAGCTCAGCTGGACGGTGGGGGCGGAGTTTGGTGGCACGGTGGGCAGGGTGGGCCACGGCCTCCTGACTTGCCGCCCGCTCGCCTTCTGCCCTCGCCCTATCGATGATTCCTGCGGAGGCCCGAGCCGCCTCACGGTCCCACGGCGGTCTTGTCAGTCCACCTCACATCTCGTCCCTGTGATCCCCTTTCTCCGAGCTCCACTGAGGCGTTGCTCCTTGTAATGTAGAAAGACACGCCCCCCAGCTGAGCGCCCCCCGTTCCCACACCTCTTTTCACTGCTGGGCCTGCATCACTCTCTGGTTGCACGCTACTAAAATGGCCGCAGTTGAGGAAGGACCCCCTCGCCAGAACCTGCACTGTCCCCTCACCCTATGCAGACTCCTGTAGAACTACTGGATCCAATTGTAGTTGAGGATACATTTCTCCTTGTGCCCATCATCTTGGCAGCCTTAAGAAGGAGGCACGCAGGGAAGAAGGGCGGTCCGTCAGTAGTACAGGGGTCCCCCCGCTGACCAGTGGTCCGGCCTGGCCCGACCGTGCTGTCCGACAGGGAGCCCTGCTGGGTCGAACAGTAGCAGGTCACCAGGATCAGAGCCACCGAGGGGATGAAACATAAATCCACATCGATCCTCCCGAGAGACCCCCTGCCCCCACCTTGCTGCTATTCCAGGACTTTACCCCAGGGTACCCAGCAGTCAAAGTGCGGGGCACAAAGTCAGGGCAACAGGGGTGAATCTGTGAAACGGGTTTCCCCTGGAGGGATTTTTAAACCGCCCCCCGGGAAAAGCCTATAGTCGTATTTCTCCCGCCAATTTTTTTACCATTTCACCTAAATTTCTTGAAAAGATCATCAACAAGCTTTTGACGAAGCGACTGCAACTACTTGACCGTGTATGATGGATTAATCCGTAAAAATTAAATTTAAAATGAATTAGTTGCTCACGAGTCTATGCATTTATTCTTCCAGCAGATGCTTTTCTCCAAAGCCATGATGGTTATCAGGGGGTATTTAGCCAAAAGCTTTGTTCAAGGTGCCTTACAGTGATAGAGGCACTAAAGAAGGTTCTGTACAGTCATCTTTACAACACAGCAATGTGTCTCAGTCACACACAAAGGGTAGCGGCACCAGTTTACTTGGACCGTGGGAGGAAACCCACCCAGGTGGGAACGTGCAAACTGTCCGCAGACTGAGCCGGGATGGAGGCCACGTCTGAATGCGCAGCCCAGGCACTGTGACACACCAGTGCTGCCCAGTGTGCCACCGTACCGGAAGTCCTTAACTCTGCGTTTTGTTCGTAAATGCACGCGGTCTGTGTGACGTCACCCTCGGTCCGTTCGGGACCGGAGAGGGAATCCAGGACTGTCTTGAGCTCAAGAGGCCTTGCCGGTCACCGTGTGTGGCTCTCCAGCGAGGACTGACACAGGGCCGACCCACAGAGGTCCCGGGCCGTTCTCCTTTCTCCTCCGGCTAATCGGGGATTATTCCACATGTTGCCATTAGCATTCATTTGCTAATTCTTTTTTTTTCTCAGCCCTTTCGTGAAACGGGCCGGGTGACCCGCACACTTGCTTGACTGAATGTTAAACTCTCGCTGGTGCTGCTGTTCCAGCACACACAGTCCGTTGGGCGGCCCGGAGCAGGTTTGCAGCCAGCTGGACAGTTGCTCCTCCATCCTGATGTTCAGCTTTAGCTGCAGTTCGACTGCTGTTGTTTCTAGTGACACAAACACACACACACACACACACACACACACACACACACACACACACACACACACACACGGTCTGCATGAGGGTTTTGGCACCACTGGACCAAATAAATCCTTAGTCTTCTGTGCCTTAATTAATAAAACTACACATATTTTACATGTATATGACTAAAACGTTTATTTCCGCTATAGATACATACCTATAATGAAAAAGGAAAAAAATTAATCTGAATTTGTTTTATGGCCTTATTTACATTAACCCATACAGTACGTGAGCATTATGTACACACACAGCGATTTATTCTTGAATGACGGAAAAGAGGCGGAAAACTAGTTTTAAAAACAGAAGGACACACTACCTGTAGTGACAGTTTCATTCCAGGTTTACATCATATAGAAGGTAGCACATCTGCTTCAATTTTCTATCAAAACTGTTTAGCATCCAAGTTTGCCGTCACCTGGCAGACGGGGCCGATCTTTGAGCAGGTGCAGGCCGACTCCTCGCTCGCCTGCCCACTGTCAGACTAATTTTTGCTGCATTTTTGCCCGACTGCTTCCCAGCGACCTTGGCGGCGACCTTTAAAACCCACGGTCCTCCTCGGCGGACCTTCCACGGCCCTCTCTCTCCAAAGGGCTGAAAAGTGACTCCTGTCCCCCCCCCCCGGGACAAAGGCACAGGGCTGCCGGCCAATGCGCCCCCCCCAACCCCGCTGCCCAGCCAAGCGCACACAGAGCCCATTAGTGACACCTTTTTGTCTGCAGTCCTTTCGGAGCATCTTACAGGGTTGACTGGCTGTCAGGTGACAGTCTCTTTGGCCCCGCCCCCTCAGTATCGCTCACTGCTCCATTCTCTCCGTTGTCAGGTCTAGTGTGTACGCCATTCGTCACTCAAGCGTGTACGTGTTGAGTACGGTTTTTTTTAGTTTGCTTGTTTGTTTGCCTGGCCTCAAAGCCCCGCCCAGGTGTCCAATCAGCTCCAAACAGCACCCTCACTTCCTGTTTCATCCGAAAAGCAACTTCCTGTTCCGGGCACCTCCGGGTACATTTGGATGATGCTAGAAGGTAGGCAAGTGCTTGTCTTTTTGGCTGATGACCAGTCTCTTTTGTCTGAAACTACAGGGGAGGCGCTCCAAGTCTGTTTGAACCCCCACTGGTGGAGGGCAGCGATCCCTCTAACGGGGGCCTGGAGGGTCGGGCCCCGGGATGGGACCAGGCCCAAGCGGGTCGAGACAGGAGCAGCGCTGAGGTAAAATCCCTTGCGGTGCCACTGTGCTCTTGAGATGGCCGAAAACACTTAACACAGTCATTCTCTTCCTGCGCGCTCAGCTGTTCGAGATCATCAAGGGCCTGGTGAGGAAGGACTTCCCGGCCGTGCAGGCGGCCTACGAGCAGCTGGATGAGAGGAACACGCGGCGGATGACGCAGGAAGACGTGTTTCGGCTGCTGAAAAGGCGAGTTTGCGGGGTCCACCGAACCTGTGCTCACGTTCCACAAGGGACCTGTAACTGGTTAATACCAGTCCTCAGCATTCGGCGCTGTCCTTTTTGACCACAGATATAGACCCCTTCCAGAGAGTTCTGTCTCCTACTTGCGTCTTTAGTGGCGAAAGGGCCGTCGTTGGCGTGACAGTATATCCATCTGGCTGCTGCTCATCCTCTTCTTCAGTTACGACGTTCTGTCTTTTCCACAGAATCCAGTCTTCTTGTGCCACGTCCATTTGCACCACGACCTGTCTCACCGTTTCTGCCGACTGACAGTTCCGAAAAACTCCGAAAAACCGGCATCTCTCGTTACCCGAACGTAATCCGCTCCCAAAAACATGTCGGATGGCGACTTTTCCCAGAGCGGCAGCCCATGTTGGATTATCGTAAATGGGAAAAATATGCGAAATGACACGAGGCGTCAGACCAGCGCAGCCTCTCCTTGGCGAAAGATGCCATAACCACACAAGTTATCAAGCCCCGCCTTCTTTCCCATTATTAACAAAGCGTTTGCTGTGCTTCCGCGGCTGCTTCCGCGCCGGGCCTCGCCTGGCTCCCCGCACGCCTATTTGCGTGTTGCCATGCTCCGCCGTCGGCTGTCCCGCGAGCTCCCGGCGGGCACCGTGGAAGGCCCGCGTCGGAGACAGCAGCACCCTAAAGCGCAGCATCGCGTCAAAACACAGCAACAACAACAAGGAAAATTGCAGGGGGTGGAATAGACAAACACGCAGAAAGTCGGGGTGATAAATAAGAGAAAAAACAAAACCCAGGGAATATAACTCATTCTTTCACAAGGTCTTCTGTTGACCCTTTTCTCCCATTTATTCCGCTTTATCTCTCTATTCATTTCTGGCTAGAATATTTTGGTCGCTGCCCTAAATAGGGTTCCTGGCTGAATAGGACATCTCTGCCAATTTGCATAATCAGGCTGCGGAGCTGGTTTTCAGGCCCCGGGAAGCACATCAGGTCCGTGCCAAGCCCGGGAAGGTAAGCCCCCGGCAGGAAAGCCTTCCAAAAGATTAGTGCCACTAACAGGCTTAATCATGCAAGTTCACGGAGGTTGCCGCGTATTGGCGAGGGCCATGCCTGTTAGGCCTTCAGTTCTTCTGCTGTGAAGGTTTAGGCTCTGGTCTCGTGCGACTGGTGTGTCCCCCTCTGGTTTTTTTCCCACAAGTCTCTGGCAGCGTCTCGAAGATCTCCAGACGGTGTTAAGTGGAAGTGAGATGCTCTGCCAGCAGGTACGGGTGTCTGTGCCGGGGGGCACCATTGCCAACTTGTCTCGAAGCTCTTCCCGCCTGTTTTAGCTCCTTGGCGTTGCATCGGAACCCGTGAGAGCCGCCGCGGCGCTCAAAGACGTTGCCGTGCCGTCTTTGAGACTTACCGGTGCCTGCGCTCCGCTTTCTTCTCGCCGTGTTTGTTATGCCTGTTCAGTTCGTCTGGATGTCTGATTCCCACCGACGGGAAGCTGCCGTTTCTTGCGGCCTGGATTGTCTGCCAAGTTTTTTTTGGCTATTGTCATTGCGGTGTTGGGGGGGGGGGTGATAAAGGGGGAATGGAGGTTTGCCCGCCCCCTCCTGTGAGATCTAGGCTTCATCTTCTCCTTAAGGTGCCCCTCATCCCCTTTCAGGTTCGACATCCGCCCGGAAGTGAGCCGGGGCGAAGTGCGGAGACTCTGGGCGACCCTTATCACAAACCAGGACAAGACGGTCGACTTCCTGCAGTTTGTCAGACACTTCGGTCACTCGCCCAAGTCGGCCTGCTTCCCCAACGCCAAGGTGTGTCCCCCCAGGGCGGGCGACGAGGACCGCCGCAAGCGTTCCCGAAGGCTGAACTGCGTCTCGGACATACTAGTGGATGCCGTCCGGGCCAAGGTAGGGTGGTCCCGCAAGTGGGTGGGGAGCCGTCGGGGGTTCTCGCAGCTTCCTTTCTCAGGGTGATGAAAGACTAGCTTGTGTGGGATGGCACAGTGACAGACCCTGGGGGTGCAGCTTGGTGGGGGAGCTGCATGCTCGGTGGGGGACGAGCGGCATCTCTGGATGTGGGGTTTAGGTTTTGTTCTCTCCCAGAGTGTAGCATCCCTCATCCCCAAAAAAAACCACCCAGCTCAGAACACGGTAACGTCAGCGGTGGTGGATAAGAACATAGACCGGCCACATGACTGTTGAAGGCTTAGTCGTTCATCAAGCTCACTGGATCTAATGCCCACCTGCAGAACAGACTTACCTCCACTCTTCTCCCTGGCTACCAGTCTAAAGCCCTCCTGTGAGACACGCTCTTGGTCTCCCTTTCAACCTGTCCTTCCCCAGGTGGAGCTTCTGTGCCACCAGCTCTGGACAGAGTTTAGGGATCAGGACCCCTACGGAACGGGATTCATGAGCCAGGAGGAATTCAGGCGCATCCTGAAGCACCTTTGCGCGCATCTCAATGAGTATGAGTGTGCTGTCCTGGCGAGAAAGTTTGACATCAACGCCGATGGACGGTGAGCAAAGGTTGTGACCTGGAAACAGAAACCCTGAAGTGAGCCTAAATCTTTCAGCAAACCCTTTGTCTGCTGTAGCCCAGTGGAACTGTGAGGTTGCAGGTTCAAAATGGGGCGTCGCTGTTGCGCTGTTGACCATATCCTCAATTTCTTTGGGATTGCGTGCAGCTGAAGTTGGAGGTTATCCCTGCACTACCCGTGGGGGTTAATTTGACTGACTATGGCCAGCTGTGACTGCAGGTCCAGCCGTGGAGAGAAATATCAAGGGGGCTACATGTGGACCAGAAAGACTCGGGTTCAAATCCTGTTAACCAGGAGTGATACAGTGAAAAGTACCCAGCTGGGTAAATGGGGAAATCGGTGTAAGTAGCTTAGTGCAAACCTCGCATTCTAAGTCACCTCAGAAAAAACACTGAGATGAGGGTCTTTTGGAGGGGATACAGCCCACCATACTCCCAGATGAGGCCTAATCGAGGTGCGTGTCTCTAAAGGGAGACATCTCACTGCTGTCTCTCCCCACCAGGGTGTCTTATGTGGAGTTTCTCAAGCCCTTTGCCTCCAGGGGCCGAAAACGGATGCATAAGTCTAACATGGCCGCCGTCCTGCAGTCCTACAGCGACTTGGAGGAGCGGCCCCTGAGGGGCATCCCACAGGCACTCAGGTTGAGCAGGAAGGTAGAATGGACACACAACAGCGCTGTCACTCTCTCTCACACACACACTCCATATAGTCAGCAGGGACTGGCTTCCAGTGATGTGCTATGGTATCTCTCCCCACCCTGATTCCCTGGACCCTCCTCTCAGTTCCAGGCAGAGGGCCATGCCCTTCGCAGAGCCTTCCGGAAGCTGGACAGCTCAGGCAGTGGGCTCCTGCCATCTTCAGAGTTCAATGCTGTCCTCAAGCTCCGCGGCGCCACCCTGAATGATGAGGAGATGGGCCACATCCTGGCCCGGTATGGCACACAGCAGGACGGCTGCGTCGACTACAGGAGGTTCCTGCTGGAGGAGTGCAGACAGCCCCCCCGCAGCAGCTCAGTCGCTAGTGACACACCGGCTACCTCACACACCTGAAGGGGGTCAGAGGTCACGAGTGCAAAGCCACTGTTCAAGTTAACAAATAGAAATTAGCGGTTAGGATTTCCTATCTAATGGCTAGAAGATGGCAAAAAAAAAATAAAATTCTGATCAAAATACTTAAACAGGGCTGGAATTGGTGATGAAATTTGTTACATTTTGGAGAAATATGGATTTAGGGGTTGTGACAGTAACAGTCACTTGATTTAGTAATGAAATAGTAAATGTATTGATCAGATTTAACAGTAACTAAATAATACATTTCTTAATAAATGTGTGTACATCAGTGCTTCCATAGTGTGTCTCTGACTCGCGGGGGGTGTGACTGGGACTCGGGCAGCGATCCAGCGGGAATCTCGACACCGAGACTCAAGTATGGTGCCCAGTGTTTCAGATTTGAACTTGGACCGACATCCGTTTGCGATGTTCCCTCGCTGCTTTTCATCACCCCACCCTGAGAGGTGCCACACAGTGTCCAGGTTGCACCGTTCATGAGGAACTTCTGTGGCACCACTGTCCTCTGGCCTCTGTGTGAAACTCCACGGTCACTATAGGTCAAATCACCCATCCATCCATCCCAAGGCAGGATGTATTGCAATCACACATACCAATAACATGTGTGTTTGGACTGTGAACAGAAACCAGAGCACCTGGAGTTAACCGACCTGAACAACATGCAAGCAGACTGAGCCGGATTTGAACCCACGTCCGAACCCACGAGGCACCACTGCTACTCGCTGTGCCACCATGTTGCGCTGTGTTTGCGATAAACCTCAACAAAATAGTTGTTTAAACCCCAGTGAAGAATAAAAATACAGGATAATGACAGATATTTCTTCTCCTTTGAAGCTGCATGGGAGATGTAGTTTTATCCATCAACCATAATGAGTCCTGCTTTTCTTTTCAGCCCGGAAAACAAGGTTTTCAAGGCGACGATAGGCAGAGCATTTTTAATGTGATCCAAGAATGCACCAGCAAAGGCGCCAAAGAGAGCGAGAGGCTAGATAAACACCGCTTAGCTGTAGCTACATTTTACATGACAATAAATGGCGCAGGGCCGTTCGGTGCTGTTTATCACTATTCACTCACTGTGTACACTGGCTAAATCTCCCTCATTTTGTGCAACGTTTCTTATTAAACGCCGTGTTCAGAGTAGGGATTTAAACCAATATTGGTCTGTCGGGACCCGCGTACGCTTTCACAGCCTGCTGCTTTTATCTCATTATCGCCTTTCCATCTGCTTGCGCACTTTGTCTCGCAGCCCCCTTTCTTCCACCAAATTCGTTGGTATCTGGCAGTCCGCAGGGCTGGACGGACCCGTCAGCCCACAGACACCTGCGCGGTCACGACCCCCAGGGCTGGCCGGGTCATCAGAGCGCACGTGTGCTCCTGGCCGTGGACCGAGGGGTCGTGACCTCTGGTGGGCGATACCCGGGCGCACTGTACGTCTCCGCAGTCAGGGCCCGTTCCAGTCCAGGCCGGGGCGTCGTGACACGGAGCGGCTTTCTCGCCTCTCCTCCACAGAGGACCTTTGATTTCATGGGGGTGATTATGTTTATTCTTGCTCAGTCAAGGATGAAGACCAAGGAACCAGAGATTGTCCCCCTTTCAGGGCCGCCACAATGGGGCGCCGCCGGCAAAAACCACTACCACTTTTTCAGCGTTTTGTGTTGGCGCTCTCTTGGAAACCGGCGCTATACAACTTACTTAAAGAAGGAGCGCGGGGACGAGGAGAGAGATGAATTCCCTCATTGTCGCCGAGGGAAAACACATCTTTGTCACAAGCTGGACCGAATCAGTTCCCTCCCGCTTTAAAAGACATTTTTAATCTGTTGGAAAGACATACTATGTGCCACCAGTTCAAGTTTTGGCCAGAAGTTAGAAATTTGGATCGCTTTTGGGCCCAGGGATTTTTTTTTGTTGTTGATAGGGGGTGAGAGGGGCCATAGGAGTGAAAAAGCCACTATCTTTTCTTTAGCGCCTTTGTAAACGGAGGAATCGGTTTATCCTTCACTACTTAGAGAGGAGCAGAGTGGCTTCCAACATCCGATAAACAAAGACTGTCATGGATCACTGGGAGTTTGTAAAATTATATGCAAATGAGGCAAGTTGTAACCAAGGTGGCTTTCGGCAGTTCGAACTTTAATCCTGACCACAATGAAGAATAGTCTGC
Source organism: Arapaima gigas (assembly GCA_900497675.1). Taxonomy (NCBI): domain Eukaryota; kingdom Metazoa; phylum Chordata; class Actinopteri; order Osteoglossiformes; family Osteoglossidae; genus Arapaima; species Arapaima gigas. Next base: position 85,098 of record UFQX01000611.1, read on the forward strand.
CTAATTTGCCTAAATATATGGAAATGACTCAGCTTGCCAAATAAAGCTGCAGAGCTAAAAAAAGTCTTTTTCGCACACAGCGCCGTGAGCGCTTCCCCCTACTTCTGTTCGCTTTAGCCTCACTCATAGATTTTGTGAGTAATCTGCTCGAATCGCGCAGGAAAATAAAGCGCAGAACAGCTGGACCCCTATCTTGACCCCCCATGCTGACTGGTCCACCTCACCGTGACAGCGCCGTACTGGACCCAGGCCGCCCATCATCAATACCCCCCGCTGCGGTAGTGTGGGGCTGGTGGTCTGGGGACGGGAAGTTAAACTTGAGGTCCGTCGTGACGTTCGGACTGCGGGACAGGGAGGGGTCGCGCGGGGAGGGGGGTTAATGGGGGTTGGGGGGGTTGTTTAAATTTACAAAGTGAGGATCATTTTGTGACGACCTCAGTAAACAGTGTTTCCCAGCTCCTTTCTTTGGGAACACAGGGATTAGGCCGCTGTGCAAAAGCTCTGACAAACGTCATTTTTATTTGCATTCTATTTAAATAAAGCTGGAGGGAGATGTCGCGAGACGCTGGGGGAGGAGCTCTAGACGGAGCGGCGACATTTTTATAGGCTTTCTTTGCGTTTTTAAATATCACTGCGAACGTCGGTGTTTCTGACATCTGTACGGAACACCTGAGAGAGGCGTCTGTTTGTCGGGGACCATAATGGCAGCGACAGGTGACCATAAATTGCTGTGCTGCCTGCACTCAGTCATTAACCCCCATACGAACTTACTGTGTGCAGATGCTCCCTTTTGCTCCTCCTTTCTTCCTCCATTTCTGATTATTTTAGTCCTGGAGGCTCAAACTCACCAGTCAGCACTGGGATCATTCATGTCTTTTTATTCGTAACTGTCGTGTGAATTTTGTTCATAAATCCCCCTCTAGGCTCATAATTTAATACATCTGAACATCAGCTGTAAGCGTCTGAACGATGACTGTCCCAGCAAAGGTTCACAGTACTGCCTGACAGATCCTGCTGACGATGAAAAATGCGCCATGAGCAGCTGCAGGTGAGTTAGGCTGTGTGGAGACGCCTCCGAAAATCTGGGGTGATATTTTTCTTGATTTTACGTTCATGATCTTCCTCTTTGTCCTAGAGAAGCTGCACACATACAGCAGCCTGTGCTGAGCAGCTTTAGTGCTGACATCCCCAGTGACGAATATTTTAAGAGAACAAACACCTTGGCTGTCTCTATTATTATTATTATTATTATTATTATTATTATTATTATTATTTTGGGCCTGCTGACACACTAGTGCTCCACATGCTGTCATATTAGTTTTCAAAATGGATCCCAATCCTGTGTCCCACGTCTGAGTGATATTTCTGAAAACGTACGTTTACATGATTATTTACTAAAAACAACCCAGTGTGTTCAAAGATAACATCCTGCTGTGTATTTATTAAACAAACCAGCAGACGATTTAAAGGTAAATGTTTCTTTAGAAAATTTATATTTAATTTAGAGCTACATTTTTACATGACATTTATGACACATATAAATACATTATAAATATGTACAGTTTGGTGGTATTTTACAGAGCCGCGTGCTGCGCGCCGTGCAGGCCGAGCGCGTTCGCGTGCGGGTGCCCGATCAGGCTCACGTAGTGGTGGTGCTCGAGTCCGTGCACGGGCGACAGGTAGCCCGCGTGCTGCGGCGCGGGTGCGGACAGGGCCACGGGGGGGTACGAGCTCTGCCACGAGAGGTGCCCGGCGGGGCTGTGCGGGAACGCGGCGTCTGGGGCGCCGTGGCCCTGGCGCTCCGGGGGCGCGTGCAGCGCGCACAGGTAGTCCGCAGGGTCGTGCGCGCCGCCGACGGAGCCGAAGGCCGGCTCAGTGAGCGCGCGCGACCTGGACTGCAGGAAGGCGAGGATGCGCGCGTACTTGGTGTCTTTGGTCTCCATGCGCTCCACCGTGGTGAGGTAGTGCACGAGGTTCTTCATGCACTCGTGGTAGCCGTAGTGGAAGTAGTTGGCGAACTCGGCCAGCAGCTCCCCTGCAGGAGACGGCACAGGAGCGCGCGCGCGCGCGCGCCCGTCAATGAGCGCGTGCATCCACCCACATTTCATCTCGTTTACTCTCGTTTACCTCGTGCTTTTCTCCAAAAGGGACTCTGATTTACCCGGTTATACTGGATCATCATCAGGGTAAAATGGGCAAATACTGTGATCGCGGTTCTGCAACAGGAGCTGGGATTTAGGGACCTGGAGGAACTCTGCGGGGGGGAGGGGGGGGGTCCTCGAGACGAGCCACTGTCTGTGTGTCAGAATTCTTGTACAATGTAAACTTTATGCAAAGTCTCTGCGCACGCGCCTGAGTTAATGCCCGTCGCTGGACGTCAGGCTCTCGTACCGCTCGGGATTTAACCAAAACACTGGAAGAATCGATGCACGTGAGTGTTGTGACAACCGAGGGGCGGGACACGCGCGCGCGCGCACACACACACGCACCTTTCTCTCTGCCGCGCGGGAACTCGGCTGAGTGCAGCGCCCGCAGGTACTGCACCGTCATCTCGAGGATCTCCGCTTTCTCCAGCTTCCCAGAGTTCTGCGCGCCCCCCCCCCCAAGGAAAAAGCCCCGTCAACAAGAGCTCGCAAGACCTGTTTTACTGCCAACACAACATTTTATCACTTTTCTATTGGTTCTGTTCAGACACAGGTGGTTGTCGTGAGGATGACAGTTCCCCGGGGTCAGGATCATGGGACTCGAGCCCAGCGTCGTACCTGCTTGGCGAGCGCCATGGGCACCGTCTTGCCGAGCTCGCTGAGGCAGCGGTTGATGCGGTCCCGCCTCCTCTTCTCGATCACCTTGTGGGAAACCGGGGTCCTCTGCGGGAACAGCATCTCCGCGTGGTCAGCGCGCGCCCCGCAGCCTCGGCCTTAAACCTTACATCTCGCTTTATTAATCTGCCCCTCGTGCGTCTCCAGCTACGGAATAAATATTTCACCGAACTAAGTGGAGTTTGACCCGGAGGGCAGGAGCGCCGCGCGCACAGCAGCGCAGCAGCCGGACATAAACTCGGGTAAATATGAGTAAAGTCACGCACGAGGAGCAATATTGTCATTCGTAACTGCCCCTCCACCGGCTGCTCGTGCGTCTGCATGTCTGCAGCGCGAAGAGGCTGTAAACCGGGAATCGGGATCCACCTGTCTGACCAGCCGCCGGGGGTCCAGCGGCTCAACGGCGCACCTGTCTGTACTCTTTACCACACCGGAGCCCACATTTACCTCGTTAGAACGTGCTGCTTGGTTCTGAGCTCTGGGGGGGTGCAGGTGCTTACCTTGCGCTCCTTCATCCTGGACGCCATCGCTGGGTGACTAAAGTGAGCCGGAGACTGAGCGTCCGCGCCGCCGGTTCACGCTGGAGGCTCTGCGGTCTCAGGGCTCCGCGACGCCCCTTATAAAGCGATCACTTAGGGGACTCGTGCATTCATGGCCTAAATTATTCCTCGGGATTAAAGGGAGCCCCTTTTTGCTTAAATGTGTGCATTTAGGATCAGTTAAAGAAGCGGCCAAAAAAAACCCCGAAGCCACGGGGCCGGCGGGGGGGGGCGCTTTGTTAATCCACGTGGCCGTTCAAAAGACACGTGATTGTTCTGAGGACGTTATTTGCATAGCGAGGACCCGGGGCGGGGTAGCGCGCACCGGACCCCGCCGGGTCCCCGGGAGCACGGCGGGTGCGCGCAGTGCGCGCGCAACACAGCGAGGACAAATACGCGGCGCCGCTCCCTCGAGTCGGAGAGCAGTTTCCCCCCCCCCCAGCCCCGCTACGTGATGCACCTTCACCTGGGCCCCGTCCGCCGCTATGACAGTAACTGTGGTTAAGGCGCTGTTTCGCCGCGCTCGAGGGAGATCCTTCTGGAGACGCGCTCCCGCGGTCCCCCCCGGCGCACCCAGGCTCGCCCCCCTCCCCGCGCCCGCGCCTGTTTTCTCAGGGTCCCCCGCACGAGCGTGCTGACACGGCCCTCTCTGATGAGAGATGGCAAGCCTTTTTGTTTACACTCGGCAGGTGTGGGGGCGGGGGGGCGCGGTGTCCGGCCGCGGGGGTGCGCACGGGGCCGCGCCTCCAGTCGGCACACGACGCTCAGCCGCCGCCGGACGCCTTTCTGGAGAGGGCTCAATTTGTATCCTATTATCCTATAAGAAAATGTCCATTGAAACGGGTGAATAGTTGCGTTGGCCCAAATTTTAATAATGGTGCGAAAGAAAAGGGGGGAAATAAAGAGGAATAAAGAGGAATGCAGCTGCTGCCCAAGTGCATTATCCGCCACCGTCACCTGCGACGCCCCCATTCATTTGCCTAATTTCGGCCAACTTAACAAACTTCGCGAGCGGCGGCGGCGGCATTGTTGCGCAGCGCGAGGCGTCCTGATCGTTTTGATCCGCTAAATGTCATTAGAGCGGCAGAAACAATCGCGGTCGAGGGGCTCCGGCTCACGCGCCAAGTGGAGGCGCCGGACGCGCGCATCACAAAGGGCCACTTTTGTGCCCCACCGTTACCCGAGTCTTCTGCCCCAACAAAGGGCATTATTTTATACTTGAATACGTCGCGCACAACAATCGCCCGTTTTCTTCAAACATATTTTCACAGCAAGGTCGACAACAGGTTTATTGTGTGGCCCCGCACCCCCCCCCGGGCCCCCGCGAGACCCCCGTCCCTGCGGCTCATGCGCCAAAACGGCTCGCTCGTCCGCCTCCCTTCCACTGGGAACCTTTTAATCTTTAAAGATTCACCGTGTTGTGATGAAACATCGTGTGTGCGATGCTGAGAGAAAAAGAGAGAAATAAAAGATGTGATTTTTTTTGGGGGGGGGGGGGGGGGNGTGATGAAACATCGTGTGTGCGATGCTGAGAGAAAAAGAGAGAAATAAAAGATGTGATTTTTTGGGGGGGGGGGGGGGGTGCTGGTGATGAAAAGGCTGCCGGGACATCTGAGGCTGGGGGGACTTCGGGCACTTTTCAGCACCAAGGAGCGAAAAGCGCCACTGAACCAGACAAAGGGTTTAAATCCCATTTACTTTTATTGTTGCACATATACACCGCATGTTTGATAACAAACGGCCTTTGTAAACCCACTATTGCCCATTTCTTTCTCTTTTCTGCATTATTCATCTTTTAAAGTGTGACTGTTTATAGCGAAGATGCGAGTGAAAGCGGCGCGTCCACGCGGAGAGACGAGCCCGGCGTGTTCACACGGCGCGCCCGGCACTTTATCGAATTTAGACTTAATTTACACACCATCTCACGTTTTACTGTCTTGTTACAGCGGAAGTGCCGTCATCTGCGGGATTTTTGTTTCCCTTGCGGGGATCCCGACCGCTTTCCAGCGCCTGTAGAAACGTGCTGCTCATTTGGCCACTTCGCTCCAAACGCACCGTGTGTGTGTCCAACCCTGGAGATTAGCACACATTTACGGCAGAAAAATCCATTTTTGAGGAAATAATATTTAACAAAAAATGTGTGACGTGAATATTTCTCTACCAGGTTTATCCCTGGAAGCCTGTAGTGTAGCGTCTCCTTTATTTGCGCATTTTGTTCAGCCTAACTAGACTTAACGATGCCGCGTCAAGAAAGGTTAAAGAATTATCTTATTTTTACATATATGTACATATTTCATGTATATAAACCAGCATTTTTAGTGTGAATAGTTAAATTTCCTCCCGTGGAGCCGATTGAACCCAGTTAGTTTCACACTGGAGCAGTAACTGCGCGTTTGTGATACATATTTTATTGTGAATATCCGTATTGTGTGTATTTTGTTTATGGCTATTAGGATGCAGCAAAAGTTCAAATGCTGGCATAATAAATATTTATATTATTCAATTATTAGATGAGCACTATTAAATTCTGACACAATTACTTCACCAACAGTAAAAATAAAATACCTTCAAGCTGCTGAAGTTGCTCGTTCGCGTGAAACTTTGAGGCTATTTAGATTCCACAGATTTATATAAATTAATAAATTGTAGTAATATCACGATGACGTCAAATTATCATTTAAGTCCCACGTAAGTAACATTGTCATTTTTATTGATCATTTTTATTTCAAATTAAGAAGCATAATGACCTGCAAAAGTGTTTTGCTGAGAGAAAATGACAGAGTTGGTTTATATTATTACAGATGTCGTAATTTATACAAGTCAACATTTCTATGTTACTGTGTCAGTGTATTTAACACACGTTCTTTGCTTATGATGTAACTATGTATTTAATATACCTGAGGAAGGCAGGGAGGAGTGAGGCTGGAACTGGGTGACGTTTTTCTCATAATTGTAGTATTTGAACCCAAACGGTCACCATGCAATTATCAGCACATTAATATATAAAAATAATTTATATTTAATAATATAAATAATAACAAAGACAAATAACAAGAGGGACCCCAGGGGGGCGCTACCTGCTAAGGCCATCCAGGCTGCAGTCATGGATGTCACCTTGATTATACTTGTAAACCAGGGTAAACAGTGCAATAAAATCACTTTCATGTCTCAAACTCGGTGCTGGGGGGGGTAGTTTATAAGTTTTATATATCACTTTTTACACATTTAAAAGGTCAGCTCACTAAAGCTGTGGCCTCACTTCATTTGCCATTAAAACTCAATATTTAACAATTTTCTTTGTTTTATTGCCTCAGTAAATGTTACAAAAATTTCACCAAGACAGAGACACAAATATCCGATATTTATCTGCATTTATTTTTGCCGCTGAGGTTGAATTAACTAACCATGTTGTAATTCTCCCTTAAAAAGTATTATTAAACTGTTTTTCTCCTTTTCTGTCGTTTTTATTTATGGTTGACTCTTTGGACATCAGATAGATTACAAAAAAACTCGAAAATGTTTTAAAAAACTGTTGAGGGGTTGAATGTATTAAACTGTGTTTTCCTTTTTATGTTTCTTATACTGTTTTATTGGTTTGTTTGTTTATTTACTTATTCAAATAGTCGTAACTTTTAGAAGTCAGTTGAAACTCAGAATCGAGTTTCATATTTTCCTATCAGTATCATAAGAACCGTTAGAGCTTCAGTGCAGAAATGTTGTCATATTCCCAAAATTATATATTCCCAAATATTCAAATACCGCAGTTCACGTGCGAATTTCAGCCACGAGGAGCTGCGTTGTCAGGCGCTGTTCCGTGACCCGCGGTGACCCCGCGTCTCTCGAGACACCCCCCCCCCCCGTCTCGCGACGCACTGACGAGCTGGCCTCGCGCGCCACCGTGCGGCGAGCTGCGTCGTGTCGCAGCGCGCCGACACACGTCACCACTGCACGTGGGCGCGGTTTTTAAAGCGGCTAAACTGAACGTTACAAAGTTTTTCGTGTCCGTGTGATTAAAATATCTTCCTTTTATTTGNGCTGCCGCCGACACACGTCACCACTGCACGTGGGCGCGGTTTTTAAAGCGGCTAAACTGAACGTTACAAAGTTTTTCGTGTCCGTGTGATTAAAATATCTTCCTTTTATTTGCTGCCGAGAGAAAAAAGTATTTTTGCTGAAGATGATTAAGAAATTAAATATTTAAGGTTAATTTATTTTCAGGTGCATAAAATTAGAAGCAAAGTCTATTGTAACGGTGCAGTGGAGTTGGTGTAAATAGTCCTTTTGTGCGCGTTGAGTTTCCCCGGTTGGGATGTTGATGTTCAACTGGTTGTTCCACCCACTTAGGCTTAAGTTCGGTAAAGAGGATTCTGGAGAATGTGGGACGGAGGGCCCCGCCGCAGGACGGGGATAGGGGTAGCGGGGTGCCCTCCGTAAGGTTCTGTACATGTCCGGAATGGAAGGAATGTTCTGTTACCTTTGGATGGTTTTTCTAAAGACAAGGTGCTGTGTATTTATTCATCTATTCACTTTCATATATTTAATCGTACATTTTTAGTATTTATCCATTCTACTTATCGTGTATGTGATATTTATTGTTATATATATTCGGGTTGTTGTATTTATTCATCCATTTATTCATGTGTATGTAGATTTTAGTTATTATAGCGTAGTTTAGTGTTTCACTTTTGTGGGTATATGGATGGTTCATTTATCTGCTTACATGTTCGATCATATCACATTTATCATTTTGTCGATTGTCTGTCCTTTGTTAATAACTTTGAGTGTTTGTCTTTAATAATGTGACGTTAAAGGGGAAGACGTGTTTGCACGCTTCAAACGCCGTGAGGCACCAGAGCATTATCGTGTGCAACTGGAGGCCAGGAGAGGTGGGAAAGAGGAGCACCTCGGTGCCCTGGTGGCTGATATCCAGCTGTTGACACGTCATGCTCACCCGGCCTTTCCAGAAACCGTCCAGGGTGAGTTAGCACTCCAAGCATTCCTTCAAGCAGTCACACCCGAGTGCATCCAGCATCATGTGGGGCTCGCCGCTCCTGCCAGTTTGGATGATGCTCTGCGAGAAGCCGGACGAGTCGAAACAGTCCTGGGAAGCACGACAGCACTGGCCCCCCCTTGCAGGGTGGCCGAAATGAGCAACAGCAGCGAGGAAGAAGATGACAAGGCCACTTGTTTAGCCGAATCGTCACCACAGCAATGCCAACCAGCCATCGTTTGTTGGCGCTGCAAGAAGCGGGGACACCGGGCACACCATTGCAAGGCGCCTCCTCCCAACACATCACAGGGAAACACCACCAGGGTGACGCCATGAGGGGGGCTTCATCCACTACAGACATCCCCTCTCACCCCCCATCTACTTTCTCAGTTGGCCATTTGGGAACCCTTCGCAGCCCCTGCCTGCCATGTCATATTGCAGGTTGTCCCTGCAAAGCCCTTCTGGACACAGGGTCTACCATCTCCATTATTAAGGTGGGGATACTACCTGGGACCAGCAACCATTCTCCCGGAATGGTAACGCGGCCGCCACATTTGAGCGTCTGATGGAGAGAGCCCTGGCGGATGTGCCCTGCAGCTGGGGCATTGTGTACCTGGATGACCTTCTAGTCCACGCCACCATGTTTGAGTCAGCTATCACCAACCTGTGAGAAGTGTTTGCTGCCATCTGCAAAGCTGGCCTCAAGCTCCACCCTGTGAAGTGCAGCCTCCTCCATCGCCAAGTAAAGTTCCTAGGTCACGTGGTGGACACAGAGGGCACCACCACGGACCCAGACAAGGTGAAGCTCATACCACGTTGGCCCACGCCACGTGACATGTCCGAGCTCCAGAGCTTCCTTGGGCTGGCCTCTTATTACAGACGCTTTATACACGGCTTTGCAGACACTACAGTCCAGTTACACCATCTCACGGCAAAGAAGACCCCATTTGAAAGGACCCCCGTGTGTGCAGCAGCCTTTCAGCGGGTGAGAGAGAAGCTGACCTCAGCGACCAATCCTTTCCCTACCAGTCCCAGGAGAACCCTGGTTGATGGTTGTCTTTGTAAAGACAAGATGCTATTGATGTATGCATCTAATAAAGAGCAGTTTGCAGGAATCCTGACTCCTGAAGCTTCCTTCAGTAGCAATACTAGAAGATGCTACAGTATTATTACCACTAATGATTCATCTCATCTGGACCCTTCAGCATTCGGTCCATTTATAAAGCTGGGTATTTTACTGGAGTAATTCAGGGTCAGGGAGGAAAGGGGTTACAGTGAAACTGGAGAGTGAGTCGAACCACCAAACATCAAGTGTTCAGTGTCGTTAAACATCACGCCACCTGTGATGCGCTTAGTAAAAAAACCCAGTCCGGCCTCAGCGATAAACACCCACTTTGGTTCTAACCTCCCCACCCCCCACTCCCCATCGCCACGAGGATGTGTATTACAGTTATTCCACCGCGAGGGGGCAGCATTTGCACAATTGCAGAGCGGCTTCACGAGTGACGTGATCCCAGCATATGGGTCATCTTGGGGGAGGGGGGGGTGAGGGTGAGGTCCATATTAATTCAGTGTTTCGCTTTTTACAGTTTTCAGTGACCACACACTCACACACAGACGCGCGCGATGTATTGCTGTATAGGAGAGGGATTCGAACCCAGTTTGTTGCGGTTACGAACCTAGTCAGGGCGAATATGAATACGAACATAGATATGAATCTGATATGGATCGTTTGTTCAGGTCCTGGTTCCTATTTTGTGGAGCAGCTGTTCAGACGGGGGGGGGGTTGCCTTTTCTTCCCTCGCTCTCTCTCTCACACACACACGCACACACACACACACAGAGTTCAGCTGCTATTATTATTATTATTATTATTATTATTATGCTAATTGCGCGGCTCGTGCGCAGTGGCTCGCTCTCGACGGGCTGCGGAGGAGCGCGGGGCGGTCCGCGCGCCTCGTGTCTGTGCGCGTTCCCGGTCAGACGACAGAGAAACACATTGACAGCGGGACGGAGGTGTGTGTCAGTGTCAGTGAGAGAGTGTGTGTGTGTGTGTGCTGGGGGGCGCGCGCTTTGCAGACGCGGTGAGTCTAATGTGTGTGTGTGTGTGTGTGTGTGTTACCGGTGTTTACATGTGTCTAAATGCTGGCAACCGTGCGCAATGCCGCTGGGCTGCGGGGACGCGTCGCCTGTGTCACCCTACGTCCAAATGCGTCTACCAGCGCGCGGCTCTCACACGAGGTCCACACGCGGTGTGTGTCGGGTATGAATTCCACCCTTAGCTGGGTTCACGTGTACGGCTCTTTGTTCGCCCGCGGACGCAGTTTTATTGTGTTTATTGTATGTTTTATTGCAACGACGTTACTGCGCTATAATAACAATAAAACAGCCGCAATACTGTCTCTGTAAACAATGTAGTTGCTACGGTTTGAATCGACGCGTTTCGTCGCGCGCTCTGTCTCATACTCACACACGCGGTTATTTTGAATCGTCATTGTTTTTGTTTTTATTTCCCCCCCCCCCCGTTCCGACCCGGTTTAACTTCGGAAAACGTGGTGCTCCCTTTCCGCGCGGGAGACGGCGGCGCGTGCCTCACAGCGGGGAGGGGGGAGGGGGCGTCGCGAGCCGGGCTCGCGGTGGTCTCGTGCGCAGGCCTGCCGTACTGTACATACTTCTCTCTCTCTCTTTCTCTCTCTCTTCCTCTTTCTCTCTCTCTTCCTCTCTCTCTCTTTCTCTCTCTCTCTCTTTCTCTCTCTTCCTCTTTCTCTCTCTCTTCCTCTCTCTCTTTCTCTGTCTCTTCCCCTCTCTCTCTCTCTCTTCCTCTTTCTCTCTCTCTTTCTCTCTTCCTCTTTCTCTCTCTTCCTCTCTCTCTTCCCCTCTCTCTCTCTCTCTTCCTCTTTCTCTCTCTCTTTCTCTCTCTCCCTCTTCCTCTTTCTCTCTCTCTTCCTCTCTCTCTTTCTCTCTCTCTTCCCCTCTCTCTCTCTTCCTCTTTCTCTCTCTCTTCCTCTCTCTTTCTCTCTCTCTTTCTCTCTCTCCCTCTCTCTCTTTCTCTTCCTCTCATATATATGTATGCCTGGTTTCAATTATTCTGTTATAATTTTTTGATGTTTTTACACTTATTCTGGATGAGAGGTCTGCTGTGTATAAAAGAGAATATAAAGTTTTGCTTTCATTTCAAAGTTTTCATACAGTGACGTGGTTTTGCTGATTTTCAGCCTGTTTATGGTCTGTTACCATGTTTACTGTGTTTCACCGCTGTAATTACTGGTTAAGCAAGGTGAAGATGGTGTAACGGTGGTGGTGATGATGATGATGGAGCCACAGAGGGACAGTGTCAGCCTGTCCACCGGGGGGGGGGGGGTTTGGACATGTGGTCAGAGCTCAGGTATTCAGGTGTGTAGGACTGTGGCTCTTTTGCTTTAAATCCGTGTGGCGACACATCAGACTTCACATGTGTGTCACGGTGTTGGTGTGAAACAGCGCCGTCCTGAGCACCACGTGGCGGCTGGACTCTCTGAGTGGCTAGAAAGTGAAAAACCCGCCCTGAGCTGCGGCTGCAGGGCCCCCGGTGTGGGACGTGACCACACGTGGGCCCGAGTCCCTGCCAAGCCAGTGCTTGCTCTGGGGAAGGTCACCTCCCGTTTGGGGCCGTCTGCAGGAGGCCTGGGGTTTTTGGGTGAAAGGTGACTTGACACGATTGGTGGAGTGCAGGTTCTGCCCACGCTGCTCAACACCGCCCCCCCCACACACACACCTGCCTGTCCAGTTCCTGTTTGGAGGAAGGGGGGCAACAGGTTAGTTTCTCGACTGTCCTTGTGGTCAGTCATGGTGCTAAAGACTAGGCTGACATGTCCCCTACACCCCTGGAAGGTTGCTGTGTCACACCTCCGGTTTTTGTTAAGAAGGAAGCCACGATGTGAGCCCCACGTGGGGGGGGGGGGATTGTAGCCACGTCTTTGCAGAACTGCAGCAGACGTCTTTGCTTCGTTTCAACGCCCTGCAGAGGAAGTGAAACCAGGCTGAGTTGCACTCGCTGAGTCTTGTTTGCTTTTATTGTCATTCATATTGTTTTTACTTTGGGCTCATTTGTTTGGCATCGGAGCTGCTGTGTGTGTGGGGGGGGGTCGTGGGAAGCTGTGTGTTGTACAAGTGTGAAAAGGAGTGTGTGATGTGTGTTCTCCTTCATTGACACTGACCAGAGTTTGAATAACAGTGCACACTCACCAAAACTCTGAGAGTGTGTGTGTGTGTGTGTGTGTGTGTGTGTTTTGAAGCATGGCAGAACGTACATAAACCCTGTAATGGTGGTGTCATAGCAACGCTCTTGTCTCCACTCCAGTACCACATGACTGGTCCAGGTTCAAGATGGGCATCCTTGGTCAAGGTGTCTTCCGTTTCCACTGAGAAGAGAGGCTATTTATTACCACACTGTCGCTCTGGGGGGGCTCGACAGGGGTCGGGGGGTTAAGGTCAGCAGTGTGTCCATCCTTAGTCAGGAAGTGCCACGCTCTGCCCCCCCCACAGAGTCGCTCAACTTTGCAGCAGGAAGCCATGCCGCAGCGTCGCCGGTTGCTCTCATGACCTTTGTTCCACATTCCTGTCTGTGCAGTGAGCCCATGTGACTCGGGCTGTTTGTCACTGTCACGGTGGGTCCCCAGGTTTGTCAGTGCGGTGAAGGTCGAATCACAGTCCAGCCACAAGTCTGAGTGTTGCTGGGGGTGGGGGGGGGGGTTGGAGGACACCAGACACCACACGTGACGCACGAGGCCCACAGACCAGCTTTCCCTTGCAGCATGTTCCACATTCCAGTCTTTCCACGGAAGGGAACTGCGGGCCCCCTGGAGGCCGGATTCCACCAGCACGCAGGTGTTGGGGATCCTTCCAGAAGCCAGTGATGGACAGGGTTCAGTGAGTTCTCCTGTGGGACATCGAACCCCCATTACACACTTTAAGCTGTTAGCATCTGGCTAATTCCTACAAATCGGTGATGTTTTCGTTTGGAGTCGCTGGTTCACCGTGGGGTTGGTTGGGAAGCAGATGAGGGAAAGCAGAGCCACAGAATGTTTGTGTATAAATATATATATTCAGTGGCATCTGAGTGACTCATTCGTTTTTTTTTTTCCATGGGTAGCAGCACTTAACCTCTACTATTGTTCTCCTTTTCTTCTCTCGCGCAGCTTTTTTGGTTCAGACAGTCAAGGCTGATCTTAGCAGAACTTCTCTGAGTTGACCTCAGCCACCGGAGGACGACACGGCCTGGGTGTCTTCGGGGAGTGAGGTCCAAGGTTTAGCGAATCTCCTCTGGCGAGTCGTGACCCCATGAGGTTATGATCGCTGCTCTGTAGGTGGAAGGCTAGCGGGGAGGTTCCAGAAGGTGCTGACGGTGTCTGGGATTGGGATCAATGCTGCTGCTTTTACCCTTTGACCCACTTCACAGAAAACAAAGATGTGATGCATGAGAGCTGCAGGGGGCCTAATGGTTAACTCAAGTCCTGGGTTTGAATCCCAGCTCCCCCTGAGCAGTCTTTACCCTAAATTGAAAGAATTTCACAGTACAAATGACCTTGCTGATCACTGTGTGTTAATGTATGAACCTCATGCTGCTTTGGGGAAGTAAAGGCGTCCAATAAATGACATTTGTATTTACTTCTTTGCAGGCGACACATTCCAGTGGAACAGGACGATGTTTCAGAGCCCCCCCCCCCCCAGATTACTTTCCATTCCATTTTATATAGCTGAGCAGCCCCCCCCCCCCACACACACCACCACCTTTCGAGTGTTTGGCTGCATCAGTGTGGGGCGACTCTGGGGGCAACTGTGCCATTGGCCTAACCCCCATTGCAGGCTAATTATGGACGGTAGGAGCCGGGGGGGCAGGTTATCAGGTTACCTTTAGCCTGGAAACCATTCGGATGCAATGGTGGGGGGGGGGGTTGGGTCTGGATTGGGGCACCGTGTGACATGTCCCCACTCAGAGACCTTGGCCGATGAGGGTCAAAGGAGGAGGGAGCAGCTGCCAGGCTGTGCCGCGTCCCAGGGCAGTGATTGGCTGCGGCTGGAGGGAAGCAGGGGTCCACTCGGGCTTTTGCGAGCACAGCTGGACGCACAGGTTGGCGAGCGTCACAGGCGCAGGTTCTCCCGTCACCATAGAAGGTAAACCCCCAGCAGACTAGGGTCGTCTCCACGGTTGCGTTGACTTCTGGGTGGCGCTTGGCTGAAGTAGCCAAGGGTCTCACCTCGTTCGTTGCCGCGTTCCTTTTGGAATTTTGGACGTCAAACCAGCGGCGTCTCCCTCGCCGGGATTCTATCCTTCCCCCGGCCTGGAGGAATGTCTCGATCTCGCGGGCGCCTCGTTCCACGTGCGCTTGGCGCGAACAGCGGCAGCATCTCCTACTCAGCTGTTTGCCCAAGATTACATAGGGTTGTACATTAACCTGCTGTGCCGCGGTTCCCAGGGGCCGGGACGATGCCGGACATCCCTCAGACTTTTTGACGGCAAGCACTGACATTGAGACGTGCCCCTCTCTTGGCCGGCCCCCTTGTGCTGATTTAAATACCTTCCCAGCAGCCTCTGGGCCCTGCAAGTGCCCCCCTGCAGACAGCTCTTGCATTTTGTTGTCAGCAGGCTTTGCCGTGCTATTTATAGACGTCCTGTGGAAATTTGCGCGACTCGGCAGGTGACAGCGTCCCGTATCACTCTTTTCGTGCTCAGGTTTCCCCTTCTGGTGTGTTGTGAAACGCGGCAAGCAGCACATCCACGTGGTCGGCGCTTGCAGCACTTCGCCCTACCACTTTGCCCCGGGCAGCTGCTGAGCTTGTCAGAGTCGTGGAGTAAAAGGGGCTGCAGGGAACAGTGAAGCTGAGCGACTCATTGAGGGAGATCACAGCCCACTTGTGGGAGCACGACAGGGACAGGGGTTGTGTCAGGTAAGTAGGTGGAACTGTTGCATCAATCCAGACTGAGAGGGATTCATCGCTCTGTACTTGTTGATTTACTCTGTGGGGGGACTCTCTGTCTTTCTTTCTCTCCGGGCTCAATGTTCTCCTCCGTATGAAGCAATGAACCCAGATCCCTTCAGACGTCTCCTTCACTGTGCTGCTGCTTTGCAGACACTGTAGTGTGAATAATCTGCCCTTTCTGTGTCAGTAAACAGAGGAATCAGATCCCTGTGTGTGTGTGAGAGAGCGTCAAAAAGAAAGGGAGTCTCAAAGTGAGGAGTGTAGCAGTCAGAGCCATCACAGTGCCGTGTGAAGGTCATGGGTTTGAATCCCAGCTCCTGCTGTAGTGTCCTTGATCCAAGTACAAACCCTGAATTGATACAGCAAAAAACAAAAAAAAAAAACGCTGCGTAAATGTGGGAGTTATTGTGTGTAAACCTCACTTTTCAAGTTGGATTAGACCAAAAATGTTTCAATGAAAATGCGACGTTGGCAGATGGTGCAAAACGAGTGGTATTTTTTTACCATTTTTATTGTGTTTCTGCCTCAATTATTCGTGCTTCCTCACCTTATTTAAAAAGTTGAGACTTGTTAAGTTTAGCTCACTCAACGCAGCCATGGGATACGGTCCTGGGATGGGACCTGCAACCATGAGGCACAAAACTGGCTCTCTGGGGTCCAGGGCGGTCAGTTTGCTTGTTGGCCCACACATAGCCAAAGGCAACACGAGTGTGTTTATCTCCGTCTCCGCTACGTTTCCCCGGATTCTTATTCCTGTAACGCAGGACTACATTTCCAGGAAAAAATAACAGGCAGTTCCTGTCATCCTCCTGCGACCAATGAGCCGCCTCGGGCGTCCGTATCCATAGTGATCTGATTAAGTTGGGATGCTTGTGGCAGACGAGGATGGCCCACTTCCCTTTTGCTGCAGAGTGCTGCCGAGCGGATTGACCTCAGTGACCTCCCTCGCATGCTTTCACAGATATTAAAAATGTTTTAAATGATCTTCGTTACATCATGATTTGATGGGGATCCAAATGATGCAGTTGTTTTGTGTGCAGCGACGGGGAAAACCCGTGCAGGGGAGCTGACGGACGAGTGGTCGGTCCACGGTCGGCCCTTGGAGCTGTCCTCATCACCCTTCCGACTGTGGAACGTGTTTCTGCCGAGTTGGGGGGGGGTGTTGCAGGGAAAACACTGACCTTTCACCCCGAGTGCCTGACACCATAAGCAGACTGGTGTTGCTGATAAGAAAGGACATAGTTCACACACACACACACACACACACACACACACACACACACACACAACACACACACAGAGGTGTTGCAAAACGGCACCACTGCTGCGACCCTTGACCTTGTTTTCCTAGCCTGTGCCATGTGCCTGGGGTCTCATCCCAGGGGGTGGCCTGGAAAAGCTCTGAAAACACAGGTCAGTGGTGGTTGATCGTCAACTGCCACTCCACCAGCATGGGTCTGAGTTGGTCTTGCAGGTTTTTTTAGCACCTGCCATGTCTTCACTTGGCTCAGGCTGCTCCCCAGTCACCTGGTGACGGTCATTGTTTGTGACACGGTCACATGTGGGCAGGAGAGCAGAGCAGCATGGAGGCCCGCCCAGCCTGGGTGAATGTTCACCTGACCGGGGTTCACACTCAGACGCTCACAGTGTAACTGGTTTGAAATCAAAGGGCTTGGGTTTGACTCTCAGCTCCTGCTGTTGTACCCCTGCTCAACGTACTTACCCTGCACCGACACAGTAAAAATTACCCTGCATAAGCAGTTTACCATGTTAAACCTCCTGGGGGTCCCCATCCTGGAGCTTGGTTTCCATTAGCCTTCTTTCTAGAACAGTCTTTTCTTGGGTGACCTCCTGTGGCGCTCTTAGCTGGAGATTGCCAACCTCCTTCAGGGGAAGTTTCTCCTGACCTGAAGCTAGAGGAGTACACCTTTCCTAGGAGCCACAGGGTGGTGTGCGGAGAACCTCAGGATGTGTGTGCTGAAATGTGGGGTGGGACACATGGGGTGTCAGTGGTCCCCCAAGTGTAATGGTGGTGGAGGTGCAAAACACTACATTTCATTCCGTAAGTAGCGCAGCGGTGATGATAGTGATGAAGTCGCTGAAATCTGTTTTCCCCATTTCCAGACAGCGAGGTGAAGCTCTGCCATGCAAGCCCAGGAGCTGCTGCGCCACTTCCGCATCCCGGAGCTGGAGGACGTGCGCCAGTATGTGCGCAGCCTGTCCACCAACACCCTCATGGGCATGGGGGCCTTCGCAGCCATCACCACCTACTGGCTGGCGACACGGCCCCGCGCCCTCAAGCCCCCCTGTGACCTGAGCATGCAGTCCGTGGAGGTCGAGGTGAGGGTCCCGGAACCTCTGGGTGAAAGGTCCACACCGGCTATAGGTGCACCTGCACTACAATACAAACACTGTGAAACACAGCTTACAGGTGCTGTTAGGACCAGAAATCTGTTTGTAACTTAAAATGTTTGTAAAACTGTCAAGTTGCATGAAGCACTAAGTCATAATCAGTATTAATACAGATTTCCTTTAATTTATTCACAGGTTTGGTTCTGTACAAATCTTACTCATGACTAAAATAAAAATAGCTTGTCCAACTTTTTAAAACCATTTTTGTTAACTATGAGTTCCACTAAAACTAATTTAAAACGGCTGACAAGTAAGGCGCTGTCTCCACAAACTCTCACTAAATGCTGGGTGTTGGCCAGTTCAGCCCGTCAACGTGCAGCGCGAACGAGGAACACCAGACGTCAGTTGTAAACACTGTGGCAGTGAGGTGAATTAAGGTGGCCCCACTCTGCTCTTCCATTTACTGCCGTCTATCAGCTCAAAGTCGAAAATATACAAAAGTAAATAATGGGATGATCAAGAATATTTATCCTGAAAGCGACGCGTTCTGGTTCGTGGTACTGAATCTAACATCACAGTGAGGGAGATGAGCAGATTCAATCTTAGATGCACTTCTCCCCTGGGAAAGTGAGACCAGCGCCTCCTCCTGGCAGAGTTGGTTCCTTCCTGCAGTACGTAGGGGGGGCTGCTCTTCCTGCTTCTCCCCGGCCAGCCAGGAGAACAGGGACCAGCTGGTGTTTGATTACGCCCCAAGTTCTCACTGGAGACACGACCCACCTCCCGCCCAGCACTGTACATGTCCTCCTCCTCCTCTGCATCATACAACCCCCCCCTTTTACGTTAAACACGGCTGTTTTCCAACCACTAACGCTCATGTGTGTTACCTCATTCTCCATTCGCCCAGCGGATGGTTTTCATCCAGAGTGACTCAGCGTACATTTTTATCCCCTTATTCAGACAGAAAAGGTGCGTTTTTCGAGGCAGAAGCAACAGCTCCCATTCTGGGATTTGTACCTGCACCCTTTCTGGTGAAAAGGTCAGCTGCTGTGGTCCCTGTTGGCCTCACTAGCAGCAGGAGGTGTGTGACTGTGGTTTGCCTGCTTTCCCAGTCGCTGTAGAGGCTCAGGCTTCTGAGAAAGTCATTTAGACCTGACAGCATCTGTGTGTGTGTGTGTGTGTGTGTGTGTGTGTGCGTGTGCGTGTGTGCGTGTGTGTGTGTGTTTTTATCAGCGCAATACATGCGAGTGTGCTGGGTTAGCAATTCGAGGTGACTGGGTTCAGACCGCACATCCCCCTGCGGAAGGGAGCAGGGGTGGGGCTGCTGTGCAGCTGTTAGCTCTGCGCAGCCGTCATCTGGGGCTCTCAATCCAATAACAGGCCGTCGCCGCCGTGCGGTTGCCGCGTTCCCAGATTTACTGTGCCGCGCCCCCTCTGGGAAGCGTTGGCGGCGCTGTCGCCATGGCAGCTGAGGTTCCACACAGGACAGATTATACGCACTCATTGCAGGGAGACAGAAACAAACAGACAATTGGTGTCACCTGATGCCCCCGACACGGTTAAGGGCTTAATGAATGGAGCGTCAAACAGCGTGACTCATCTTGCTGTGACAGAATGGTGGACTGTGTTACGAAGCTCCTTCCTGCTGGATGAGGGGGGACGTCATTGATTACGACTGCGTGCCATTGAGTGTCCGATTGGCAGCGGCTACAGCCAATCAGGCGCTGTGGGTCATTAATGGGGGTGGGGCTGTGGGTAGCTTGTGTGTTAGAGGATGACAGATAGGAGCCCCCCCCTCCCCCAAGGGGTGGACAAGCTGAGCAGCAAGTCGAACCACGGCCTGCAAGGCGGCTCTGTCTACACACACTCAGCTGCGCAGACCCGACACCCCCTCTGGTGGGGTTAGGATCGGGCGTGCGGCTCCTCAAAGGCCTTATCGTCTCGCAGAGCCTGATCTCTCGAGCCGCGGGGGGTTGCTATGGAAACGACAGCAATTCCTCCACAGGAGATGATCAAAACAGGGAGAGCCACGAGATGAGAATCCGTGTCCGTGTTGGACGACCGCGCAGCAACGCTCCTCTCCACAGGGCCACAATGGACCCTTTGTTGGCTCCGCGCGGTGCCTCCCAGCTCCTCCTTGTATCTGCAGTGTGGGCTTCTAAAGATTTCATTCAGTCAGAGGAATGGGCGCGGCTGCTGGCTTTGGAATCTTCCAGGGCTTCAGGCTTCGTGTGTGTGTGTGTGTGTGTATTTAAGCATGTGCACATTCCTTGCTACCCCACAGCGAGCCATCAGATCTGTCGGCTGGTCTGTAATCACTGTGACACCACGCTGGTAACCTCACTGGACAGGGTCATTAGATAGGGCCCCGTGACTGGAACACACCCACATGTGTGACTGAATAGCTCCAAAGCATTGTGGGTAATCTGACAAGGCTGAGAGATGGTCCAGTTCCCGTAGAAAATGTGTTGACCAGCATGGTGCTGGGTGAGGGTTGGTGTTTGAAGGATGATGGATGAAGCAGAATTAAAGAGACCCATCTTCATTAAGGAACAGTACTTGAGTGGGTGGCTTCACTCACTCACTCACACACACACACACACACACAAAATGGTTAATTTAGAGTGTCCGGTCCATCTCAAATATGGATCTTAGGACCATAGGACGAAACCTCTGCAAACACGGGCAAACATGCAAACTCCCCACAGATTGAGAAAAATCTGAAAAATGTACACTTTTGCCTTTGGACTGTGGACCGAGGCACTCAAAAAATGGAGGCGCGTGATTGGCCAGGCGATCGCCAGGTTCGGCTGGCTGAGGATTGACTGACCGTCTCTCTCTCCCTCCTGCAGGGCGGCGAATTCGCGCGCAGGTCGGTGCTGATGAACGACGACAAGCTAATAACGCACTTCTACAGTGACACCCACACCATGTATGAGATGTTCCAGCGAGGGAAACGTGTGTCCAGTAAGGCGATACGCTGCTCTGATAACTGCAGGTGGACCACAGGGGGGCAGGGGCATCTCCAGCCAATCACATCCCAGTAGGGCTGTTTGGAGGAAGTGGGGTTTCATACGTGGTGTGTGAATGGGGGTTTGTTGTATCTGCTGATGGATGGGCAGTATCTGTGTGTGTGTGTGTGTGTGTGTGTGTGTGTGTGTGTGTGTGTGTGTGTGTGTGTGTGGGCAGTTCCTAAGCAGACAGAGGTCATCTAACAGGCCGTGCCTTGCTGTGCCTCACCCTGCAGACAACGGCCCCTGCCTGGGTTCGCGGAAGCCCAACAAGCCGTATGAGTGGCTGTCCTACCAAGAGGTGAGACTTCTGGAACCCTGCCCTCAAATCCCCCACAATTCCTCACTTCACTTCCACCCCCACAGGGACAGTTCACCCACGCATGGCAAGACCTCGGCTGAGTAGACACTGCAGCACCACCGATGACTTTGTTCCTGCATAACAAGATATCTTTTAAAAACATTCATGTGATACGTTGGAATTGACCTGACCGTGTGCTGCTCACTGGGGGGCCTCAGCGTTTTCCTTAGTCATTGTTTACTTTCGTACCCCTCCCTTCCTCACAGGTGGCGGACCGGGCAGAGCAACTTGGGTCAGCGCTGCTCCACAGGGGACACTCGCAGTCAGGAGACAAGTTCATCGGGATCTTCTCCCAGAACAGACCGGAGGTGCTGCTCCTCAGAGACAAAGGGAATGATGGGAAATAAGAAAAGAGGAGAATACAACCTTCCCAGCATGCTTTACAAAATGAGCTAATAATGGACACTTTTGCACATTGAGATGCCTCAGTTGCCACCTTCATCCCAACGCCGCTCTTATTGTCTTATTTATATTTCTCTGTATTTATACCCTTTGATGGCTCAGCTGATAGGTCACTTCTTTAAACCAGCTCAGAGGAAAGTGCTTTTCCCTTTGGCCTTAAAGACCCCGAGTTCAAATTCGACCTCTTGCTGTAGTGCATGATACTTACCCTGCTGTATGAAGGGGTAAATCAGTGTAAATCACTTTGGGGGAAAGTGTGAGATAAAAGAATAAATGTAAATATGATGTAAACAGAGCAGCTCCAGCCTTGCTGTGTGTGCTTAGCTGCTCTGTACATCGACACCGTTCCCTTCGGCTACCGCCCCGTCCCAAGGGCGAGCGGATGCAATTACCACGGTAAAAGTATATTAGCGGTAGGACAGAGAGCTTCAACGAGAAGCGATACACCCGAATGTCCCAGCGCGTATAAACAGCGAAGTCCAGGGTGATGAGAGCGCAGAGCAAAATGGAGACCGGGAGGGAGTGTGTGGCAATGTGCTGAAGACAACCTGTCTCACTCCCTCTCTCTCACCACAGTGGATGATTGCAGAGCTGGCGTGTTACACCTACTCCCTGGTACCTGTTCCACTGTATGACACTCTGGGCACAGAGGCCATTGGCTACATCATCGACAAAGGTCTGTCTGTGTGTGTGTGAGAGTCAGTGAGAGGCCCCTGTCATACACAGAGTGCAACAGTCATGGAGGATCTGTTTCTGTGACTGTCCCCAGTACCACCAGGTACTTGGTGCTGGTGAGGCCCACGTTGACCTGTGTGTGTGTGTGTGTGTGTGTGTGTGTGTGTGTGTGTGTGTGTGTGTGTGTGTGTGCGCGCGTGCAGTCTCCATCTCTACAGTGGTGTGTGATGTTGCCGACAAGGCCAGGCTCATCCTGGACTGTGTGGCTACTAAGGAGCACACAGTGCGGACCATTGCGCTCATGGATTCGTTTGATGCCGACCTGGTGACCAGAGGGAAGAAGTACGGCATCGAGATCCTGAGCCTCAAGGAGCTGGAGGTGAGTAACTTTACTCTGCTGCTGTGTCAAATTTGCTGTTTAGTTAAGGTATTTTTTTGTGTGTGATGTGTCTCTCCTTTTCCCTCAGTGTGTCGGAGTGGCCCATCACAGGGCACCACTGGTGAGTACAGTTTGACACCCCCCCCCTCCGTGTGTCAGATGGTTAATGACTGCAGTTGACCTCTGACCTCTGACCTCTGTACCTTCGCAAAGCCTCCCAGACCTGAGGACTTGGCCCTGATCTGCTTCACCAGTGGAACGACAGGTACGGTCCAGGTGGGCGGAGCCTAAACATAAACCAGTTTTCATCTTCAAAAAAGGAAAAATAAACACTGATTTCAATTAATTGACAAGCTCTTTGCCTGATTCCTGCCTGGACAAAGAAGCACAAGAACGTTAGTTGAGCTCGTTCCCATTCTGGTGTTTTTTGCTTTTGCTGTCCTGCAGGAAACCCGAAGGGTGCGATGCTCACACACAGAAATGTCGTGTCCAACTGCTCCGCCTTCATTAAGATAACCAAGGTGATTTTTTCTTTTTATTTTCAATGTGAAGAGATGTGACCCTTGTTGATCTGGTGCCCTGGTTCCATGAATAGAAAATCCCGATTGAAGCGTAAAACTCGGCTAATTGCTGTCGCGAAAGAGCACAGTGACGGTCGCTGCTGCCTGAGCCATCTGCGGTGTTTCTCTCTCTCTCACACACACACACACACACACACACACACACACACACACACACCTCAGTCATGTCACTGTGCACTTTCACAACAGCAATTCTTCTGCATGATCCACTAATGCTTCTCTTTCACTCTTAAATGCAAAGCCATGTTTCTGATTTTCAGATGCACACAAAATTATAATTTAATAAAACTATACTTGGATTCCTTACATAGCTATTTTCATCGGAATTAACCTGTAGATAACTGGAGGAAGATGAGTATTATGATGATGTTATTGAGTGTGATTTTAGAGTTACGAACAAAAATGAGTTATGAACAGATTTCTGCTCATTTCCAGTTGTGGGCTGGTGTGTTCTGGGTGCCCTCTGTATGGCATCCATGTTCCTGCCTGGGTTCCCACCCCCATCTGGCTGATGCCTCTGCTCCATTCTTACGTTCTCCTCTCCTTTTCCTGCTTTCCATCTGCCTTCCATCCTTCCATCCATCCTTACTTCCTTCCTTTGCTGCCCAGGACACCCTGCAGCTCAACATAGACGACGTCCTCATCTCCTTCCTGCCTCTGGCCCACATGTTTGAGCGGGTGGTTGAGGTAAGATGGTCCCCCTGGCGGGATGCCATCCTGTGTTCATTTGTTTCAGATGCACTGCTGGTTAAACCCCTCTGATGTGCAGGTGTCCTACCTGTCGCTCACCCATATGTTCGAGAGGGTGGTGGAGGTACGTGCGTCTACCTAACCTCACAAAGAGCTTCAAATACAGACACAGGATGGTCAGAGCTCAGCGTGTGTGTCTGATACCATCATTTTGCTGGTTCACATCCCTCAAGCAGCTGCCTGAAGTGACATTCAGACAGCAAACACATAGATAATCATAGCAGGTGGTGCTGGATTCACTTATGCAGCTTTCAGGAGAGAAATGGCTCTCAGAGGAATGGGTTTAGGAGGGATTCAGCAGCTCTGAGGGATGTTTGTTTCACCACATCAAGTATAAAACTGGAAACCAACAGACTTTTGATGTCGGACCCCTTGTCAGCGAGACCAGTAATCAGCCAGAAGTGGAGGAGCACGATACCCTCACTAGGTTGTAGGGGGTGATCCGGTCCTGTAGGTATCAGGGTGGAGAAGCTTTGACCGTCCTGTAGACCATAACCAGTGTGTTTAAGTTGACACAGTGTGGTCGGGTCTAATGATCAGTTCCAAAGTATCCAGCTAATGCCCTCTGTTCTGTTAGCACATCTATTATTTATCAGTTCCCTCATTTGGCACTGAGCTGCCTTTGTTCCCTGCATATGTGGCTCTGGTACAGTGGTGCCCCCCAGTGGTGGTGAGATGGTTTTACAAAAACAGCTCCTTGCACTTAGACTCAGGATTGGGCGTCACTGTGTTTGAACAGGTGTGCTTACATGTGGTTATTTGTGTAAAAACAGGACTTTCCTGTGGTGCCACCTCTCTCACTGCTCTCTTGTGCCCCCAGGGGGTGGTTCTGTGCCACGGCGCCCAAATCGGCTTCTTCCAGGGCGACATCCGTTTGCTGATGGACGACCTGAAGATGCTGCGGCCGACTATCTTCCCCGTGGTCCCTCGATTGCTCAACCGCATGTTCGACAGGGTGACTGCGTGTTCCGATACATGTTGCACTTCCCACTTAGCACCGCCAGGGCGGCGCTGGCCCAGTAGGTCGGCAGCAGCTGTGTGAAGGGCTCCGGTGGTCTCTCGTTGCAGATTTTCAGGCAGGCGAACACGCCACTAAAGCGCTGGCTACTGGACTTCGCCTCCCGCAGGAAGGAGGCCGACCTGAGGAGCGGCGTGGTGAGGAATGACAGCATGTGGGACCGTCTCATCTTCAGCAAAGTGCAGGTAGGTTGGCGGTGTTGTCTGATGTACAATGCTGGGACAACAGGGGGCACAGTGAGAAATCACCATGCAGTCTGAAGGTCCTGGGTTCGAATCTCCATCTCCTGCTTGATCGAGGTATTTACCCTGAAGTAATACAGTAACAATTATGCTGCTCTGTTATAAGAGAACCACCTTCCAAAATGGTGCCCCTCTGTTTGTGAGGCAGCAAAAACACAAGGTCCGCTGCAGAGAAAGGTGTTATTGACACAACAGACATCCCCTTTCATTACCAAGCGTTCAAAGTGCAGCAGTATTTACACAAGTGTGTGTGTGTGTGTGTGAGGGAAAACCTTTTTGTCCTTTACTGATGCTGCACCTGCGACTCTTTTATGATGGTTTCTAAATGGAGTTTGCAGAGCTCGTCTGTCACCGCTTCCTGTGCCACGTGTGCCAGCGTGCGCACGCACACACACACACACACACAGCTGCATATTTCAGACTGTATGGTGTCTGTAAAAGGACACGGACCTGGCTGTCCTACCTTTGCCACCACGAGCATCTCACTGGTGCCATCTCCTGTCCCTCTGCTCTCTGTCACCCCCCACAGGCCAGCCTGGGTGGTCGAGTGCGGCTGATGATTACCGGAGCAGCTCCTGTGTCTCCCACGGTGTTGACGTTCCTGCGGGCTGCTCTGGGCTGCCAGGTAAGTGGGCAGGATGAGGTTCGAGGGCAAGTGGGAGTCAGTGGTCTGAGGTGGAAGGTCACATGGTGCCAGACCCCCCCCCCCCCCCCCCCCCCCCCCCCCCACACCCCCCCCCCCCCCCCCCCCCCCCCCCCCCCCCCCCNCCCCCCCCCCCCCCCCCGTTTGTGGTCACAGGAACTGTTTGTTTATCAGGGGGACACAAGAGTCTTTATCTGGAGGGGGCAGTGTGTGGTGTGCGTTCAGCAAGAAACGGCTTTTGTGATGCCTGTGTGCGCGTGTGTGTGTGTGTGTGTGTGCGCGTGTTCAGTAATAGATGACTATTCCTCTCTCCCAGTTTTATGAAGGCTACGGACAGACAGAATGCACAGCTGGATGCACCATGTCAATGCCTGGCGACTGGACAGCTGGTAAAAAAGCAACACACACCCAACCCACAGACACATTTCCACTGCGATGTGCAGATGAGGCCTGATTTGTGTTGGACGTAGCAGTCAGGAAGTCACATTTCGGATAAGTTGGTGTGTGTGTGCTTGTGATGTCCCTCATGACCCTGCTCCCCAGGTCACGTGGGAGCCCCTCTGCCCTGCAACCTGGTGAAGCTGGTGGATGTGGCGGAGATGAACTATTATGCTGTCAACGGGGAGGGAGAGGTGAGGTTGGAGGGAGCAGTAGAACCCGGGGGGGGGGCACTATCACACTGCTGGACCTCTGTCAGACACCCACGTTACCGTACTAGTGTCCTGTGGTCACCCATGCCTTGTGCGTGTGTGTATGTGTGTGTTTGGACCCCAGGTGTGTGTGAAGGGACCAAACGTTTTCCAAGGCTACCTGAAGGACCCGGAGAAGACGGCTGAGGCCATCGACAGAGACGGCTGGCTGCACACAGGTGACATCGGCAAGTGGCTTCTGGTGAGCTGGACACCAACCGACTCCTCAACATACAGCCACAACTGGGAGTAAAAGTTTTTTGCAACTCGATTTGTCTAACTCCCAGTTTAAATAAATCACTTTGAACCCCCTTGGGTTATACTGTGCACAGATCTCAGGTGTAGACATAATAAGTTAAAAATGCATGTATCATTTATATTATTTCTATAAATAAAATATAATAATGCATATACCATAACATATATCATTATATTATTTATTTAGTTAACACCTTTGCCAAAGACAACTTATAGAGATACAAAGACTTAATATATTTTTCATAACTTCAATCCACATTAAAATTAAAAATAATTTGAAATGGCTGAAAGTAAAAGCCTGTTGTCTTTATATACTCACATTCAGTCCAGACTGTCGACTGATTCATCCCACAAATATTTCCACCGTTCCTCATCCTGTCATTGACACACACTGTAAACACAGTGGAAGAGAGGTGAATTATGATGGCCCCACACATTGGTGATCTTTACCGTCATCTGTTGGCCTGGTCGGGAACTAGAAAAAGTTTGTACCTTAGAAAACTAGTAACTCGAGGAGCCAATATGTTACCTTAGAATTGTGTGTAGTGGACTGTTGCCAGCCTTTCTGTTTCCACTGTTTGTGGTCTGAGGCAGCTACGTTCTTTTTGACTGCTGGCACAGAATGGCACCTTGAAGATCGTGGACAGGAAGAAGCACATCTTCAAGCTGGCTCAAGGCGAGTACATTGCGCCTGAGAAGATCGAGAACATCTACATCCGCAGCGACCCGGTGGCCCAGGCCTTCGTCCATGGAGACAGCCTGCAGGTGGGTGTGGCGGAGATTATGGTTGCCTTTGGGAGATGCGTGCAGAAGTGTTCCCTGAAGGGCGGTTGTCACGGATATAAATCTTGGGCATTGTTAGAAACCTAGGCGTTCACGAAGGGAGTTTGCCTTTGGTTGTTGTGGAAACCTTCATGGATTTGTGTCAGCCAGATCAACCATGTTTGCTCTCCCTCAGGCATGCCTCGTTGGCATCATAGTGCCTGACCCAGACCTCCTGCCAGGGTGGGCCAAAAACAGGGGCCTGGAAGGATCATATGTGGAGCTATGTAGGAGCAAGGTAAGCCCTGTGGATCCCTCGCTCCCGAGGATGGGCTGTACTTCCTTATTCCCTTGCATGACCCTTGGATGGGTCTCTCCACAGGAGTTGAAGAACGCCATCTTGGAGGACATCCTGCGGCTAGGCAAGGAATCTGGTCTTAAGTCCTTTGAGCAGGTAGGCTTCTCCTCAGTCATTCTCATCCGGTCCCACTTCCTCACATTCTGACAGCTGGAATGCAGGTAGCTCGTTTTTGCATGGAGGTTCAGAAAAATTTCCCACAATTCCCCTCTCTCTTCCAGGTGAAGGACATTGTCCTGCATCCTGAGATGTTCTCCGTCCAGAACGGGCTGCTGACCCCGACCCTGAAGGCCAAGCGAGCTGACCTGCGCGGCCACTTCCGGGAGCAGATCGATCAGCTGTACGCTAAAATCAAGATGTAGGCCGGGTGCTGTGGGCGGGGACTCGCACGTGGGCGGGCACTCTGCACCACAGCGCCGCCCCCCACGTCAGTCTTCAGGGAAAGAGGAAACTCATACAGGCTGTTTCTTTTGTGTTCATTGTGATTGTTTTTAATTAACTGGATGTCTTGCCACTCGGTCACCGTGGAGAAAACAGGAAGGCGGTACGAGTCGAGCCGCAGGAAGTGGTGGCCTTGCCCCTTTTCTAACCCCTTTACCTGGTATTACAAGACCCCCCAGGGGGAGGCTGTTCCTCTGTGAGCAGTAACAACCATTAAAACCATTAATACCTATATCACACCTGCCCCCTGCGGGTGCCCAGAGGTGGTGCACAGGAGTGGGTCAGCTGCATTTGTGATTGGGATGGTTGCCATGATAATGGAGAGGAAAGTTAGAGAGGTAAACAGACCACAGACATGCCTTCTACTAACTGCACTGCTGCAGGATGTGTGTATGAGTCTATTGAATTGTATTTTTTGTTAGTCATGTCATATACCCAGCAGTACAGGTGTGACACCATAGTGTCTCCAAATCTGGTTATATTTTTCAGGCAGAGGTATTGGAAAAGGCAGACTTGACCAAACACAAGGCAACCAAACTGTGCTGAGTACAACAGCTTTTTTTCCACATGCGTTTCTCTCCCAAACACACACACACACACACACACACACACACACACACACACACACACACGGCAGTGGCTGCAGGGGGGACCTGAGTGACTCCTGTGCTCAGTGACCACTCTGACAGCAGCCACAGGGTGTTGTGCTGTTGCCGAGTCATTGCTGGATCACACCTCCTCGTGAAGTGCCCTTTGCACAGTCCGCAGCCTGAAGCTCCCAGAGCGCCAAACATCGTCCAGCAGCCACGTACAGACGCAAGCTCCTCCATCCAGACCATGCTGGGTTTTGTTGCCAGGGCAACATGCCCTTCATGATTTAGAGTCTTGGACAGAGGCACCTGTATCTAGAGAATTTGCCTGGTTGCACCATGATTCTCTGTGTATCGGTGCAGCAGTTTTTAAGGGAGGGGATTATTTACTGGGACTGACCAACCGACTGACATCGCTGTGCTTCTTACTGCACTGCTATAAGGCTCAGGAAGATGTCTGCTTCTGTCCCCAAGACGCAAGGTTCTGCTGCAGGACAAGACGACAGAGCCAAGAAGTGGCACAGCTTGTGCGCTTCTGCATCCGCCAGATAGGTGGCGCTTTGGGATGAATGTTCCTTTTATGGAACGTTTCTGGGTTGTTTTCTGTAGGGAACAGATGCCTACAGCCAGTGTTAGCTTCATAACTTCAGTGATCTTTTAGAAACTGAGAACGGTCCTCAATGAATTCGAGGCGGGGAAAAAAATGCAGATATTTACATATTGTTGATGAAGCACAACTCTATCCGTGGTATCAGTGAATGTGGTACATGGTTCATTTGTGACGCTTTCGTTCTGCACCGAACGAGGGTGGTAGTGAAGAAGTAACACTAATACAGTGAGAAAGAGTGCCAAACAGTGATTTAAGTGTCTTTTTGCAGTTGCAAAGCTTGCTTTAATGGTCCTGCTTTGTACTTGTTTTGTAAAACAGATACATATATTTCCAACGCTCAGCTGCACCAAATAAACTATTTTTTGTGTTTCTCACTTCCTGCTTCAGACTCATTTCTTCAAGAAATACTGTAACTGATCAATAACAACAAATTAACATATTTCAATTGATCTTTATGCAGAGGAAACATCTCACCAGCACAGCTGTTTGTAGACCAAAGCACTTTTCCCACCAAACCGAGTCGTATCTGCTGATCGTCTGCAGATAGGAGGGAAAATAACACCATTTATACAAAAAAGGTGGGGTCAAGAACAGAAGAGCAATTGGTCTGATTCCTTCTCCCCTCATGTCCTTCTCTAACTCAGATTGGGTCTCCATGTCCTTATGTGAGTGGAATGAGGAAACTTCCATGTAGCCATGTGCTACACATCCCTCTAAGTGCCACGACATCATTTAAAATAAGGTGGTGTTTGTGAGTTACTGTATTTCGATTGCTGCTTTAATTGTAAAGCCAAACCCTAATCCTAACCTGCCTCCCCAAAAGCCTGTTATTGGCCATAAAATGTCCAGAAGGGTTAGAATGAAAGTTTGAAACTGGTGTCATTTTTCATACATGTTTCACGTCTGAGACGAGTGCTCACGTTGGTATCTTTTGGAGGAGGGGTGGGATGCCATTGCCTCTGAGTTGCCTCTACCTCTGGGGGCATATTTAACGAAACATGACGGTGCTCCTGGTTTATGTAGGAGAAGGGGGGTTACCTGATGAGTGAAAGGGGGTAGGAGGCAGATCTGAGGCAAGAAAGGACATATGCTTGCAGGTCATCACATGGTCTGTAGCACCGCCTTGTGTCTGCCTTTGCTTGGTGGTTCAGCTCCCAGTGGCCGACATTAGCAAACTGGGAATTATACTTTTGTGCTGAAATATTGCTCATGTTCATGGATGTTATCTTTGGTCTGATGACTGCCAGTTCTTCCAGCAACTGACGCATTTGTATGAGGGGCTTTTTAAGAAACCCATATGTGATCAGATAAGGCAACGCTCCTGCCTTCTCTCTGCAGGTGCCAATGTACCAGGTGTCTCTCCACACTTTTAGCTATGCTAAAGCGCCAGGTCCAGTTCTTCAGCCCACAGGTTCGATCCGCTCTCTAGACAACTTCCAGTGGTGTGTCCTACCATGGCGAGTGGCCAACTTTGTGTCACCTTTCTCTGGCTGAAAGGACCAGCAGCATCTGTCAAATAATGCAACCAGCACTGCAACATGAAGCTAATGGCCTTTTTATAATTACTGTCATTTCAGCAGGAGTATTAAATACTTAAAGTATTTATTCATAAAAATTACATATTTGATATAAATTTTCTATGTGCAAATAATTACAGCCTTGGATGACCCAAGCAGAGATGCATTGCCATAGTTACAGACATACGAAAAGTGAACGGGTATCCCCACACACAGACGACAGAAATGGTTTCACAGTGGGGTGGAGGATGTGACACAGCACAGGTGAACAGGTGTTAACACTAACCATACACTTCTAAGAAAATGCATTAATTATTAAACAAGGTGATCTGATGTTCTGGAAATTACTAAGGTGCTTTGTGACGTCAATGCAGACAAGATGCCCATCCTTAAAATATTAATAGAAGAAGGAGACCTTTTTGAGCTAAAATGTGTTTCTCTCATGCAAAAGGAATCAAAAGAGTGCCCCCCCTCCTTCAGCTGGCCACAGTGCACTCCGAGGACTCGTACTCAGCCATCATTTCCAGCAGAAGCTCATCTGATACCTCCCCCTGGGTGGTCTTCTCTGCCTTGTCCAGCGCATCCAGGTGGGCCTGGTCCATGGGCCACTCCTCCCAGTCCTCAGCCTGCCCCACCTGGGGGAGCTCTGACCTGGGGATGTATCCATTCTGCTCCTGTGTCTGGCTGGGCTCAATGTTCCCCACATCATCCATGAGGTACTCCTGGTCTTCATCATCCTGCCATTTAGAATTGTTTTCACTGATCAGGAGTACAGTATAACTAAGGGGTGATTACATGACCTTCAAATAAAAGCTGTACAATTAGTTTTACTGCCACTGGCTAAAAGGGACAATCAATCTTGTCATAAATGCAACACTACATATTATAAGGTGCCAAAGAAACCGTCCAAAGTCCAGAGTCCTAGTGCAGGAATGTTGGAGGTTAATAATTAGTTGCCAGAGTGCAGGGGGCACTGACCTCTTTGAGCAGGTAGCTGATGCAGATCTTTTGTGGGAGTGGATAACCTGGGAGAGAATTCCATCAGACTGGCCATGTGAGTACAAGGACAATAACTGTGGACACTATTGAGCAGAATAGGACAGACATGAGGTTTGCGGATTATAGGGAGTATAAATAAGGGGCCCATGACTGTTGGATATTCTGGTAATTGGGACCTGACGGTACAGATGTTTAGGGTTCGACTTTGACTGCTATGGTCGACAGCATATGTGTCTCCTTACTTGGAGATCTGTAATTTTGACTCCTGCACGTGGGGTCGTGACACTTCTGGTACCAAACTTCCTGCTTGAGATCCACCACAATCCTACAGGGAGGAGCAAAATGGTGCTTCTGCAAGACTGAAGCAGTTGCAAGGGTGTGCCACAACGATTTCAGACATGTCTCAAGTGGAAACTTACTGTAGGTAAATTTTGTGCACTCCGATTGGACACATCCAGAGGCAAGTATGGGGTGCGACGCAGAGCGGTATCACTTACATGATGTTGTTGCTCTGGTGGAAGCGGCCCACGTTCCCGCACCAGCGGTACTTCACAATGTCGTACACGAGCAGTTGGTCAGAGACAAAGTAGCTCCAACGCCTTATGGCTGCAAATAAGGAATTTCCAGAAGCTGAGAAACACTGTTCTGCACTGATGAATACCTACACTTTTTATTTTCTATTTCTGCAGAGAGAAAGAAAGCATCCTACCTCCTTGAATGCCATCCTTGTGAATCAACAAGAGAACAAAGTCATCAAGTTCTTTGTAGGGAGAGTGCTGGTATTCCCCTACTGACTCTAATGCAGACGTTTAAAAGTAAACAACAAATAATTGTTAATGCAACGTGAATATAGAACACAACAGAAAATATAAAATTCATAGAACGAGAACATTTTACTTATGTATGTAGCAAAGTGTGGCACCTGAGATGCGAGCAGCAGACTGAGGTGCAGAAGGGAGCCGCCTGGTTTCTGCCCCCTGGGGGGGGTCCGACGTCAGAATCTTTTGGCCTTTAAAACTGACATTAATATGGATTTTGGTTCTTAAATCAGTGAGTTTCTATTAGCAACTTAAACATAGCTTTGCTTTTGTTTGCTGGGAAGCAAACTGCACGTGCAACATTTTTAAGTAGAATTAAACATTCATCCCATGTCAGAGTTACCCAGAAACCCCCCACTTGCAAAAGTTTGCAGACCCTTCACAAAATCACTCATTGTACTGGATAAGAAAATAATGCTTTAGTATTTCTTTCCATGTGATATTTTAATTTAAAATAATAACACTCAAAATGAATTCAAGTCAACATGAGTTTTTCCATCACAAAATATTTTTTAAACAAGAAAAAAACCAAAATCAGTCATTTGCATTAGTATTCAAACACTTGAATGTATGTAGTGGAAGCTCCACTGGCAGGATAACAGCACCAACTCTTTTATCTCTTCATATATAATGGCTTATTAAAACAATGGCAAACGCAAAGAAAAAGTGACATTTGCTAATCAGACAGAGAAGCAGACACTAGGTGAGCAGAACCAATAACACATACCTAACATTGGTGACAAGGGAAGCCAGAAATACGCCTTGTTCTATGGAGGTGTGCTTGTCCAGTGGCGGGACAAATGTGTTGTCCTCTGCTATGCTGAAGGCAACGTTTTTCCCGGCTTTGGAGGACTTGTACAAGCGAAAGTTTCGGTTCTTTGTGTAAACACCTGAGGAATAAACATTTGGTATTCTGTTACTCTCAAAGTCCCTCCTCACAGGTTTAAAGTTGAAAACAGTGGCCCAGCTTGGTGTGGTCATGATGGGGCAGCATAGCACAGGATGGATGTACATTGTCAAATGAGTTCATTATCAAATTTGGTATCATGCATAATCACTCAAAATTACAGTTTTATTATCTGAGATATGCACCTGGCCATGTTTTCAACTCACTTCTGGTTTCTCAACCGTTTTCTGACAACTGCTGCCTTAATGGCATCATACACACCAAGATCTACAAACAGCTGGTTGTGCCCGTCTTTGTTCTTCACCAACAGGAAGCTGAGGTCCTCCTCCCCATGTTTCCGCCGCTTGGCCTGTGGACTGGCATTTGACTGCAGGTTTCCCGCAGTGGACAGCTGTTTGAAACCTTCGCCATCCAGCACCACCTCCTGTCTAGACACTGTTCCCGACATCCCATCTCTCTGAAGGGAGTCCAGTGCAGGCTGCATTATCTTGTGTACAAATCGCCCTTCAAATTATAGCAGACAAATATAAGACAGTGTCAAAATAACTTTTGTTAATAATATGAACTATTCTCACTTCTGCAATGGAAGGTTTTACAGCATACCAGCATGAAGGTTGTCCTTGAAAGCAGCATTTGGCAGAAGGAATATGAGATGTCTGCTGAATTTGTCATTGGTGCTGGAGTCCAAATTCAGCACATCTTCACGTGAACACTTTATCCCGTAAATTTCGTCCAGCTTTTGGCACACAAACTGAAAATTCAGAGAGGGGGTACCATTACATTTACAGGTATTTTTTGTCCTGTGATACAAAAAGTGAGTTGTCAGCTTTCCAGAGATCAAAAAACAGTGTCAGACATATCATTTGGTCACTGAAAACACAACACAGCATTCATATGAAAGCAGAAACTGCCTTCACGAGCACACACAGCTTTTTACTGTGAATAAGACCTTTATAAAAGTGCAGCATGAATTGTCTCAGAAAAAAGATTAATTTTTATTCAGCTTGCCACTGTGGTAGGAACAAGCCGTTTAGTCAGGTGATGGGGAAGCTGCGTGCGTAACTGTGTGCACCATATTGTGTATAAATATCGTCACAGTGACACAGCCAAGACAGTGTGCAGTGTGTGACACTGTGGGTGAAGCTGTGTGAGGGATGAGCTACATGCATTTGTTTACATGTTTCACATCTCTGCAGTACTATGTATATTCAGCTGCATATACCACACACACACACACACACACACACACACACACACACACACATTGTGTATTTATTGCATTGCACTTATATCTGCATATAGTCTGCGTTTGCTGTGTCTGTCTAAAGATTTTTTACAGTCACTTTGGTCATATTGTCTACATATAACATGTGCTGCATTCACTGCATATTAAGCAATGTGTGTGAGGATTTACTACAGAGGAAATAAAAGATGACCAACCTGAATGAGCATCAGGACCATCTGCACACCATCCAGGCCTCTGTTGGAAGGTTTGTGGAACTCCAAGTCAAAGTAGAGTTTGCAGACTGCACCTTCTGGAATCACCTCGTAGCAATGCATGAGGGAGTGTCGGTAGGTTCTGCAGATGACAGAAAGAGAGAAATAAACACAATGCTGCTTTCTGATGCACCTGTGTACTGGTCTGCTCTTATCACAGTTTTCAATATGTGTGAGAGTCATGTACACTTGGTCCTCTATATCCAAAGACTCGCTTATGCAAAATCTTTCCTGCCAATAATAAATCAAAACAATGCAATGTATTCATTTTACTGACAGACCACAGAAAAAATCCTAAGTACAGGCTCCTCCTCTTAGACCACGAGTGGCAACAAACACTTCTTCAAAGTGCAAGAAGCCACAGAAACCTTTTGATCTGGGAAGGAAGTAGACTATAATTAAGGAAAATTTTGAAAATAGAAAAATTGTCATGACATCTGTGTAGGTCATGTTACTAAGTAAGTAGTGAGGCTATTTACAGTACTGTACTACTAATATACAATATTAAAGTACAGTAACATACACAGTCAATATAGTACATAGCACTGATATAGTCATCAGGTAGTTGTACAATGACCAGCGGTCTGGCTCAAGTTTCGTACTTGTAGTAGTGCCACAGCTCTGTGTAACTGGTTACCAGGTAGATCCTCTGGCCCCCCGTGGACTGGTCCTTCTCCAGAGCGAACACGTGCACCTCCTGAAAATGAGGAGGGACTTGAGACCACGAGATTGCCCCTTTGGGACCTTTAAAGCAGACGGCAGTACCACTCCCAGTGACACGAGTGATGAGGAAAGGCCTCTACCTCC
This sequence comes from Arapaima gigas, assembly GCA_900497675.1. Classification (NCBI taxonomy): domain Eukaryota; kingdom Metazoa; phylum Chordata; class Actinopteri; order Osteoglossiformes; family Osteoglossidae; genus Arapaima; species Arapaima gigas. The sequence continues at coordinate 121,070 of UFQX01000611.1, forward strand.
ATGCAGCCCTGGGCAAAAGCGAGGGCGCCGCTCTGTCGGGGAAACAGCTTCCACACCGAGGCCGGCTGCCAGGGCCTCGACAGACGGGGCTTGTAAGGGGAGCTCAGGGGCTGGCTCTGGAAAGACTGAGCCCGTCGCTCCACCTGCTGCACCACATCCGCCCAGTTCCTCCTCATTTTTGTTTGCTGTCATGCACAAACACCAAGGACATGAAAGGGAGGCCGTGAGAAACCACTGAGATCAACATTTAACCAAGATGGCTGACTGGAAATATTCACTGTTTTCATGCGGATATTAGAGCAGTTAAACCCTCCCTGAACGACAGCATTGATAAAATCTGCGTACCGTAACTAAAAACAGTGTAATTGTGTGATGTTGCCCATTAGCTACGTAGCACGTTAAAGAAAGTGCACAGCTGGTAACTCAGAGCACAACATTCGAAAGTTCTCACAATTCCTTTATTAATTTGGGTATTTTTTCCTACAAAGTGGTGCCTGTGCTACAAATAACTCATTAGCTACCTAACCAGCTATAAAGGACGTGGAGTAGTAGTAGGACATGAAAATGGTTGGCGAAATCTGCTAAATACATGTTCAACAATACATTAAACATTATTTAGTTTACAGTCTTGATTTCAACTGTACAGTTGGTCAGAACTCAAAACGCCTTTATTCAGCGAAAATTTCAGTCTGCCTACCCCGATTTATTTCCTGTATGCAGAGTCATAATTAATCTACTAACTGTTATTTAAGCCGAAAGTACAGAAAAGCCGAAATGGATAATACAGTAACTTACTCCGCGGGTATCGACCAAAATTACCGCGCCAGGAAGAACTAGTGGGTTTTTTTTTCAACGGCATGCTGGGAGTTGTAGTTGACGCTCAATTTCCGGTAAGTGTTAAAGTAAATATTACTTATCGCGCAGCGCTGTCAGCTTTCAGTTTTCATCGAGTTAGTAACGTCGAACCCGGGACTCGATCTTGCACTGTAACATCAGCAATATTTCGTTGCAGTCCGGAAACTGTGCGTTCGCTAGGACAACACTGAAACCAGTAAGTGCCCATTTTATTATTATTTTTTTTGTGTGTCAAGCCACTGGTCTCAGCAGTAGTTATTTATTATTAATCCAGACCTGATCAGTGTTTAATACAGACTGACAAGATGCTGAATCACTACAGATATTCCGCGTTCTGTTTCCATCTGTTCTAAACGCTAAAATAATCCGATTTTAATTTATCTGTGCATTTTGACTATGCTCCACCCGTTCGTAGCCGAATTAATGAGCTAATTGTTTTAATTTTACGCCGTTTAAAGGGATTTGGGGCGGGGGGCAGTTAGACGTTGTGCTCTGTGACAGACCGCGCGGCCTCGCGCTTTCTTTCACCTCTTTAACATGCTAATAAAGTTCGCAACAGAGGACAATAATAACAGGAAAGAATACACACTTTAGCTGTTCAAACTGTAATTATGCAAATACAAGCAGGCACCCGAGGGGGTCGTCCTTTTGTCCGACAGTCTACGGGCATTACACAATCGGGGGGGGGGGTTTCTGACCGCCCGTTACGTCATTCCCTGCTTGCTCCAACAGCGGTTTGACCTGCTGAGCAGCCGCGAGTGAGTGACGTAGTCGGTCCCGTTTGTGTCGCCAGGCGGCTGCGACTGGCCGGCTCGCCCCCCTACCTGGCAGGCGATTGGCCGAGCGACTCAAGGTCTTGACATGCGATTGGCTGAGGGGCACGTTCCGTTTTTTTTTTTTTTAAAAAGGGAGTCGTTTTCCCTCGAACAGCGGTTTGGTGCGGGGAAGCCGAAACTGTTTTTGTTGTTGATTTTGCGTTAAACCGCTTTAAATTTCACAGGACATTATGTCAGAGGAGGTGAAGAAAGAGTCAGCAGGAGAAGGGGACTATGTGGACGCCAAGACTGCTGGCCCTGCGTAAGATTTCCTTATTATTATATGGAGTGGCTCGGAGCGGAGATCATATGTTTTAACATTTTTCGATACACTAATAGTAACTATATTATTTTTGCTCATTTGCAATGTACCGACTCCCTGTACTTCTGACATTCTGCAGTGAATTGGTTAAAAAAGCAGTTATGCTACTTAAATTTTTAAGTAGATGTGCTTTGCTGAACAATGTCATTTAGTGAAACACACACTTTGTGTGTTTATATACGTTGTGTGTTTGTGGATCATGTGACATTGTGCAACTCTGTTCTGCAGCAGTAGTTGAAATAAAAAGCAGTAGGGGTTTTGTCAGAACAACTCCTGGTTTTGTCTGTCCTGCATGCCGGAGATGCCTAGGTACCAGCCTTTCATTACTGCACCACAGGGGCTGTAGAGCAATGGCTGTTCCGCTGGGTTCTCCCGTGGTCCTCAGTCTTCTTGACACCTTGTGCTCACTGGATATCACTGGACACGACTTCTCACAAAAACAGCTGCACACTTTGATGTGCCCTTGTGGTTTATTCTGTCACCTTGTTTGTTCAGCTTCGGAATTTCCTTAAAACTTCTTGCACAATCGAAGACTTCAATTTATTTAAAATTAGTTAACTGTCATCCACCCGGCCATCCGTGTACACTTTTTTTTAGTGTTTGGAAATATGGAAAGCAGCAGCTCTTCATCTTCTCCATTGTGTTTTTGAGTGAGCTGCTCTCACTCAGACCTGGAGTCTACAAAAAGCTGCAGGGTTGACTTTGTATTACAAATGAGTTAGGCTTGCATGGTGGCATGGCAGGTAGTTCTGGGCTGTGGGTTCAGACATGGGTTGGAATCTGGCTCAGTCTGTGCAGCGTTTCCTCCAGGTGGTCTGGTTTCCTTCCACAGTCCAAGGACATGTGTTGCAGGTGGATTCGTGCCTCTAAATTGGCCTTAGACTCTTGTGAGTGAATTGTGTGTGATCGTCCTATCCAAGGTGTACCCTGTCTCCAGGATAGGCTCCTGACCACCATGACCCTGAAAAAGGACAAGCTGCTACGATTAACTATTGGATGTAAACAGATCTCTTGATTCAGTGCTGTCGTGTGCCTGAAGTTCAGATGTTACATCTGAAACTGAAAAACACCTCTCCCTCATATAAAGGTGCCAATTATGTATATTTATTTATATTTGTTCATTTAGCAGATGCTTTTCTCCAAAGTGACCATGAAATCACCTGTTTATGCGAAATCCACCCCCACAAAAAGGGAATTATCATCATTATTATTATTATTATTATTATTATTATTATTCTTTATGGTGGAAAAATGGATCCTGGAGAAACATTTCTAACTTGGCCTAATGTTTTTTTTCTTTTATCTTTCTTTGTCTTTTTGCAGCCTTTCATAATATCTGCAGTATTTGCTCTTGAACTTTTTTAGAAGACATTCTAATAATTGATGTTGATGATATAAGTAACATTCACAAGATTACTGCCTATGTCATTTAGGTGTGTAAAGCACACAAGTATTGATATTAAAGCTGCTGTAGATTTATTAACACATTGGACGCTAGATCATCTTCATTTGATCCAAAGCTTAATCCCTTATTTACAGTTGCAATTATTGTTTTCATGGTAATGTAAAGGATAATGAACTAAATTTATTAGAACAGCCAGATGCCAAAACTGATGGCTGAAAATCTTTAAAACACTGAGAATATTGCTATCAAAAATACAAACATCCACCCATCCATCTATTATCATTAAATGGTTTATTCTAGTCAGAGTGTGGCGGTCTGGAACCTATCCTGGTATCACTGGGCACTATGCGATGAGACGCTAGTCACACACATTCACACTATGGGCAATTTCCAGTGATCATTTAAACTGAAACACGTCCTTGGCCTGTGGTAGAAATTGGAGCAGCCTGAGAAAATCCACACAGACACAGGATAAAGATTTATACAGAAATAAGTGAAAATGAATTTAATGAAAATATGCAGAACAATAAACTGTCCACAAATGAAATAAAAAGTCTTTCAAAAGTCCTTTGCTATTGCATAAGTTTCTGTTTTTTAATTTCTCTTAAGTAGCCTCCCAGTCCATGTGGTGAGATAAGCCTACTGAAGGGTGTGTGTGTGTGTGTGTGTGTGTGTGTGTGTGTGTATATGTGTGTAGGGCGCAGAAGCCCATGGTCCCCACAGGACGCGTGGAGGTAGACTCCAAACCCCAGGAGCATCGCTACAGGTATAAGCTCGACTACCCCAGCATGGGCTTGTGCCTAATCATCAACAACAAGAACTTTGACAGGAAAACAGGTAGGCCTCCATTCACAGTATGTCCGTTTGCACCGTTCCCCTGCGCTCTCCATCACAGCGGCACACCACCCGATCTTCCTGCCCTTTCTCCCAACAGGCATGAACGTCCGCAATGGCACAGACATCGATGCCGGCAATGTGATGAAAGTGTTTAGCAAGCTGGGCTACAAAGTGAAGGTGTCCAATGACCAGACCGTCGAACAGATGAAGCAGGAGCTGCGCACAGGTGAGCTTAAGGTGGAATTTTGATCCCTGAGACAACAGTACAGACCTTTTGATTGGTCCACACTAGTGGAAACTCAGTAATTGAAGGGTGTGTTTGTGTGTTACACATGATGATGATAATAATGTATTGGGAAACATCACTTAAGTATGATTTAATTAATGAGAAGAATGCGGTCAGGTGGTCGTCTTTCTCCTGTGTTTGTGTTATGAATTGGTCTGAACACCCTATCTGCATCCCCCAGTGTCTCAACTGGACCACAGCAAAGCCGCCTCCTTTGTGTGCGTGCTGCTCAGCCACGGCGATGAGGGCGTGATCTTCGGCACTGATAAATCGGTGGAACTCAGCACCTTGACAGGCTATTTCCGGGGGGACCGCTGCAAGACGCTTGTGGGCAAACCCAAGCTCTTCTTCATCCAGGTACTAGGGGGACAGGGAGGCAGGTGGGAGGGTGGGTTTCTGTGGAAGGCCTATGGAGGGAGGGACTTCTGTTTTAGAATCGGGGTGTGTGGGGGGAGGCGAGGGTCTGACCCAGAGCTCTTTGATGACCAGGCGTGCCGAGGGACACAGCTGGATGCTGGCATCGAGACTGACAGCATGCCAGATGACTGTACAGAAAGGATCCCTGTGGAGGCAGATTTCCTGTACGCCTACTCCACAGCACCAGGTAAGTCCCTGGACCCCCGATCACCACGGTAATGACTCGACCCTCCCTGTAAAGGATGAAGACTTTCTGCTGTGCTGTTAGACATTTAGTTTTGTGTCTCCCTCAAGGATACTACTCGTGGAGGAACACTGCATGCGGCTCCTGGTTCATCCAGTCTCTTTGCGAGATGTTGAGCAAGTACAGCCAGCACCTGGAGCTCATGCAGATCATGACACGCGTCAACTACAGAGTGGCGCTTGACTTTGAGTCCTCGTCCAACCTGCCCGGCTTCGATGCCAAGAAGCAGATTCCCTGCATCGTGTCCATGCTCACCAAAGAGATGTACTTTTCAAAATAATTATTAGTTTCTAATTTTTATCAGGCACAGCAAGTGTAGATTTTTTTTTTTGCATGTTTATTAGATGTCTAAAGGTTTGTGTGTGGATTTTTTTTCTTCCTCTCAAATCCTACTTCATTCAGACACCATATGTAGTGTGAACGATCACAATGTGACCACGCTCCTGGGTTTCAGCAGCAAAACTTAACCCGCTTATTTACCACATAAGTATGCTCACGCTGTGTAGAAACACCAAAAGTGTATATTTTTAAACATCTTTAGTGATTTGTAGCCGTGTCTGAATGAGTTTACCAAAAGCGAATACGCTGTCATGTAAACTACTACAGGGGCTTCTGGGATGAGCAGGTCTTCAGCCTTTGCTCCAGGCTTAATGCTGAACCATCTGATCGTCTCCACTCGCGTGCGTGGAGCATTGTGGAAGTGTCTGGGTTTCAAAGCCTCCTTTACAGTTGAAACATCGGCCGAGGAGAATACTCCAGTAAAGCAGGATTAGTACAGATGTGAGGATGGAGTGGCGTACTGTTTGCCTTAAACTTGACATTAAAATAGGAAATTTGAAAAGCAACCCAGGTTTCCCGCTGGGAAAATGATTCACGAACACGTTCCTACTTCTCGGCAGCTATTGCACATCTGTGTTTTTGTTGAGGTTCACACTTTTTCTGGAACCACCCAGGAAGCTGCAGCTCATCACCATCTTAAATAAAGCATCTGCTGAAATAGTCACGAGAATGGGTCATGCCTACTGGCACAGACCACCCTGACTGGGGTCTTTCCATCGTCAACCCTGGAGCTGAGGGACCGGTGTGGGCTTGTTTTTGTTCTAACTTGATGTCGAGCCAGTTTCCACCAAAGGAATTGCAGCCTTAAAACTGAGCTTCCTGGATGTTTTCATATCTACACCCACATAACCCCACACCTTCAAGTGAATCTACTTCTGAGAAGCGGGTTTGCAACAACGTGCCTGGGTCTCAAACCCCTCCTTTGTTGTCACACATTGAGAACTCTGCCCTCACCATCCTGAACCAGAAAATGAAATAGGTTTGATGACCTTAGCAGCATGTGGAGACAGACAGACCATCTCAGGGAGGCAAAAATACAGATTAAAAATCCCCAGGGCTTTCAGTATATTAGTTGTCTTTAGCTGTAGCTGCTGGAGGTCAACATGAAACTGCAACCAGAGGGAACAATTCTAAGGAGACACATCTTTGTTTTGTTTAAATCCTCAATGTGATTTTTTTTATAAAATAAAAAAAAATTCAGGACATTTGACAAGTGACAACTGTACCTCTTGTTTACAGTGACTGTGAAATTAATTCTGGTTGCTCAAACTGTTTTTTAACACAATTTTTTGGTACAGTTCACACAAAATTGTTTACTGGAGCAACTTTTGCAATTGTCAATTTACATGGTTATTAAAACCTTAGACCTATCTTGGAGCCTCTTTGTGCTTTGTGTGACAATGTAGACACTACAGTTGGTAAAAGCGGTCCTTCCGGTATGTTCTTCTGCTGTTTGTATGTGTGAATGAATGCAAAGGTGTGTGTGCACAGAAACCTTTGGAAGTGCTGTGGAACAGCACAAACCATAGCCAACTCACGGTGTCATTTTTCCAGCCACAGTACGATGAACACTAGCTATTCCATTGTTCTTATCTCTTCCTCAAGATCTTCTATTAGCAAGGAGATCTGGCACCTTGTGGTTGGGTGACAGCGGTCTGTGGGCGGGGGTGTGTGTGTGTGTGAAGCCCGATTGGCCACACGAAAGTACCATACAAGAACAAGGTTCACACTTGCCTGCTTACTATGATCATTGGTGTACTGTTCCACTTCACCCAGAGTCAGTGTGCTACCACTCCCCCGCTTGTAAACCTGAACATGAACTGGGCTTGTTCCCATGACAGCACCTTGTGGTTCAGGTACAGTTTGCTGAGCTATAGTTCACAATTTACTTCACAGTCATAACCAGCAGCCAAAGAGGCCATAAATCACGAATGATTATCCTGATTTGCTGGTTGAACTTTCCATCATTCCTATTATTCCCGTCACCTCATCTGTCAGAAGCCGGAAGTCCCTGAACCCACTGGGTGCACTGCGCTGCTCCGCCTGCCTTTTAAAAACCTGGCTTCCCTCCTTTTTCCCAAATCTCCACAGCCATGGCTGACAGAGAGGAAACCTCCGATGAAATGAGGTAAGTAAAACAGGCGTGAAGAACAATAGAACACGTGGCTCTAAACTTAGAGAATCAGAATAGAATCGGCACAGCGAGACGTTACAAATACAAGTCAAGTAATGCTGTACAAGAGCAAAATGTTGGAAGTATTTAGTGGTGGGGTCATGAAGCACTGCCTGAGAAGGCCTGTGGAGGTGCCAAAGCCTTACAAGATTTAATAGAATTATGACAGAGGTCAAAAATGTCCTTTTCCAGTGGAATAACAGACTTTATTCAAGTACATATTTGGTTTGGACCATGGTGAAAGAGTACATGTGCTTGTCAAACAAGTAAGAATAATCCACGTAACTTCTGTGTTTTCATCAAAAATGTATATTTGGGTTTTAATTTAACAGGTAAATAGCAAAATCAAATTTTTGAATATGCATAATGCATAACCTGTAAACGTGTATTTTTATTTTGAGGTCTTCTCTGGCCCATTTTCTAGATAGTTAATTCTTGTACAAAACTCTCTACAATGAGCAAGAACCAGATTTTTTTGTAGAACCAAAAATGTCTATTTTTCAGCTCTGGAGAACTTCCGTCACATCTCCAGTACAGCATGAGCCACAGACACGTCGGCAAATGCCTCATTATCAGTAATCGGTGTTTCTCAGGTGGGTTTTCATGGTGAAGCTCTCAGGTATGCAGGCCCACCCATGCAGCTAAAGTCTGGGATCACCTGGCTAACTGCAGATGGTTTGTGTTTGTCATTCTGAAAGAAGAGGGATTTTAAGCTGTGTTGTCACAAAAAGACAAGGGGCCAAGCGGTTCGGTTCTCTCTGTGCTCCTCCTTAAGGACTCCCCTATCGCAACGGCGCCGAAAAGGACGAGGAGCGGCTGAAGCATACCTTCGAGGCACTGGGGTTCACCCTGCAGGTGGAGAAGAACCTGTCAGCGGGTGATATGCTGCGGGTGCTGCAGTCGGGTGAGAGTCCGGTAGCACCAAGGTTTGGTTTCAGCTTCACCCGGTGATGGGTTCATGCAGCTGCTTCACTGACTCATCTCTGGGGTCACAGTGTCCAAGGAGGACCACAGTCAGCGGTCCTGCTTTGTCTGTGTCATTCTCACCCATGGATATGAAGAGCACGTCCTCGGGACAGACAGGAATGCGGTCCCAGTCAGGGACCTGACTGCCCAGCTCACGGCACAGCGCTGTCCTTCGCTGCAGGGGAAGCCGAAGCTCTTCTTCATTCAAGTGAGGAAAACACTTGAGTCCATCTGAACATTTGTTAAAATGTAAAAAAAAAGAAAAAAACTTAAAGGTGCTTTAATGTAAAATGTTATGTTGCACATTATTCGTGTGTGAATATATTTATTTATTTCTTTATTTATAATTTTAAGTCTAATTTTTGCAGTAACAATTTGTTACATTTTTTGAGATTTACGTTGTGACCACTGTGCAAAGTTTGATCACTGATCTTAGTTTTCAGATAAGTCCTCATATATGGTACAGGATAATTTTGATACATTTTACTTATACAGTAAATTTTGCGATATAATATTTCCATTGGTAACATTTTACCCTCCAGTGTCCCCGACTGGCAACAGTCATTTAAACAAGAAAGATGGGATGAGAAATTAACTTCCGTGCACCTAAAGAAAAATGATGGATGTTTTATGATTTCATTTTTTCTTACACTTTAAATTTAAATTCATTTATTTATAATGATAATAATAAGAAGAAGAATCCGGTGACCACCAGAATTCAGGCTGCCATGACCCTCACCAGGATAAAGTGGTTAATGATAATGTGATAATATATGATAATGATAGATGGATATTAACAAGAACAGTTATTATTTAATAAGTGTTTGTGAATCAGGAGTCCATACTTATGAAAAATGAATGCGGTTTCATTGTGTGATTCAGGTGTTTGCTTTAGGTGAGCGCCACCTCTCACTCTACAGTGTTCCTGTGTTTGGATGACTTAGGCCTGCAGGGGAGAAGAGTACGACTCTGGGGTGGAGACGGACTCTGTAGCGGTCAAGCAAAAATCATGCGTCAAGTTGTCTGACACCCCCGAAATGGACTTTCTCTGCGGCTACTCCACACCGCCAGGTAACCCGGACACCTCCCACCTGCATGCATAGACACACCAACCTCCACTGTGTGGAATTCAAGTGTTCTCTCTATGTTTGTGTGTTTCTGGTGCTCTGGTTTCCTCCCATAGTCCAAAGACGTGTTTTATGTGGACTGGTAACTCACAATTGCCCTTATTGTGTGTGCTTGTGATTGCCCTGAAATGGATTGGGGTTCCATCCATCCATTCCATCCATCCACCTCGCATCCTTTGTTTCCAGGATTGGCTGTGGACTCCTGTGGCCCTGTAATGATTGCTAATAACAGATAGATAGATTATCAGCAGTTATTAATGATGTTTGGATGGATATTACACAGGTGCTACTGACTACTGAGTGGCTGGTTGTAAATATGCTGCACGCAAAGCAGGATCTGCCCCAAAGGTGACTTTTCAGGGGGAGTCTAAGCTGTTTCATAAGCATTATATGTTGTTTTTTTTTATTTCTGGTACTAATAACCTGGATACAGATGGAATTATGACTATTATAAAGACAGAGCGACTAGCTGTGTGTGTGTGTTTCTCAATAACAGGATACTTTTCCTGGAGAAACCAGGCCACCGGCTCAGTCTACATCCGGGGCCTCTGCCTCATGCTGGAGCAGCACAAAAGCCTGGAAATCACCAAGATCTTGACCAGAGTCAACCACTGGGTAGCGCTACACTTTGAGTCACAGACGGACAGCGAACTGACCGGCAGAAAGAAACAAATGCCGTGTGTCATGTCCAGACTTACTAAGGAACTGTACCTCCAAAGCCACCCACAGTCCAAGCAGGGCTCGACCACAGCGTCAAACAGCGAGCCATAATCAGAATTACAGAAATGATCTTTTCTATAACGCTAAATTATTAGCATTTAATCTGAATAACGTCTTGAAAGAACAGTCTGCTGTGCAAAATTGCAACCAATTTGAAACGTTTTCATGACTCAACTTCTTTTGAGAAGCCTATGTTTTCCCGAAAGGCCAGTTGGGGGCGCTGTCCCTGCACTGATTCGTGGCATCCTGCTTTCTGCACACTCATCTTCACCAGGGCCCAGGCAGTCATTGAAACCTCGACCAAGAATATTTACAACCCGACTGCATAGTTTCCGGATCTGAGCTGCCTTATCCATGAGTTTCCTCGCTTTAAAGGCCTGAATAACTAATCACAGCTTATTGATTATTAACCACCCGAGTCGCTAAAAAACACGCAGGAAACAGGTGAGCAAAATTATTCCTTTATGACAAAAATTCTGTACGTGTCACGTTTGTGTGGATATCAGACATTAAAAAGGCTCTGCTGCCGAGAGGGTAGCAAGCTGCATAGTGGCTACAGCTGTTGTGTTCAAGCATGAGGTCTGGAGTTTGAATCCCACCTCCTGCTGCAGTGACCTTGTACTTACCCTGCTGATACAGTAAAAAATTACCCAGCTGTATGAACTGGTATCTCAGTGTATGTAGCTTAATGTGCAAACCTCATGTTGTAAGTCACTTTGGAAAAAATATTAAATATGATTAAAAACAAGTTTTCAAACTACATTAGGGATATGATAAAGTATCCCTCACAGTATAGGGTCCCAAACCTCCCCTGTGCTTGGGTCCCGAGAGTCAACCAAGGACATGGGGGTGCTGCTAAGATAAGAGAAGAGCGGTTGTGCCATGGCAGCACCCGGACAGGACAGAACCAGCACCTGCAGCTGGTACAGTAGATAAGACCCCAGAATCCTGCTGCTCTTGTGCTCCACAGGCAGGGTTAGCTGTCTCTCTCTCTCAGCTCGTACTCAACTTGAGTTGATCCAAGAGCTGCTATTATTAACCATTATCTGTATTACTCTTTTCTCCAAGGTGAGTTTCAGGGCTGCACACAAAACTACCATGATTTATCAGTTTGACAGAGAGGCGAGGGCTCTAAACACCACTCCAACTGTTGCACATCGAAGTGGACAAAAGCAGCAACTTATTCTAAAGATTGAGAGAAAAAAACATGTCCTGGTTTTGTCACCATTAGAGCGTAGCTTTGTTTTTGTAAAGTTCTGTGTTTTAAGCATATGGATAAATACTCTGATAATAATGTGACAAAACAAAAAATTTCTCACGGCTGTACGATTGCAACATACCGTACAGAGATCCGTAAATGGAATCTCAAGTTGCAGTTTATCCTGTCAGACATGTCTGACAACCCTCACACCCCCCAACATAGACACCGTCCTCATTGACTGGGTAGTTTAGCATAAGCAAACCTGCTGAAGCATGTAACCACAATGACCTCTCTCACCTCTCCAGGTGACAGGACTGACACTAGACCCAGACTGTGATACCTTCCACACTTACAGTTTTTTTTTTCTTTTTAAAATGTCCCCACAAGTGAAAAACATTCATTTATCAAACACCTTTCTTCAAAGTGTGGTAGCTTTATATAAGGATGAGATCTGCGCAGTGGTTTACACATCTATACAGCAGGGTAAGTTTTACTATGTCAAATGAGACAAAGTACCTTGATCGACAGTAGTACAGCAGAGGGTGGGAGTTGAACCCAGGTCCTTTTAATGCAAAGTGACACTATTGACCATCATGCTGTTACCCCTGAACAGGTGACACTGTAGTTACACTTTGGACTCATAGACATCTTGACAAGTATGCCTGTGCACCTTTCAGGCCCGTGGGGGACGTCCCACCCCTACTGTGTAAATTCCTACACTGACTGAGCTGTTCTTTCTAATGTCACAGAAACCCTTTTTTAAATATTACTGTTCTAAGAAAAGCAAGAACAGAAATTTCTAAGATATGTTTTTCAGAATTGTGATTCCTCCCCCCATCAATGATATGTGAATCAACATGTCTTGCATCATTGTTTTTGTATATATTTCGCTTTGTTTATTTGTATTGGTAGAGAAGCAACTTTTTGTGGCGGTTCACACTAAATTCCTTGAAGAAGCGCTGGGTTTCTTTAGACTTCGTGGGCGCAACAACCACGACCGCACTACCTGCTGCATGGTCAAAGACCCACACAGAAGAGAGTATTTGTATATATTTACATACAGTGTTTGAAGAACTTCTTGCGTTGAGCGTCTAAAGTCATAAACCCTGTGACGCAACATCAGGTCTAAAGCCAGCTTTGTTCGCTCGCCTACAATTTTTTAGTTTTGTGGATTCTTTGTCAATAATACGAGCAAAGTAAACGTAAAAGACACTGTATTTTGTACGGAGGAACACCAAACTTTAATCGTTTATATTCCGTGATTGAACTGATGTGTTTAAAAGACAAAACATCTATTATTTATTATTATTATTATTATTATTATTATTATTATTATTATTAATAATTATAATCATTCGAAAGTTAAATAGCGGAACTACCGCACAGTTGCGCGGTACAGGACTCTCAGCTATTGTACGTGTATTTAATTGAGGATTTTAGTTGTTTCTGCAACGTGCCAAAAGCAAAGAGCACCAACAATAAAAAAGCAGAAAAACGGGTTTCATTTCTCATTGCACTCGCTGCAAAACATGAGGAAGTGAAAACGAAATTGAGTTTCGGTTGAATTATGACGGCAGGGGGAGGCCGGGGGCAGCCAATGGGAGTTCAGAACCCTTGCACCAATGGGAGAAGAGAAGGTGGGCGTGCCAATAGCCGTGAGCAGACGCACACCCAAGGAGAAGATAGTAGGGTGCGGAGCGATAGACGTCGACAAGGTGCCGTCCACTGGGGAAAGAGATGGGAAGCGGGCCAATGGGAGTAGAGAAAGCATGGACCAATAGGCGAAAAGAAGAGGCGTGTAGCCAATGGGAGCGGAGCAGGCGCGAGCCAATGGGAGCGCACGCACACTTCCGTGGTCCCGCTCTACGCCCTCTCTGTGCGGACGGGCTGGAAACAAACAGTCAGGGAGGGGAATTCCAGGCTGGTCGCTGTTTCCTCCGTTTGTTTTGCTTTCGGTCCGCGCGCGGACGGGGGGCTCGCATCTCGCCCATTTTCGGTTTTCATTAGCCGGCCTTCCGCCCCGGATTTGCCGATAAAAAACTTGGGGGTAGTTGCGATTGAACTGCTGCATTTTCGGAGCCGGGACGGCAGGAGAGCTGCTGAAGGTAACTCCGCGTTCGCCCTTCTTGAAGAGACTTTAAAGAACAGGAAGTGGTGCAGGAACACTGACAGTGTCAGGCTGCCGCTGGGGCACTGGACGCACACTCACACACACAGCGCGGGATAGCGGAGCGACGCCCAACTTTAATTTCACTTTTTCTTTCTTTCTCTCTTTTGGGTCCGTTTAGCTCAACAGCTGGCAGCCACATCCTCGCGGACCGTTTTCGCGCGAATTTACCGACCGAAGGCGCGGGGGGCGAATAAGGGCCGGTTCTCAGGGAGGCAGTCGGAGGAGTGTTCTGGGGTGTTTAAGTGTAGAGCGAAGAACCCACACGAAGTTGGAGCTGATGAAAAGGTGTGTGTGTGTGTGTGGACACAGCCTTTTCCTCGTGAAGCTGTTCCGTGTCGCAGCCTGCAGTGATGTGCATGTGTGTTGACATTTTTATCGGCCTGTTTTACGCGGCCGTTTGTCCGCCTGACAGAACTGCAGCGCCTCTCTCTGTCCTTCCTTCTTTTTCTGTCCCCCTTTGTCTCTCTTTTTGTCCCTCTCTGTCTCTTTCTCTGTTTGTCTGTCTCTCTCTCAGACTTTGCTCTGTTCTCTCTCTCTCTCTCTCTCTCTCTCTCTCTCTCTCTGCAGTGCTGCGGCCAATGGCACGCGTGCACGGAATAGGCTGAGCGCGAGTAGGCATGCGCGAGCAAGGTGCTGTGGAACTGGATCGCGCGAGACAGACAGACAGATAGACGGGGAGGCGCGAGGCACAATTTACCAGCAGTTAGTTACACTGTTGCCAAGTCAAACAATCGCTCTGCAGCTGCAGGTTCTTCAGCCACATCGGTGCCTTCAGCTGCAACCCTGCTGAGGCCTTTCCCGCTCTGTCCCCCCACCCCACACACACACACCCTCTGCTGATCTCCCCCTCTCTCACACACGTGCCAACAAACACACACACAACTGATCTCTCTCTCGCACAAACAACCTCAAATGACTGATGTCTCACACACACATTCATTGATATCGCTCCCATACACATACACACCCTGATATTGCCAGTATCTCGGTCCCTCAGACCACTTCTCTCTGTTTTCTCGCAGTTTTCTGCTCAGTATATTAATTTACGTTGGACTATTTCTAACTTCCTCCGTGGTCTCATCACTCGTCACTGTGCTGAAAATGGTTCAGCTTTGAATTCAGGTTCTGGTTAATGATTTACTTGACACTAACCCATAAAATATCATCGCTCGGTAAAAGGGACGCTGATTTGTTTTCCCTGCAGAGGAAGTGTATGATTTAACTCCGTTGACATAATTCTGCGCTTGCTCTTCTCTTTAATTTGATCATCTCATATTTCCCATTTGTGGGCCAGGAAACTTGTCTTCTTGAAATGGGTTTTATTAATATACCACTGAGATTGTAAGGGAAGAGACCATAATGGAGCTTGTTATTACCCACAATGCTCAGTGGAATGGTCCAGTTAAAATTGTCTTGACAGGTGTATCCGTATAATAATAATTTCATAGTTCTTTGGTTTTTGTATCACATATTCCCTTGACTTTACACCATTGAGGGCTTCGCTGGGGGTCTCTTTTCATTTCAGAAAATACTTTGCAGGGGAACCAAGTGACTGCATTGTGAATTATGAACATGAAAAACATCGACATGTTTAATGTACCCCTCAGTCCAGCAGCGCTCCATTTTCTGACAATATTGTATTTAATCAACTGCTGGAGTATTTCCTGGAATGTTTGTCAATATTTAACCTGTATTTTATGCTGGGCATAACTGTTCACATGTGGTTTTACTTAAACGCGTCATCAAATGAATGACTGCTGTTTTCAAATTAGACATGAATATTTTTTCCCTACAGCACAACTCTTGGTCAGTTGTGGTCAGTTTCTGCTTTCCAGGGAACAGTGTAAGGATGTAGTATTTGAAGAAAAGGCTCGGTTTACTGGCTATGCGTTGCAGATGAAGACACCTCTTTTCCCCAGGTCTCTTGTTCTTGAAACATGTTTTTATTTGTCATTTGTGGTGCAGAAGAGTTAGGAATGTCATAACTGTGCAGTAACTGTTTTGTGTCTGTACTCTACACTATGGGTGTAATTTTTTTTATGCTACTGAAGCTGGATAAACTAGAAAAAGTTGCCTGGACAAGAAAAAAATTCTCAGAACTGGTTTGTGGGCGCGCATTGGTGAAAAGTTGTTGGGAATCCAAGGTTGCGTGGCTGGTTGTGCTGTTTAGAGGCTGGTTTATACTTGTGAGATGTTGTCATTTCCTATGTAAATATGCGACGGATACCCCCCCACATGTGCTGTGAATAAACAAATATGGCTTGTCACATGTCCTGCTAGACCAGGTGAGTCCAGGAACTGTCACGTGTTACTGGGCTCTGGCATTCAGATGCGCTCTTGGAACTGGTATAGCTGAAATTTGATACACGGGGAAGCATATGGTGCATTTGATATTGTGTTGTCATGAGACAGCCTGTAGCGTCTCTGTGTGAGAGAAAGAAATGTAGAACCGTCACTCCCGTCCCCTGTAAGAGCCCATCTGAGATGAGAAAAACACCTCATGGAGTTATTGGTGTGTGAGGATCTCAAGCTTGTCTCTGCCCCCCTCTCAGCGGCAGGTGGGGTTGGGGTTAGCGCCTGGCTACGATCCGACTGACAGCTCTCTTTTTCGTGTCCCTGCAGGCCACCATGCCTGTTGAACGTATGCGCATGCGTCCGTGGCTGGAGGAGCAGATCAACCAGGGCATGATTCAGGGCCTCAAGTGGGTGAACAAGGTGAGTATCTGCTGAGCTGCTCTACTTCCTCCTGTGCGCTGCGTGGTGAGGGGCCGCTTCCTGGTGAATGTCTGGGAACACAGCTCTGCTTCCTGTGAAACACTGGAGTACTCCTTCTAGTAGTGTGTTGTGTCTAAGTGAAGTGTGTTTGTACCTGTAACTGTAAAGCAGAGTTGTGTACTTTGGCTGTGTACATATTGAAAGTAATGACACTGTGTGGGACAAACAAGCATTTTTTAATCTTTCTGCCTCTTATAAAAGCCTCTTTACTCACCACCTGTTAAGCTAATTCCTAGATGGTGTGCCTCCCCCCCCACCAAATTATAACAAGGTTACGACTAAAATGCAGTCACATCTAGTGAAATGAAGGTGGGGATCGTTTTTTGGCGACTTTGCATAATTTCAGCAGCCAATAACACTGGAAATGAGCGTTCTGCTGGCTTTGTTTCTAAATTTTTTTTTTTTTAACAAAAAAAGAGGCTGCAAAGTGTCCACCATTTGCTGAGAGGTGGAAAAAGTAAATTTGTTCCTGAAAACAGAATTTAAAAAATTTGTGATTGCATCACCTTAAGCATTCATAAGTAGAATAAAATGATAACATTTAAGGTGCAAAGTTCATTTTATTGTCATTCTGCCCTGGAACAGATGTACGAGAGAGAATGAGATGGAGTTTATCCTAGACCACAAATAGACAGCATGATGACACAGAAGAACATGTGTGTCTGCATTTTGGGTACAGAAGGTCACAATGTGGCCATCATATTGTACAAATAAGCAGTGTGACACAGCAGAAATGGTTGCACAGTGGAAGAAATAAACGTTATAAATGCTGTTGGGGCCACAGGCGGCGCCATGATTATAGTTGCTGCCTTTGCCTTCAAAGGCTGTGGGTTTGAATCCCACCTCCTACTGTAGTACCCTCTATCAAGACACTTGTCCTAAATTACCCAGCTGTATAAATAATTTAAAAATCAGCTTAACACTGTGAGCTGCTTTGGAGAGAAGTGTCAGCTAAGTGAGTGCATGTTATAAATGCGCTTTCCTCCACTGTAGGAAAAGAAGATCTTCCAGATCCCGTGGATGCATGCGGCCCGTCATGGCTGGGATGTGGAGAAGGACGCACCCTTGTTCAGAAACTGGGCCATCCACACAGGTAATGCTGTAGCTCGTAACAAGTTGCTGAGAAGTTCCTAAATGCCGGCTGTTGCGTCCTTCTTCACGTGAAGTGGTCTTGTTAGCTGCGTTACTTGTTTGGTCTCTGAAGAGGTTTTCTTCAAGCAGAAAGTGTGGGTTAAGACTGGTGCTGTACCCTTTTTGAACCAGCCCTGTGAGTCATGTGTTGCCTTTGCATGCAGGGAAGTACCAACCTGGTGTAGACAAGCCTGACCCAAAGACGTGGAAGGCCAACTTCCGCTGTGCCATGAACTCACTGCCGGACATCGAGGAGGTGAAGGACAAGAGCATGAAGAAGGGCTCCAATGCTTTTCGTGTCTACAAGATGCTCTCTGAAACCGAGAGACCCAAGAAGAAAGGTAAACAGAATATTTGATTGCTGCTCCGCTGTTCTCGAGAGGCAGAGGGTGGAAATGTTTTTGTATGTGTATACATCTCCTTTTCCTGCTCATCCAGTTTCATTTCCAGCTCAAAGAAAGGTTTTAGTTTCCATGAAAACACTTATGTCTGCAACAGTTCCTTCGCTTTTGTTTCTTGGGAACTTTGCTACTTGGGCTGTGAGCACTGGGGGTGGAGCTAAAGCAAACCCGCTACCAAACTTTGACCCTCCCAGGACAAAGAGAGTCAACAAGGTGGCAGATAAGTGCAGTTTGAAAGATCCTGTTAGTGCTCACAGAGAAGCCTGGATAATCCACTTCTGTCTTTACCATGATTTCTGTTTTTAATAATCCATATTTAGCTGGTGCCTTTTTCCAAAGCAGCTTCCAGCACTACAAATACCGTTATGAACTGCATATAGTCATTTACTCAAAACACACACACACACACACACACACACAGAACCTATTTTGTGTTAACAGTTCACCTGAAACACATGCCTTTGGACTGTGGGAAGAAATGGATTACCTAGTGGAAACCCATCTGAACACAGGGAGAGCACAGACAGAACTGTGTTTGAACCTAGAGCCCAGGAGCTGTGTGTTGCCATAGTGTGGTTCCCTTTACATAAAAACCAGTCGAACAGGTATGAGATGTAGCATCCAGTTTAATTTTTTTTACCTTGTGTACAAACCTACATGTACTTTGTTGACTTTTGGTGCATGGCTACAGTTTTTTTCATAGTTTTAAATATTTACAGTATGTTAAACAGCGCCTGCTGGTTGTTATGTTGTTGCTCTGCAAATAAAACCCATGTGCACTTCACTTGAGCGTGAACTTACGACCCGATTTGGCAGTTAAAAACGGCATATCTGAAACGGAGGAAGAATTTTGTGTCCATATGAGCTGCTCCTTTACACTCTGCCTCATAGTCTCCAGGTTGCCTGACTGCATCACACAGTGAATCACTCGTTTGTTTCCTGATCTCTTTTCCAGGAAAGAAACGGGCGGAAAAAGAGGAAAAGAGCAAGGTGAGTGAGGGCCCCTGGAGCAGATGCTCTTTCCCTGTAGCGTGACAATCGAGTTTCTCATCCCTCCAGCTGAATCACTCAGTGAACATTTCTCAGAACGCCTCAAAACCGTTTTTGTTTTTGCTTAATGCCAAAAATAATTTAATAATTTATGATAATTTTGCCCTGGTTGATTTATAGTTTTTGATATGAAATGTTCCTGTTTCCTGCTATCCTGTACAACAGCTTCTGTTCGTCACATTTACATTTATAGGGTGATTAAGAAAAACTGAAAGCCTTCTTAAATTGAAACTCAGCAACTAAGTATCATACGAACATGTCTTTTTCCTTTGTAAATTAAAAAAAAAACGAGTTAATTTACAAACTGGTTTAGAGCACATGTTCATATGATACTTTGTTGCTGAGTGATAAATCTGTGAAAGGAAGGAAGAAAGCAAGCCTGTATTTATCTGACATCTTTATTCATGGTGGTTCACAGTGTTATTCATACAGCAGGGCAGTGTAACACACACACACATAAACACAGGGTTTGGAGTGAACAGTCTGCCTGAAACACACCTTTGGACTGTGGGAGGAAACCCACATGAACACTCGGCGAGTGTGCAGACTCCACAGTTTCTTAAACAGAAAATAACCATATAAATAAGCAACTTAAGAGTTTATATTAGTGACATGGCGTGGTTGTGTCTTGGTCATTCAGACGGAGCGGAGGACCTCTGCACATGCTGCCACCAACGGGGATACCAGCCAGGGGCGGACAGCCCTGAAGGTGGATGATATGGTGGACAGCACAGTCCTCACAGGTATGTCACTGGACGAGCAAAGATGAAGGCAGACCGTCTGCTAGTGGTAGTCAGAGTTTATTGACACGGTGGTGTGTCTGTATTTCTCCCTGGGGATGGTGAACCAATCACTCTTGCCTTGTGAGCTGTCTGTTGGTTCACTTCCCTTGTCAGGGTGTTGGGGGGGGTCATTCTTTCATTTGACTGTGTTTCTGGGTAAGGGTGCTGTTAGTGCAAAGCCATGATCTTTATCAGGCCTTGTGAAACCTGCACAATGCCACTGGTGTCCTTTGTTTGCTGCCTGGGGTCACAAGAGGTCAGCTTAGCCATCCAGAGCGAGCTGTGGCTCCTTCCACACCATCAGTGTGTGAATCAGCTCAGTCCTCAGGACTGCTGTGATGCTAGAAGGTCTGGCCATCCTGTCACGAGGTACAACAAGGTTATTGTTGTTGTAATATTTGATTTTTTTTGGGCATTGCTTCTGTTTTCAGTGTGTTCCTCCTGCTGCCTTTTACAGAGCCCCCCCCCCCCCACTTCTGGTTTTAGTTCCAAATGTTTTCATCCATACCTCTGGCAACACCCTGCACTTTATTGTGCCACTTATGGTTACAAAAATATGAAGATATATAAACATATAACTATGTTCCAGTTTATATTATGTTGCTTTATATTTGTTTAGTAAAATTTCTGTTGTGTGATGTGAGTTAACCTGGCCAGCTGATTGGTGGCAGTCAAAAGGACCATAACAGAACAGGCGTGTGGGGCCACTGTAATTTAATTTTCTTCCACAGCTCTTGGCTGGTGGTACTGAGTTCTGATGATCAATGTCAGGATGAGGAATGCTGTACATATTTATGGGATGAATTGGTCAGCAGCATTTCTAATTTTATTTGTTGTTATTTGAAGTTGATCAAAATATTAGTCCAAAAAGGATTTTTAATGTATTATGGTTGTTTTTGACATTTTTATAGAACCTATCCCACAATTAAAACATTATTACAAGTTAGTGGTAAAACTGACTTTGGTCCTAGTTGTTTGAGCAGCCCGTTCACTTGCATTGAATGCTGTTTATCTTTGAAAAAGTTAATTAAGGTGGAGTGCTTGGTATGCAGTGCTGTGATCCACCCCTCCCTGTGTAATGCGCTTCCTGGCCTCCATCCTGGACTGCTGCAGCTCAAATTGGCCATATTAATGCCCCCCCCCCAAAAAAGTTTGCTGGCAATTCTTGTAATCATTATTATAAGAGGGATCCCCTGTTGTTTTTTTTTTAAAATGAATTTATTTTTGCACATTCTTTATCTACATCCTCTCATTTTGAACACGCTGTTCAACAAGGTCACGTGAGAAGCTCACATCATTTTGTGCGGTGTTCCTTCAGAGCCCCCCCGACCGGCTGCCCGCAGCCCCCTGGACGACAGTCTGATCATCAGCGACTTGCCAGACGTTTGCCAGACCATCGAGGTGATGACAGAGAACGAGGAGCAGTCGGTCACCTCCAGCCACCCGTACCCGCTGCAGATCTCGCCCGTCTCCTCGTACGGAGGTGACTTGCATCTCTTTCTCTCTCATACGCATGTGCACTTCAGAACACGTTACAAAGGGGAAGAAACCTTTTGCTTCAATCTGAAACGGAAATAGAAGTTCTTCCTAGCAGTGAAGAAAAAAGGGAACTTGGTTCTGGGAGGTAGTGTGTAAGATAAGGATGAATGAGTATTTATGCTGAATGAGGCTGCACGTCCTTTTATGTGTGACTGTGAGGGCTGAAGGTGAGTGTGTCTGTTTGCTGCACTAATGAAGAGTCTCTGCTGTGGACGTGCCCTGTTGTACCGGATGGCGGCACAGGGAGAGTACAGGTCTCGCTGTAAACAGCCGCGGTTATATCAGGGCTGCCGTTGTGTGACTAATGATTAAATGGCCCACGCGATAAGGGGCTGTAATTTAGTATAGTGCTAGGCGGCCTCTCTGCAGTTTTCCAAAGTGCCAGATGCATGTGGACCCAGTGACAGGTGTGACTATGGCTCTGAGCCTCCAGCTGCGGCCCTGGCCTTTGCCATGATCCACAAACGGCTCTGTGTTGACGTGTAACAGGTGGTTTCACATCAGGGAAGCAAACAGGCGAATGGCAAACATGAAAATAAAGCATCACCACCCACACTCTGCTTGGAAGTGACATGTTTTATGTGCTCCCAGTTCCCCCGGGGATCACCAGTTACTCCCGCAGTAACCAGATGTGGCCTCTTATGAGCCCAGCCAGCAACCCACGGGTTTGGTCTTCATACACAAAAATAAAATGAGTCCCTTCTCTGTAGGACAATGTACAGTAATTTGCTTTTAAAGACACTTCACCTGATTTGGACGTGCTAAAGTGATATTCTATTCTCAGTGAGAAGGTTGTAAGCTGTTAGGTAAAGTTTTCTGTGAGGAATAAGATGCCCTGGGTAGTGGTTGTATTGCGGGGGCACCAGCTGAGGTGGCTTCACTTTTCCCCGGCAGTCACTGCACATGTGCTGCTTGGTGTTGGTTTCCACATTTACTTACGAGTTTGTGGACTTGAGACAAAGCGAGAACACGCTTGGTTGCTAAGTGACAGCTCCGTCCTTCAGCTGGAAGGGGGAAGAACCACAACCGAACCGGGTTCCTGCACTGTCCGTGTCCTGAATGTTAATGATGCACTTTTCCCTTCCAGCAGAGAGCGACACTGATAGCGTTGAGGAGGACACTAAAGAGGTAGGTGTGGACGACTTTTCATTCACTTGCCTTTCCCATACCCACAATCCCTTCCAGCTGTAGTGGTGGGATGGGGTGGGGTAGGGGAATGCAACTCTACAGGACTGCTAACTTCTGTTCAATAGCTGTCTTCTTCTGGGGAAACCAAACTTTGCTGCCCAGTGGGTGGGAGGTGTACATGGAAACCTGTAAGCAACTGTAACCCAGATGTTTCCTCCTGTTGGAAGCAGTTTGGGTGTCGTACAGAGATATTTGTTTCCTTATGCGGTCGGCAGCGTTGTCGCTTTCCCACCCAGGCGGCACACACCACCTGCTGGGGCTGCCGTGCTTGGCAGCGTTTTCGGCAGCCAGCCTCGAGCTGTGTAGAAAGCGTAGGAGTTAAAACCGTCACCCGAGAAGACAGAGGCCGAGGGCCAACAGCACAGCGATGCGTGGTTGGGTAGGCGGGGCTTGCGGCACATTCCAGAATGCCAAGGGAAGAATTACAACAGCAGCATGTGTCTGCTGACTCGAGCAGCACTTTAAATCCAGCAGATCCTTAAAGGGGACAGTCTGCTTTTTCCCTTCTGTTATTTAGCTGCTTGGCTGAGTAGCACTAATTTACCATACATAGTGTATGGTTTGGTGGTTTGGCAATTGCTTTGGTACAAAATTTATCAGTTTGTATGACTGGGTGCCCCCCCCCCCGTGCTTCTTTACTACCGTACTGATTTAAAAAGTGACAGATCGTAGCAACTGACGTGAAGGTCGTTTGTTGCATATGAATGGGTGAAGGGTTTCAACAGCGACAGCAGTGCTGTCAGAGCTGCAGTAACCCCCCCCTTGTTGTGATTGAAATGCAGGCTGGATCAACATGGTTTCCAGACAGGCGCCCCAGCAAGCCCATTTTCAGCCCCTCTGTGCTCAAGAAGTCTTCCTGCCCCCTGCCGGGGATGGCCACGTTCGTCTCGTCGGCGAAGCCAAACTTCCGGGTGATCAGTAGCCGGGAGGAGAGGCCTCTCATCGCCTACGACAGCACTCCCTGGGACCCTATCTTCCTGCCCATCCAGGCTCCCCAACGCCCAGACACCAGCCCTGCCCACTGTCCCACCCCTGCCCTGGCGGGCCCCTCCCACGAGACCCGGGCCAGCGTTATCATGAAGACCCCTGACGTGTCCAGCTCCACGGTGAAGACCTGCTGATCTCAGTTAATCTGCGCTAGTGTATGAACAGTGGAGATGCCACAGAAGGTTTGGGACAATGGACCTGGCAGGGTCTATCCTGAGGGAAGGCCCTTGCCCTCAGCAGCCAGACCCATCCCAGTGGAGTGGGGCACTGGGAGGGGCAGCTGTCCATCTCTGAACTGAATCAGTGAAAAGTGGCATGAAATCACAGAAGAACTGTGAAAAACTGACATCATCACCACCACCCTGTGCTTATTAGTGTTTAATTTTTTTTTCCATGCGGTTTTTCTGTTGTTGCTGTGAACTTGTAAACAGGTGTTGAAATACCTGTGCGATCGCAAGTGGCCTCTGCACCTTATCGAAAGTACACACTGTATGTGGTCTCTTAAGCACTTCTGCTTCTCCCTTTAGGCCTGATTGATAGGCACCTGCGCTCGGGGAACGTTCACCGTCCCTCCGGTCCGTACCGATCTGCTAAAACTGCCCACAGCTGGAACCGACAGCTCTCTGGAGCGATCGACTCCAGCTGACCCTTAAACAGACTGCTGTGCCCAGGACGCCCCATTAGGCACAATTAAACCTTGACCTTTGACTCCTTAACGGACCGGTTAATGGCATGAAACGTAGAAGGGAGGGGTTGACACTGGCCGAGAGGGGCCAGTAAGAACGTGTAGAGAACGGTCTGGAAGGGCGGCACGTCGGCAGGCAGGGACCGAGGCGCTACGACGAACGGTCGTCCCCACGAGCGGTTTATTATGCACTAATGAAGCACGCTAATCCAGGACTGCGCCTCCCCCCACCCCCCCGCAGGCGACCTGCTGCTCGGGAAAAACGGAACTGAAACCAGGGGTCAGCAGGGATGAGCTGAGCATCAAACACAGTCAAAGGGTTAGTCAGCTCCAGGCACCTTGACCGTTTCTGCACCTGAGGTGGCTTAATGTCCTGCAACTCGCCAAAAAACAAAAACCTTTCCTTAAGCAAGCTTTTGTATTTTTTTGTAATGAAATATTTTATGCGAGGTGAATTGTATTTTATCTTTTTTTTAAACCAAATGTCTTTTTTTTCCCCCCTTTAAAATGTTACTGCGTTCACACGGCACGTTTCTTGTACCGATTTTATATCCACACGCAATTTATAGTTTTGATAGTGTGTAGAAACAAACATGTTTGTGCTTAATGCCTGTGTCTTTACATGTCTTTGTGCATGTGTGTGACACTCCTGGATCAGTATGGTGTGTCGGCGTGTGTGTGTGTGAGACTGTTCCCGCACAGAAAGAACTATTAATCCTGTGGATCATTTAAATATGCAAATCTTGAATATGTTGATTTGTTTGTTTGTTTGTTTTTTTCAGTCTTACAAATTGTATGGAATAAATTCCTGGCACATTGTGTTTAGACGGGTGGTGTCAGGTGGGGTGCTTGTGGGTTTGCGACCCTGTCCAGGTACCTGAAACAAGGCCTGGATCGCCTGGCCTGTTGGATGGAGCGTTGTGGTCAGTGGCCGTTGTTCGCTGGTGAACGTCTCACCCAGGAGGGGCTCTGCAGAAGAACAAGCAAAGTTACCTGATCATAGATGGCAAAAGAGAATAAAACTGTCCGGTAATAACAGGGCGGGTGCACAGGGGTGCATGGGGTCCCTCCCAGAAAGATGAGTGAATTCCCAAAGTTAGCAAGAGCTGAAAATACCAAATATGTTGGGAAATAAAAGTACTTTTATTTAACACTTTTCTCAAGCTTACAGTGATTTACCACGTTAAAGTGCTTTTTTTTACCGTATCAACGCGGAGTAAGTACAGCAGAAGACGGGCTTGGAATGCAGGTCCTGTGGTTCCAAGGTGGTAGTTTTACCTGTAATACCGGAAGGTGGCGCAACTGCACACCTGAGCACGACATCCGGGTTCGGCTTCTAGGCTGGTCTGTGAGGGACCGTGGGAGGCACCCACCATGGGGGGGTAGAAAAGTAGGACGTGCTGCTAAGCGCTTCCCACCCACCCTCCTGCGGCAGGAGCTCCTTCCAAGGAAACTCTGGCTGTCCTCTTTAAGCGCTCTTCTTTCTGGAAGGTTCCACAGCAACCGAGAGCACTGAGGATTGCAACTGCAGGCCTGTGGACGTATTAATCGTAACCGACGCGGGTTTGCGTCCCCCCACATTGCCCGCTATCGGTCGTCTTGACGTCCCTCACGTGGCCATTTTCCCCGGGGGCAGCACAGGGGTTTGTGTGTCACGGTGTGTCACTAACAAGACGGTTCCCAGCCTCCCATCGTTCCCCACGTCAAACCCTCAGCTGCCCTTTGGCCTCCCGCTCTCGCTGCAGCTGTCAACTTTCTTACCTGGGGCAGCAGGTTGGCCAGCGACTACAGCTCTGCCTGCCACTGAATCCCACCTGCTGAGGTAGAACTCGGTATTTACCCTAAAGTGGCACGGTAAAAATCACCCTGCTGTACAAATGAGTAGATCGTTGCAATTGTGGGGAGAAACGGACTGCTGGCCAGTCGTCGTCTAGGGTGTAAAGGCCCTTTAAGCGTTTTGGCCCCAGGGCTGGAGTGGGGGGCCTCGAGCTGCGACTTGCCCTCCATACGATCCTGGTGACATCCTGCCCGCTGGCTCACTTCCTCTCACACGCAGCGCTGCCGCCACAAAACAGCCAGTGGGCAGACATCCGGCGAGCGGCCAAATCGACGCTGCTTCGAAAACGGGGCGGGAGGGGCCTTTTGGTTTCACTTGTTCTCATCTGACTTCCTGTTACCAGCTAATGGTGCAGAACGGTCGTCTTGGCAACGACGCAACAGGGATTTAACCCTGTGCCCCTCTGTGGTCAAACTCCAGCTGCGGGAGGGTGATCTTTACATCTACCACGTGATCTAACTGTACTTGTTTTTCCATTTATTTCATTAGCTGATGCGTTTCTGTAAAATCACTATCATGTTAAGCTCCTTCCACTGATTTAGCCATTTATACAGTTTTTACTGTCACCTTGATCAAGGGAACTACAGCAGGAGATGGGGTTGGAACCCAGGCCTTCTGGTTGGAACAGCTGCAACCACTGCGCCACCTGTTGGCCGTGTAGTGTGAAAGTGGTTTTTGGCCCACTGCTCCAGAACGAGGAATCACGTCGGCCGGTTCGACCCCAGCAGCTGGTAGACAAAGAGCTGGAGGGGGAAGGAAAAGAGAAAATATTTAGCAGCAAACAAATCACAGAAATGTCTGACTGTGGTGTTTTGTGGGTCTGTGTAAGTGAGTGAGAGAGAGAGAGAAAACCTGAAAATATTTGTGCCCCACATGTGACTTAGTGCTTTTTTTAAACATCTAACGGAAGAATGTTTTAAGAATTAAGAGCAGCAAAGGTAACCGGGGGAACTGCGCCCCCTACTGTTTCCTTGGAACTGTTTTCCACCGTTTTTTGGATGGAAATTATTTTTAGATGTTAAAGGTACATCTGGCATTTTGTGTTTAGCCGATTGCTTCGTGCGTATAAATGCATGTATATTTATTTACACACAATTATATGACAAAATGGCAGAGAATGAAGGACTTTTGGGAATATTTTACATGATAAACATCACTGATGCTAATAATCTTGTTTGATTTCTTACACAAATATATGTTCATAAATCGTCTGTATATTAGTTGAAACTGTGTGCACATGTGCTGTTTGAACCAAATGTAACTGCTAAATGAAAATATTTACCAGGGTAAATAGTTCAGCATCATATTTTTAGGCACACACACACAAACGGTGGTCCGACCTCTTCTGAGCGCCCCACACAACCGCAGTCCGTCAATATATTTCCTGTGGTGCAACTCTAGGAATTTCTATATTCACAGAATCAGAAGGAAGTTGCAAAATTTATGAAAATATGTTTAAAAAATAAATCATTTTATAATTATGTTTTTACCCAAAAGTACAGAAGTCTTGTCTCTTTTCACTGCATCACACAGCTACACCCTGTGGTGGAAAAGCACTGCATGAATAAAATGGGAAAGAAGCAAATTTATTACAGCTTTAAAAACTAAACAATTCTGTCTTTCATACATTTACCCAGAAATACCCACCTTTCCTCTTGACCACCACACAGTCACAACTAGTAACTTCGGAAAATCCGCAGCAAAAAGTCGCGGAACAATTACCTTATTAAAAAGTCAGATTTTGACCTGGAAATGACATTAAAAAAAAGCACCACACAACCACACCGTCCAAAGAAACATTTCCTGTGCAATTTAGGCATTTCTTAACAAAAATGAAATAATAAACTGAACAAAAATAATTCCTAACTATATTGCTACATCTCCAAAACCTTTTTTCTGCAGAAAAGGGACGAAGTATAATTTATTAAATCGGCCTTTTTCACTAAGATTTATGACTTTAGTTCTCTTGCATATTAAACCTCAGAAGCACAGCTTTACACTGATTCATTTGGTCTTTTAATAAATAACTGGTAAGTAGCTGAAACTTCTGTCCAAAGTTACACACCTTAAAAAAACTAAAAACCTATTACTTCTGAGTTACTTATTTACACAGAGAAATGGTTTTCCCTGCTGAGCCCTTGGCAGCAGAGGCTCCAGATGCACCCCTGTCAACCTTTTGACATTTCCCACAATTCCCTGCACCCCATCGCAGCCACTCAATTCATTCAGCATCTACGGTCACAGTTCCCTTTCCAGACACACGGTGGTGCCATTTCTCACACAGCCGGGCCGATGTGCGGCGAAGCCCCCCCACCCCCCTCAACCCCAAGAAGCCCTCCAGCTGATGAGGTGGTGTGTGACATCAGCGTGGTGCTCCTGTGAGCACGGCACTCGATCACCAGACAGCGACGCCGCCTTCCCATTGGCTGCCGGGGACGCATTCACAAAGCAGGCCCACATCCAGCATCCATTCACGCAAACCGGCGTTATGACGCTGTAGTGAAGCGGTGGCGCACGTGCAAACAGACTGCGTTTGGTCCGACGCAGAACCCGCGCCTGTCTGAACACAAGGCAGTGGTGCCCTCCCCCCACATTACCCAACTCAGCCAATTTCAACATGTCACACATGGGGGCGAGAGGACAGAGATGCTCTGGACATACGGGGTGCTGCCCGGGGTCGGTGTGGAGGGGTTTTCAACTCCCAGAAATCACACCGTCCCACTCGCCAGGGTCGACCAGTAGGTGGCCTCGCCAACACTGCAACAGGCTGGAAAAAACGCCAGTAAGAGATTAAACGTGAGTTAAATAGTAAAATGGGGGCAAAACAGCTGCTTCACACTGAACTGCAAGTCGACTCGGGTGAAGAAGGATCATTATAAATGACACGACGTGAGCAGGAGTCACAACAGTTACCAGGCATTTTGGAGATCTTCGGCAGGCCAGGTCACCCCCTGCCCCTCCGTTCCAGCAAGGCGTCTAGATCGTTCCAGACAGAAAGGATGGGGGGGCGGCGGAGAGCGGTGGTCTAAGGCTGATGGGAACTGAAGGAGAGGTGAACAGGGAAACGCGGGACGACAGGAGTAACACGGTAATTCACCGCAACACGACGCGTCACACGAAGCAGGTGATCATGTTACCTTCGCCGGGAGTCGGGGGTAAGGAAACGTGTCGGACCAGAAGAGCTGGGAAACTCCTGCAGAGAGAACCAGACACACTAGAGAAAGTATGGCTTTAATACGACTTTTTTTTAAACAGTGTTTTACAAATATATATATATAATTTATTCATACGTCTGACCCGTTTCTCCAGGGTGACTCACAGCGTTCGGTTGTAGACTGGGTGAGATACACCGATTTAGCCATTTGTGCACCAGGGTAATTTTTACCGTATCAGTTTAGAGTGAATACCTTCATGAAGGGCAGTACGGCAGGTGGTGGGATGCAAAGTGCAAGATGGCAGTTTTAACCACGACACCCCCTGCTGGCTCTCTAATACATACCTGCAGCTTTATAAAAACTATAAAGCTGTGTTCTGATTTAAGGGTAAATTTGACTTAGTCAACATTTAACATTTATCTATGTTTAACTGATATTAAAACATTTATTTTTTCATCGGTATGAGTTTTTTTTTTTTTAGTTCTACGGGCCTCTTAGCTGTAAAAACCAACAAAAAATAACCCATCAGGGAATGAAGCAATACAGCACAACACAAATAACCAAACATGTTATTTTATTGTCTTAAAAAGTAAGTAACACAGTCCCCAGGGGGTATATCACATACACTACAAGAACAGTAAACACCAGTACTACACAAATAGGGACTTTCAAATATTATAGACATTACAAAAGTTCCCTCGATTCATCTTTTGCTTTAAGTTATTATACTAAGCATGACTGGTCAACATCATTTACAATATGGTACACTTTCACAATTAAAAACAATGTTATTGGACGCTGTTATAAATTCATAATGTTAAGGGAAGACATTTCATGGACCGTCATTATTTCATATGAAATATCATACAATATAAACAGAGCATCCTTCTGGATGGACCTTAGAGCCACCGCTGATCAGGCGTTTCAGTGCAAACGTGTTTAAGCGAGGCAGTCCTGTCTGCCGTTCTCCCGTTCGACCTCCAAAACCAGACAAAAAAAAACAAAAAAAAAAAACAAAAAAGAAAAACAAAATGGGGGGGAAAAAATTCACATTTCCCAGGAAGAAAGTCCACAGGCAAGGCCAAGGTCTCCCCGAACGCTTCCTTGGGCTCGAGTCCTCGTGCTCAGCGGGATTTCGCTCCCTCGTCGTGTTCCGCGGTTATTCGCTTGCAATTTAGCAGAAAAACTAAATGGAAACGAGCGAAACCAGCTCACAGACCCCACGTGGGCGCAGGTCACAGAAGGTCGGCCCCCCCAGTTTGACTGCCACCGGGTCACAGCTCACGGTCCCCACGGCGCCACCAGGCTCCTCCTTCCACATTCTCACCTCGATAGCACAGGCCTTTGTGCTGAGCCACACACACACACACACACACACACACACACACACACACACACACACACACACACACACACACACACACACACACACACACACACCGCTCCCTTGTAACTTTACTGCGGTAAATTCTGTTTGCTAACATTCACTGATGCCATTATTAAACTATGCAGAAACGAATTGAGACGAGAGCCTGAAAAATCCCCAGTTGCATTTTTAAAAGTTTGCCGTCAACCTCAATATTGCTGCAGTGCCTTTTGGGTCCGACCCGAATTAGCGCGCACATTTTACCGCACCTTAGTCTTGAAGCGAAGCGAAGTGCTGTGAGAAAGAGTGTAAACAGAGGGAACACCGGGAAGGTGCGTGAATCCAAATTCTGATTTTTTTTTCTTCTGGTCCAAATAAAGCTCCTCAAATATCTGGTTTAAGGTTGGAGCCTTGAGGTGGAGGGGCGGATCCAAGCCAAGCGGAACCAGAGTTTAAACCTGGAACCTGGGAAAGGGGCCCACGGGGGTGTCAGAATGAACAAGCAGGTGACAAGGGCAGCTAAACGTTTGCTGTGACCCTCAGACCACCAGTGTCACCTGACTTGTCCCCTGAAAGGCAAAGGACCTCAACAACGAACGTGGTTCATCGCGACCCGGCAGGCAGGACACGTGGAGGTAGCAGCGTGCGTGTGTGCGTGGTCGAAAGGACCACGGGGGGGTCACCTCTTTCTCGCTCCGTGTTCTCTTGCTATAGACGCTCACTGTCTGGTCTAACACAGGTTTTACCACAGATGAAGGAAATGAAACAAAAAAATTACTTCAGCCAAATATAAGAAAAAAAAGAAAGATCTTGTAATAGTCAGTGTTTTGACTGTGGATTCTGAAAGGACCCAAAGGTAAAGTTTCAACAAGGAAACATCCTATTGGCTACAATCAGCTAACCCCTCCCCTCATCTGTGATGTCACAACGCCACTTCAGGGAGGTGCCGAATTTTCCAGCAGCTCCGGAGAGCCGTGGTGACAACCTACTCAGCCCTCCTGCCGCCACACGCGGGGGACAGCAAAGCCCAACGGCGCCACAATTAGAGAACTTCCAGATGTTTCTCTGGAGTGGAAAAGCGTGGAAGCGCACAAGAGCCCCTCCCCAGTTTACTGCTCGATGATGCCACCGATTTATCGACACCGAATGAAGAACCGCGTGTAAACGGGGGAAAGACGACAAGGCAGCACTTGGGCGACGATCAGATGATGGCGGGAATCAAACTGAACGCCCACCGAAGGCCTCTGGAACAAGGAGCGAGATCTCCGTCTGTCAGGTCTCAGCCGGTGGCGTAAATACGGCAGAAACGAAAAAGGTTCCGCGGTAAAAGTTTGTAGATTTCAGGCGGAGGGGGGGTGAACAACCAACCAGGAGAGAATTTTCTCACATCACGACCGCAAAGTTAAAGTCATCAGACGCGACTTCCAATTTGCAATTTGAGATTTACGGCTTTGTCGAAAACGGCGACATTTTTAAAGTCTACCTTAGTGACGCGGTGGTGGTAGAACCCGTGTCTCCCGACAGATCGTTCCAAACCGGGGACCGCAGCGTTTTCACGTTCCCGCCGCTCTGCCTTCCCAATTGAACAAGCAAACAAATGTTAACAGCCGCATACTGTTATTCCCCACTCTGGGGGCCGTGACCTCTGCGCGTCTCCAGGAGGAACTTCTACATTCAAATGGCAAAAACTAACCCTAAAAATTTAAACCCAGTATTGCAAGAAAAACAGGGCTCAAATGGCAAAGTCCTCGATAAGCATTTTGGCATTAAAACACATAAAAAAAAATCTTCCAGAACTATTTTAAGTTTTCCAGGCTAAACCTTGCGAGTGAGTGGCGACGGGTTCGGTGTTGGCGCTGGCGGTCATTCCTGCATTGTGGCTGGTTGGGGGGGGGGGGGCGCGGCCTCCCGCTGGCTGTGGGCTGTGGCCGTCACACGCTGGTGATGGATGCCAGGCAGTTGGGCGACTTCTGCAGTTTCTCGGGCGGGGCGGAGGGCGGCTCGGGGATGGCGCGGAAGCTGAACGGCGGCGGTCCGACGGTGCCGATGTGACCTGGGCTCAGGGCCGGGTTCTGGCGCCGGTTGCTCTCTACGATGCTGGAGGTGTTGGACGCGAGGCTCTCCCTGGTGCTGTGGTGCAGAGGACGGGTGGCAGGTGGACAGAGGGAGGGCAGGCGGGCGAGAGAGAAGGAGCGATGGAAGGAACGGGTTTCGAAATGAAGGAATTCGGTGAAGAAATGGAGGCAGAGGAGGAGGACGGGAAGCAAAGAAAGAAAGTGGGGAAAAAGAGGTTTGAGAGACAGGAGTTAAACAGAGAAGAAGAACACGGAATGGAGGCGGATGGGATTGGAGGCCCACAGAAAGGGTTATGGAGGGAAGGCAGCAAATGAGCAAAGGAAGAAGAAAGGAAAACATACTTTAGAAACAGGTCAAAGCAGCAGAAGGTGAGGTCAGTCACATGGTGTCGGTGATGCTGTCCAGGTGTCACTGGGTCGAGTGTCCCCACCCCGTGCGAAGATGAGAAACCTGGGCGTTCAGCCCTCGCTTGGGTCAACAGGAGGAAAGTGGGGAAAGGGGGGGGGGTGGAAAAAGGAAAAGCCATGCAAAGACCTCCACTTTGCTCAAGACCCCTGAGCACTGAGGGCTTTGTGAGAGCTGCACACGCAAAAGAGTGCGAGAGAGACAGAGTCAAGTGTTACTGCGGCCAGGAGCCCGGTATCGCCAAAGCGCCCGAGCTGCACCCCTCGGAAACAGCGCCACACGATGACATCATCTTCAGTCCTCAGCAGCTCTCCCTGGGGCCTCGGGTCCTCCGGGAGGTCTTAGTGTTTGGGCCAAGGAACCAGAAAAAAGATCAGCGACACTGCAGAGGAGTCGGGGCAAGAGCAGCGGAGTCACTTGGTGGTCACTTACATAAAGTGTGTGTGTGTGTGTGTGTGTGTGTGTGTTTAAAGCAATTTCTGCCACTCACACGACAGACTGGGACAGGGGAACAGGGGATTCAAATGGCACAAAAGTTCTCCGCATGTTAGTTATGACCTGCAGGTTAAGGACAACGTGAGCACCTTGCAGCGTCTGCTAGGAAAACACAGCGCCTCCTTCCCCTCGACAGGAGGATCTCTGGAGAACCAGAAGTGGGGTCGTGTCACAGTAAAACTATCCTCACATGACACAGGGACAGACAGGCAGGCCCTGCTGTGGGATCTCAGTGATCTTTTGCTTTCCTTTAACACAGAACCGCGCGTCAGTCCACGCGGGAGCCTTTCTAGAAACCCCGAAGGAGGACGGTGACATCATCGCCTCCGATGACTCATCTGGGAAATTGTGAATGAAGGAGAGCGCGGGGGGTAAAATTAGCGGTGAGCTGCAGTGCGCTACAGAGCCACCGCAGGGTCCTTAATCTGGACTCTACAAGAGACCCCTCCTGGTGTTATTGGCTTCGCCAGCATTTCTGCCCGATCAGTGTCCTCCATAAACGGGATCAGTTATCATCAGAGTTAAAAACAAAAAAAGAAAAAAAATTTAAAAACCCAAGCCAGGTTTCCAGGACTCCCACGACCACTTAATATCAGCAGACACGTTATTCCGGCCAAACGCCAGCAGGTGCTCATAAACCTCCACTAGGCTAGGGGGCGCTACAGTGATTCAGTTCTCATCCCAAGCCTTTCAAATGCAGTTTACAAACTACAGAAAAAATTATACTTTTCAGAGCCCCGTGTGTGTGTGTGTGTGTGTGTGTGTTAATGTGTGACTGCGTGTGTGTGTGTGTTAATGTGTGACTGTGTGTGTGTGTGTGTGTGTGTGTTAATGTGTGACTGTGTGTGTGTGTGTGTGTGTGTGTTAATGTGTGACTGTGTGAGTGTGTGTGTGTTAATGTGTGACTGTGTGTGTGTGTGTGTGTGTGTGTTAATGTGTGACTGTGTGTGTGTGTGTGTGTGTGTGTGTGTGTGTGTGTGTGTGTGTGTGAGCGCGCGCGCGCTCTGGGGACAGAGCTGGTGTGAACTCCGCAAACACACAGCGGACAGCAGTGCAGATAAAGCAGACCGTGTGGAAACACAATCCTGTTTAATAGACAGCATTTCAAACACAGACAGGAACAAAAATCTTTTCACAGGCACTAAAACCACAAATAAAAATAAAGCACAAAAAAATTGAAAATGTAAAAAAAAAAGAGCAAAAACAATGGGGCGGAAACATTGCTTTGCTTCGTTTTCATTTTTAAAAACATTTCATAAAACCTCCCTGATCACATTAAACTTTATGACACAAAAAGTCTCCTTGGACTTTTGACAACTTCCTGTCCTGTAAACCCAGTCTCACACACACACACACACACACACACACACACACACACACACACACACACAGTCACACATTAACCCACACACACACACACAGACACACACACACACAGAAAGGAAATGGCATCAGTTCCCCCCCCCCCAAATGGAATTCTGAGATCAATAAAGTTGCTGCTTCTGCTTTCCTTCCAGCCTTTGGTGAGAAACTTCCAGAAGAAAGTGGGGGGGGGGGTGAAAGTCACCTTCCTGTGGGAGGGTCTTACTCGGAGAAGTGACCTGCAGTCGCCTGCAAACCCCAGAGCGTGTGGTGCGAGGAGGTCCTGTGGTAAGTTCTAGGCGCTCGCCACGCAGGTTAGCATCATGCTAAACCTTCACCAGGTTCTGATCACCCAGGTCATGCTTGGAACGCGTTTTATCGCTAGCGGCCTTTAATGGTCACGAATTTGTGCCACACACCCACCCTCTGTGCCCCGAAACACCGTAGGAAGGCTGTGCTGTCAAAGCTGCTGGAATCCGAGCGGCACCTGTAGCGCGACACGCTAAACATTCATACAGCTGAATCCAAACCTTCTGCACAGAGTTCTGCCGTCGATACTAATCTTATGCGTACGAGAATCAAAACAAACGTACAAAGCGTAAAAAGGCATCAAAACCCATCGTATAAAAACGGAACAGAACCGAGTTTTCACAGATGCATCGCGGTTACCGAAGCTCTGGCCTCGGAGGACATTAAAAAGGCCTTTAAAAAAAACAAGCACCTCCGTCTCTGCTCATTTAGACGGACGCGACATTCCGAATCGCGGTAAACTAAAGATCAGCGTGGCACGGTGACAGTCGACAGTGAAGAGCCGTTCACCTTGCCGAGTAACAGAGGTTCCCCGAAACCTGAGACGCCAGATATTTTACAGAACAAAATTATCCTAAATAAACATTTTAGCATTAGCTGGTCCTCTGACCACCAGCTTTGTCCACAGTGAAGGGAGCGGGGAGCAGCTTACCGTGGGGAGTTAAATCCACTGTCCACCGTAACGCTGCTGCTGTCCATGCTGTCCAGGCGTGCCGAGTGGGCCGACTTCTGGCTGCTGTTGTTCTCCGTCTCCTTCGGGCTCAGGAGCGTCAAGTTGCTCTCAAACTTGCGCTGCAGGTCGCGCTCCTTCTCGCGCTCCAGCAGCCACTGCATGGTGCCGCCTCCTTCGTGGCCCTTGCCGTCCTCCGCCGATGCCTTCCGCGCCGCGTCCTCCGAGTCGTCGTCGTCGGACACGTTGTAATAGTCAAAGGCGGCCTCCGCGGCCAAGGGCTGCTCCTGGCCCGGGGCTGAGGGCATGCCGGGGGAAGCCGACTGCGCCTCCAGGCAGTCGAGCACCTCTGACGACTTGGCGTGCGGCGACTTGCGCAACGTGCCCGACTTCGAGTGGCTGCCCTCGGCGTAGCCCATGGTCAGAGCGCTGTGAGGGGGTTTGAACAAAGTGTCTTTGCTGAATATCTCCTTCCGCTTGTCGGTACCGCCGCCGTCGGCGTTGTGTTGGTGCACCAGGCGTCCGTTGGGCACGGGCTCCGGCGTCTGGCTCGGTGCCGGCAGCCCGCTGCTGTTCTGTCCCTTTGGCGAGTCCTCTTTGTACTCCATGGGGTGGGGCGAGGCAAGGTGCGGGGTCTGCCTGTCAGGCAGGGACCCCTTTCGGACCCCGTCCGAGGGCGTCAGGGTGTCGTGCTCCGGCTTTCCCAGAGGCGAAGGAGCAGTGAGAATGGTTTCGTTCGACGTATTGCACTGGAAGTAGTCCTCGGCCGAGGGCTTGGGCGAGCACAACTTTAGGTCGCTGTAGGCCGGCAGACTGTCCCGACTGTTGTTTTTCTCCAGGGGGCCGCACAGCCTGGAGTCGTCGAGGTTCCCCTTCCCGATATCAGGCACGCAAATCTCAGAGTTGAACTTAGCAGCAGAAAGCATGATTCGAGAGTAGTGGGGCGTCTGAGAGGCCCGCAGAGTGCCGTCATCCGTGTAGTAGCGGCTCCGGTCATCCGGGCTGCAGTCAAAGTCCTCGGCCGTGCCCGCAGAAGTGGCCCCCAACAGGCCCTTGGAATTGTCCATGGATCGAGACCTCTCCTTAGCCTTATCCGATCGTTCGTTGCGCGACTTCCGATCCTGGGTGTGGCTGTGGCTGCGATGCACCTTGGAGTGCGAGGTGCCCCTCGAGGGCTCCGGGAAGGGCATTTCCGTCCGCCGCTTGGCCAGCTCACCGGACACGTCCCACTCGGGTGTGATGGGGAAATGGGACTCCACAATGTTGGGATTGCTATGAACCAGGCAGTTCCCTCGGCTACGGTCCACGGAGAACATGCCATCCCGTGGCGAGCGTACCAGAGAGGAGCTGTAGAGCCGATAGTCCCGTTCGCCAGCTAAGTCGAGGTTGGAGCCTTCGGAGGGGTCACCCCGGGAGGCCCGCGTCTTGCTGTGCGAACGGGACTTGCCGTGGGCTTTGCGGTGGCCGCGGCTACGCCGGCTGCGGGCGCTGTGCTGGGCCGATGAGCTCGCCTTGCTGCGCTGAGCGCGCTCCTCCTCCAGCCGCTTCATCACCGCCGTGTGCCTCATCACGTTCCCCACCGTCAGGTCCGGGTTGATCCGCCGGATGATTTCCATCTCCACATCCCGGGGGATGGCGGTGGGCGCCTCCTCGTCCCGGAGCGGCCACTCCTCTGGGGGGAACTGGGCCGAAAAGGTGGCGAGGTGTTTCGTTTTGTCCTTCTTGAAGCTCAGTCGAAACAGCTTTAGCCCAAACTTTTTGGACTGCTTCTCTCCACTCCCGCCGCTGCCGCCGCCACTGCCCCCGCCCTCCTTGCGCTTGGTCAACGTGTCGGTTTTGTAGGAAACGTTAAGTGAGCTCTTGCTCTTGTCGGTGGCCGCGCCCTGGTGAGGGGACTGCGTGGGCTGCGGGGGCTGTGGGGGTGGCGTCGGGTACGAGTCCTTTGGATCCTTGGGGGATTTGCGCTGTATAGTGGAAGCGTGTAAGCTGTGCAGGTCGTCGCGGTACGAGTTGTAGGAGTCGCAGTGGTTTTTGGAGTGCGGCCGCTCCCTCACGCAGCCCGAGGCAGACGGAGTAATGGTCCCAGACTGGGGGGAGGTGCACTGCTGCTGCGGCCGCTCAGGTATCCGCTCGTCCAGGTGATACCACTTGCTGTTAGTCCTAATGAGGGAGGGGGTTATAAAGTACGTCTGAGGCGTGACAATGAAGTACCCCTCCGGCGTGGGGTAAATCTTCCTCTCCCGCACCAGCATGTTCAGAGTGTGTCGGAGGATGTCCGGACTTGGCGTGGGGACACCTGTGGCCGGGGGGAGGCAGAAAAAACAGGGGTCAGTGTTTTGTTAGATTTTTGCCCCCCCTCCCTTCAAAAAAAAAGCTTTTTGAAAATAACCACCGATCCTAATGTTTACACAGGAGCAGAAGACCGACGCGATTGGAAGTCGGCACCTACTCCGCCCACACACTTCCAGGCCGTTCAGCCCGTGTCAATCACCACTTGTCACGCCCCAGCTATTACCTCACATTACATCATCGCACCCTCCAAACCACAGCGATACATCGGAACAAACCGCAAAGGGTGCTTCAGGACCCTCCAAACACACGCTCTCATCGCCACTGGACACCAATTTGACCAACAGGTGGCAAAGCGGTTAGAGACCCGCAGGACGTAGGATCTGATCCCACCTCCTGCCGCGGTACCCTTGAGCAAGGCGCTCACCTGAAACCGCCCGGTTAAAAAATCCTCCGCTGAGTGAACAATAAGCAGATTAACACCGGAAGTTGTTTTGGAGCACAGAGTCGGTTAAGGGAATCCACATAAACGTCTGGGACAAAATTCCACCCATAAG
This sequence comes from Arapaima gigas, assembly GCA_900497675.1. Classification (NCBI taxonomy): domain Eukaryota; kingdom Metazoa; phylum Chordata; class Actinopteri; order Osteoglossiformes; family Osteoglossidae; genus Arapaima; species Arapaima gigas. Next base: position 160,006 of record UFQX01000611.1, read on the forward strand.
GTCTGGGAAGATGAAGAACGTCCTCTACTGGATTAACCATCTGCAACATGGGGAGGAGAGCAGCTATCTGCTCATGTCCTTACTGTAGTTTACATCACCGCCGTTTGTTTTCAGTTTACACGTATTGATTTAGCCGTCACTTTTCCCCAAAGCGAGAGCGCGAGGCTCCTGAACCTACCCGTTTACACAAGGTCGTCTTTAAGTCCGTCGCTCAAGGTGCTCTCCTTCATAACCAAGTACAATTTCAACTTTAAATTTGAGTTATGGGATGAAATTGGGCACGAAATTATATTGTGTAAAACCATTAACACTGTGGATAAATACGCCACGAATGCGGCAGCACGGGAGCCGCCGCCGCATCGCGTCCCGGGACCCAGATCCCGCGTTTTTACCTTATTTTATGAGACAGTCCTTCCCATATTACACCTGTGGTTTCTGCTCACTTCCGTACCGTTTTCTCACTAAAGAAACAGATCGGCCTTATAACATTCTGCCATTTTTTGTAAGCAAAAGAGGTGCTGGGATGAAAATCCACTGAAGTTCGCGTGAGTTTTATCCACAAGTTTCCCCTTCAGTACATCCTCTGACCGTAACAGATACGTCACGGCTGTTTCTTTAATGTAAGACGCCAACTTTGGCCGCCAAACTCCTTCTTCCAACCCCGTTGTTTGTCGAGTCAATGCGCTCAAAGTGACGCGAGAGACGCCGTCTCTGCGAGTCCTGCAAGCCGCCACGGTTTGGGCCCAGATCTGCGGCCTGTGGACAGAGATCAAACGCAGCTTCGCTTCGACTGGCTAAACCGACGACGACGGCGGCAAACATTTCAATTGTAAAACCAACTTTCTCGCTTTCCGCAGCCGCCTGTGGACGCGCTCGCAAAACAAGTGAAAAAAGGGGGATTTTTCTAGAATAATCTGTGACCGCCAGCCCAAACTGCGCCGTTCCCATTAAGCTGCTCTTGTTCTATAACCACAAAGGGAAGCTGCTGCTGACGGCTTTTCCCAAATTAATTGGCCTTTGCTTCTCCCTTTGCTCTAATATAGCCACGTTTGCGACAAAAAAATTAATCATTTACCAAAACAAAAAAAAAGAGGAAAACAAAGGGGCCGCTGGACTGCGTGTCAGTTTGCCTGCAAGGATACCTGAGGTGACAGAGTGACACGCATAACCTGTCCCTCCTAAATACATCACTGGAAGGTAGAGATGTAGAGAAATCGATCAAACGTCCATAATGTTTAAAAAAAAAAAAAAATTATTGGCGTCACTAGGTGTCAAATAGATTTCTGGGCCACCATATCGTCACACGGGGGAAATCACAGAAGGACACCGTGTTGACACTAAAGAGAGTGTCAGTGTAGAATCCATTCCTTTGGTGACCCCCAGGTGGCCCATTCGTCCCCAAGCACCCTTGCCCCGAAACCCCCGAACCCCCCCCACCCTTTCGCGTCGAGGCTGTCGTCATCGTGCTGCAACGCTGCCGCAACGTCTTGCCCTGCGTCGCGCCGCCATGCCAGCTGAGGACGCGCAGAGCCCACGAGTCGAGCCTGATGTCATCTACGGGGGGGGCTCCGGGGGAAAGGGGTTTGTTTGGGTGGGAATGCGGTGTCCTCATTCTCCCCTCTCCTACACACTGTGAACATCTTCAACACGCGCACACACACTCGCGTGAGCGCACTTCTATAATACAGTAGATTAGCCTTAACTAGACAGGTTTAAGTGTTGCCTGCTGTTACATCATACTGAGTTAGTTGCCATACCAACATGACGCAACCGACCCCCCCTCCCCCCGCTGTAGGGAGCTGCGGCGCCGCTCGGATGGCGAGATGCCGCGCTGCCGCATGGGTACGCGCAGACGCAGAGGAGGCTGCAGCTCGGTCCTCCCAGGGCTCGCGTGTGTAACCAGGTTTACCCCCAGCCAACACGTGTTCCCATCGCCTCACTGTCGCCGCGCAGTTGTGTTAACGTCTCCGTTTCTTCCCAAATTCACTGCACTTTACGGGCACGACTTGTCCCGAAGCATCACACAGTTGTGTAATTTAAACATCAAACAGAAAATTATGAAGATAATATTCAAAAGGAGCTAACAAGTAAATACCTGTGTGTGTGTGTGTGTGTGTGTGTGTGTGTGTGTGTGAGATATCATTTTTCCCGTTTTACGGCAGGGCTGTAAGTGCTGTGCCACAAATTGAACTCTGTTTCTTTTATTTTTAACTATATATGTGTGTAAAATGTTAATTAAAAAAATAAATAAATAAAATTGACCTTTATGAATATTGGCCCCAGTTACAATGTGGTTCTGCGTCCGGGATGGTGGGGGTCAGCTACTGACAGACCCCGTTTGGTTCGTCCTTCTCCCCACCCCACTGGACCCCCTCGGTCCAACAGACCACCCTCCAGAGACTGACAACACAAGGGCACCGTTGGCCAACTGCAGGGGTGGCGCTATGCGCACGGGGAATGGCAGTCGCATGGCACGGGGTGCTGAAACTCACCCTCCATCCCTGTCGCCACACAACCCCTTCCTTCCACAGACGGGGTTTCCTCAGCACCTCTGAAGGGGCAGGAGGGTGGGGGTAACGCGCATTTCCACCCCAACCTCCACCCTTCCGTCTACCAGCCCTTAACCAGAGGAATTCTCAAAGCTCTGTCTGTCATCGGGGTGCCATTCTTGCGTCACTCGGCACAGAATGGATGACGGAAGGCTGAACAGTACAGCGGAGAACACACACACACACACACACAGCCCCAAATCACCGACCATCACTACAATCTGCCCCAGGGTTGACGCAGAGGGCATAACAGGATTTGCTGAGATTAAAAAGTGCAGGGTAATAATACAAGCCTTTGACTTGCCAGAGCCAGACAGCCATTCAAACCCAGAGCTTCACGTTCGGGCCGAGAATAAAAGACCAACGCGGGAATGTTCTGTGTTCCAAGGAGTCCGGGCTCCGCGGCTGGGACCAGTCCCTAACGCTGACGCGTGTCACAGGTCCTCGTGCAGCAGGATGATTCTCAAGCACTTCCCTGACCGTCCATGCGGGTGACGGTCGGTCCTTAAGGAGGATGGGGGGGGTTGTTGGGTTTGGGGGAAACACCTAGAGCACCTAGGTAAATAAATCAATTTGAGAGAGACTTTAAATCAGCGTTTTCTCAGAAAAAACCTGCTTTTCCTGACTTGGGGGGCAGCAAGTAGCGCAATGGTTAGTAGTAGTAGAAGCAGTATTATTATTATTATTATTATTATTATTATTATTATAACATAGGAACAAATTAAAATCCAAATCACCACAACTACTCAGCTGTGTAAATATGGACAAATCTCAGTTTCTTACTTCACAAGCCAAACACTGTAAGTCACCCTGGAGAAAAGAATAAAAATAAAGGAGGAAACAGTGATTAGAATAATAAGAAAAATAATCCAGGATTAGATGAGAAGGACTGACCGGCTGAGACAGGCACCTCGTTCCTACTCGCACCACCCACAATTGTGCCCATTCTTTTACAATATGCCAATATGAACTTCAACCGTGGGAAACCTGCGGAGATCAGCGAACTCCGTAAACTGCCGCACGTGTCACCGAGCGGCGTTCCCTGTCTGGCGGACGACAGCTTCCACAGCGAGTCGGCCAGACGCCTCACGGAACCCGTTCGCGACCCGCTTCGCACGTGCCGTTGAGCGGCCACTCAACTAAGCTAACAACTAGCCACGTCCTGCTAGCTCTGCTAAGCAGGCGGCGTCCGTTTATTCGTTCATCTTTCTCCAAAACTAAGCTACTCACACTCATGTAGCCGTGCACACAGCAGGGTAATTTTTACCACATCATTTCAGGGTGAGGACCTTGATCACGAGCTGGGATTCAAACCCAAATCCTTTGAGCGCAAGGCAGCAGTTCTAAGCACCTGTGTCCCCAGCCCCTTTGCGGTCCGGATGATGGCACCCGTGGACCAAAAGGCAGCGACAAGGCCTCCTCCTGTCTCACTGGCGGATGGTTCTAGAACGGTCAGTGAGGTGGGGTAGCAGCAAGAGCCCCCGGCAGCGTGACAGACGGCTCAGCAATGACCTCATCCTGCAGCGAGACCACCGAGCACCACGAGAGGAGGCTCCGCGGGCTTTTGACGAGGGAGAAGGTCCGCCTTGTGCGCAACACACTCGTCTTTCCACGGAGCAGTTCTGGACGCACATTTCGGAAAGTCCCGCCAGGCAATTCATAAACATTCCGTTGGGGGGTACAGTGTGATTTGCGTGGTCTCGGCTGGTCGCTCCTACCTGGGAAGCAGGTGGCCAGATGCTCCATCAGTGCGTCCTGCGTGACCGGTTTCCGTGCAGCGTTCATGGCCGAGATGGCCAGGCACAGGATCTCGCCCAGCGGGATGAACTGCGATTGGCTGATGGGCGACATGCTGATGGGTGACACATCACCTGCAGGAAACGAGAATGGATCGCGTGGGTCACGTGACTAAGGAGAAAGTCAAAACCGTTTCAACGCCACCACACCCCCACCTACAACTGTGTGTACACAGTAACCCGTCACTGTGGCGGCTGTACGCAAAGGAGATGCCCTCAAACTAACCATCAGACTAACCCAATAACTGCTACTTTGGAAATTTGAGACAAACTCCTCCACCAGCATTGACCACCACCAGGAAGAAGCAACCAAAGCATCTAAGCAACTGAAACAGGTGGTCTAAGGGCATCAGTTAGAAGTTTCCTGAGAGTTTCACCCATAAAAGAGCATGTCATTCATCTTACAGTACCATCTCACCTTGGACATCTGACACCACGTCCCAGTACTCTCTTCTGCACATTTGACATCCAGGCACCAAGTGAACTCATGCAGGTGGAGTACAGGGAGTATGAACACCCACCATGCTGCTCGGACCCTCAAAACCACGCTGACGTCAAACAGAACCGCCACAACGCAAGACCCCCCGTGCACCTCTGTGACCGCATCTGTTCAACAAGGACAAGGCAGTGATGTCCAACGCGTTGGAGACAGGCTGCTTCCAGCAACCCCTCCAACACATCTGGTCTGCGAAGGCCGAGAGAACGACAATCAGACGGATTCCCCGCCACAGCCGCCAACTTGCTATGCTACGTGGACAAACAGAAGGGGGCGTGGTTTCGGGAACAGGAAGTGGGCCTAGTCAGCAGGAGATAAAGGATCCTGGTGTGTCAGCTGGTAACATCAGGCCCATGATGCATTGGGATGTTTTCCTTGAAGGTAAAGGGTGTAAGAGGTACAAGGTGGGGTGACCGAGGGTAAATGCAGCAGGAAAGGTAGTGAAGAGAAGGTTGGTGCAGATCTGGAGGAGACAGGACTAAGATGAAGTGTTCAATCATGGTGCAAATATTCAAGGGACAACTGGCACAACGTGTTACAACATCCACACCACACCGAGTGGTACTGCTCAAGGTCTTGTTGCGTGCTGAGAAGTTGCTAGGGCAGATGGACCTCGATCCCCAACACTGACCCATCCCCTGTAACCGACAGGCAGGTAGAGAGTTACACCCCAGGAGACACCCAACATCTAGACCCATTTTTTTGACCATATCTTCAGGATAGGGCCACCAACCTGTTTTCATGACGGGAAAAATACTACAGCAAAAAGTAAACCCAATAGAAGCAACCATCAAGGATGTGGGCCTTCAGAGCAGAGGTCTAGTCTAGTGCTCCTGAAGACTGAAGAAGCTGTAGGACAGAGCAGTCCAGGTCTACTGAAAAAGGAGCATCGCAGAGCATTGCAGACCTTCGCTGACCGTCTCAAAACATCACAGTGTCTCAGAACCTCTCATACTGTCTCAAGTCAGCACAGACCACCAGGGACTATCTTTAGATGACCATAGCCTGTCTCAAAGCACCAAGGACCATTTTGGAACCCAGCAAACCATCCCAGATCATCACAGGATTTCTACAGATTGTCTCAGATTACCGAACCACTTTGGATCCTTGCACATCTTTCCAGATGAAGTATCGGTCCCTGCGATGATCCATTGTAAGCATGAAAGGAAACATCACAACATAGTTCCTGTTTAGAAGGTACTACCCTTTCGCACTCTTCAGTGTACGCCTATTAAGTGGCTACACACCTCATCTAACTTCTGTCCATTGCGTCCGCTTTCTAAAACTGGGCTTTCTGGGCCACCGGTACCTTTCTCACTTAGAACACCAACATCCACCATGAAGCACAAGCCGCCATCTTGAAAACAAGCAGTGAAAAAAAACACAGAAAACACGTCACCGCGGGGCACAACGTGGGCTCTGTTGCGAGCTGAGAAGTTCAAGGACAAATGACCTTCTGGTGCTCTGAGGACAGGGACCACAGGCTGAGAAGAAGGACCAAGGGCTTGTTAGCACTACTTGATGAAAGACCCTCGCACTTTCTCTGAACGCACCTGATAAGCGCCTATACAGAAGGGTGTAGGTTCATGGCCCTTTCCAGAGCTACACCTACAAGGACTAGACCAGTGCTCAGAACCTCGACAGTCACATGATCAATATGGACGCATCATCGCTTCCTGCTGCCACCTAAGAACATTAAACGTGTGTGTGCTGCACTGGCACTTCCTTGTGACCGTCCTGTGACGACCCAGTTAGTGACCCAGTTGCAGATTGAGACCCACATCTTGCAGCTCTGTCCTCGGCGCCAGAAGGGACTGAGAACAAGACTCAGCCAGACACAAGGGGGGCCATCTCTTGGGAGTCTCACCTGCTTTGCTCCGTCCGTCACCAAAAAGAAACGAATGCCACACCGCGGGGCGAGAATCTACAACACGGTAGGAGACTCCCAGGAGGCTCGACCTCTGCGTTCTTTAGACCAGCTCACTATGGGCTCGAGGCCCTGGAAGCCACAGATTTCTGCTCACTTTTATGTCGAAATCTTGAAAAGCTGAAAAGGGAAAAAGCATTGACGTCAAGGGTCAGGATCATCTTTGCACGCGTTTGCGCATGTTTCTCTACAGCTTCTTTATGGTCGGAGAAGAAGTGAAAACCAGCAGCGAGTTTCAGAGAGAAAAATCATCGGTGGTCTCATTCCGACACCTGAGGCTTTTCTCTGAAGAGACCTGCACTGATTTACCCATTTATACAGCCGGGTTATTTTTACAGCAGCAGTTAAGGGCAGGAACCCTGATCAGCGGTACGAGAGCAGGAGGTGGGATCCGAACCTCTGTCCTCCGAGTGCAAGGTGGCCGTTCTAACCACTGCGCCACCTGCTGGCCCACAATTATGCACAACCTGAAAGGCTGCATGGCTGCAGGGATATTATTTCTGCAACTGTCAGAACTGCAGTGTAAGAGTCCAACTTTCCTGTGTGGTCTTAGTGACGGTCTTTGGCCCTGCTGTTCTCTCTCTCTCTCTCTCACACACACACACACACACATACACACACACACACACCCCCTCCGCAACATAATAATAAAACCATTTTACGATGCTCAACAGGAGGGCTGGAGGACGGTGTCGATATGAAGGCGTGGAGGGCAACCTGCACAGGGAGGCGCTGTGCGCTTCTGTTCGTCTCCACCGACTGAAGGGGCACGCGCTTTGTGGGGGGTGGCATTACGTCATCCCTGCCTGAGCTGCAGGGGGCGAGAGGGAGAAGCATGTGACTTAACGCTCCGTCTCCTGCCGAGGACACAGGTTTCCAGGTGGCATCGGGGGCGGTCTGTGGGCGATCGCAGGACGGGACAGAGAGGGACGGGGGACCGGGCACAGTTTCCGAGCAGCTGTCGCCCCATCGCTGACGTGCTGGACAGCAGCCGACGGGCGGGTGAGGGGCTGGGGGGGGGGGGGGGGAGGAAGGAGAGGCTTGNGCCCCATCGCTGACGTGCTGGACAGCAGCCGACGGGCGGGTGAGGGGCTGGGGGGGGGGGGGTGGAGGAAGGAGAGGCTTGCGGACAAACGTCGTGGAGCGCAAACCCTGCTGGCGGGTCCTCCTTCCAGCACGTGTCCTACAGGCAAGGGGGAGGAGCACAAAAGGCCAAGCGGAGCTGCGTTGCCACGAGTAAACAACCCCCTGCTGCCGCCAGGACTCTTTGTCCAAGAGCCTCACGTCCCACCCCACCCCCAGCCCGTTTCATAATTCTCGCACAGCGCTGCGCTCCCCGACACCACTTCATTAAAGCGCACCGGGACGGGGGGCCGAGCGGGAGCAGGGGGAGAGGGAGGGAGACGCGGTATTCGGTACCTTGGCCTGCGCTCCGGCTGCTCCGCCAAATCCCAGCAGACCCCTCAGCTGCACCAGCCTTCAGACAAATGAGCATTCACTCCGGGCTCCGACCCAGCATGCACCGGGCCACACAAAGACGAGAGAGGTGTGACCAATCGCAGTCGAGCCCCCGCCCCCAGCACTGCCCACTGAGGGAGAGCGAGTGAGCGAGTGAGCGAGAGGCGCGCGCGCGCTCCAACACTACAGTGGGCGGCCCTTTGGACAGGTTGTTATGGCAACGCATCCCATTCACCCCCTGTAAATCTGCCTCACTCTCCCCCACCACCCTTTGAGGAAGGTGTGTCACACGGGAGGCTCAGCGAAGCACGCACGCCCCTCCCACCTCTCTTTACACACACACACGCACGCACACGTCTGTACGTTTGACGCTCCACTTCCGCAGCGCCGGGGGAGGGGCCAGCACACCTTCCTTTGTTATCTAATTAGTGAAGGACAGGAGTCCGTGGCCCCCCAGGCAGAAAAGTGAGAGCTGTTTAGAGGAAGCAGTGGGGAGGGGGGTCCCCCCCCCAAACACTCACTGCAGTTCTGGGTTGTTCCACCCAGCGATCTGTCGCTCCCCCACCAATGACATCATCCAGCAGGGGAAGGAGGGGGGGCTGTGGAATAGCCACTAAGGTAGTGCGAAAGTGTGAAGTGTGGGGGGGGGTGAGTACAGGGACCATTCAGGACTTGGTGGGGGGGGTGGGTCTGTTCCTGTTTACTTTGCTACAGACAGTGTGCAGGGTGGTGTGTGTTGGGCTATGAGATACACACACATCCAGAGCATGATAATACACACCACGTGTGCCCCACCTCAGTACTGTCACAGCGGGGAGTGACCCCCCCAACCTCCGACAACACAGGGTCAACCTGATGGACTGGCAGGTGACAAAACCCTTGAACCAGATGGCAGGAGAGACTGGCGGTGACCTCAGCAGCAGCCTTGTGGCGCCTCAGGAACAGGTGGTCCTTTGACACCAGACTGGTGTGAGTGAATCCTCCCAGACCTCGCCATCATCCCTGAGCTGGGACTCAGCTGCACAGCAGGACTGCAGGGAAGACCCCCAGCGGCCCTCTCTGCAAACAAACATTCCTTGTGCTCAAGAGCAGGCCTTGTAGCCCATCATGCACCTGTGCTGACGCGGGCAAGGACGGATCGGTGAGACTGCGAGTAAAAGAGGACTGCGGACAAGGCCGTGTATACGACAGACTTTACTTCAGCAGTTCAGTGCAAATACCACGGGAAAGCTTCGACTGCGAACGTAACCATTTCAGATCCTTCACTGCTACACCACCTGCTGGCAGTCGGGAGAATAACAACCTCCCTGGTTAGCAGATACTTCCTATTCAAGGTGCAGGAGCCAAACCGACGAGAGGTCACGCCAACGAAGGTGCGGTTGCCGCGTTTCCACATCCCTCTCAGGGACACGTCCTGAGCAGCCGAGTCAGACGGGCTACGAGCCCAGCTCCACCTCCTGAGACCTGGCGGGCGATGCCGGTGCTGCCGGGCGTCTTTTACACAAAGCGGTACAAACAGGGACTGGAGCTCTTTTCTGTGAGGGAACCGCGGTTCAAGTCAGGACCAACGTGACGCAGCGGTCAGGTTCGGGCTACCGGGTTCCCCACCCCGTACAAAGAAAACACAAACCGTCCGTTTTGACTGGTTTTAAAAGTGTTTCATGTTTTACTGGGTGAAACTTTTGCGTTGCATCTGTTATTACTGTGTTACAACTAGTGGGAAATTATAGGGGGGAAAAAAACGAGACAAAACCCAGAAATAACTGGGATTGGAGCTGGAATAAAGTTCTGGTGCAACAATCAAACACAAATAACCAGAAAAAATAACAATATCGTCACCGATAATAAGCGCATCTAGGAGTACCTGAAAAGCCTCTTGGGCGCAAACAACTCAGCGTTTTACGCAGGACGAGTCACCAAGTGGCCACACGCTTTTTATTTACCTATTTGTTTTTTTTAAATTGGTTTGTTTAACAACAGGGTGGCAGCTGAACCCCAACTGTCCCCGCAAAGTGACCGTCCTTTCACGGCCTCAGTGACCTCTGGGTCCCTCACAGAGGAGGGGTCAAAGGGTGCTTATAGCCAGGGCAATGGTGGGGGGGCTGCGTTGACAGTGTCCTTTACCAAAGGACACTTGCAGCTTTATTAATCAAACTGAAGGATGTGACACCCAGCTCAGTTACCCCCCCCCCCCCCAAACAGCTCCTTTCTCAACACTGCTTCTCCTTTCAAACTCTTGGAAGTCATCAGTCACCATACTCCACTCCTTCAGATGACCTCTGCTGGGTGCGGCTGGCCAGCAGATCCAGAGCGGCTGCGGGCCTCTGTGTTGAACCGAGCCGGCCGGCGCCGACCGTGTCGGGACACGTCTCGCACACGCTGAACGAGGCGAATGGAAACACGTTCCACCTTCTGCACATAAAGGCAGCCCCCCACCACCCACCCACATGTCGAACGCTGACCTCTGACCTTTGGGGGAAAACAGTGCCATTATTTAGGCTATAGCACCTGCCACACTCCTGGAAAAAAGGACGCGTCGGCTAATGAACGAGCGATGACATCGCCGACAAAAAGAAAGCACGCCGAATACGCCCCTCTGCCCGATCCGTGCTGAGGAAACACACCCAGCAAACACACACGCTGCGCTTCTCGTGTCGACAGGCCGATGGTTCCAGGAATGAAGGATCTGTCTCAAACTGACTGGTGGACTAAAAGAGAGGCAGGAACAGCCCCTCCTCACGCTGCTGCGACCGCGCCAAGCGTGAGCCGAAACAACCCTCAACGTGTCAGGCGCGATCTTCCCCAGCTTCGGTAGAAAGATCACCGGGCCGATCGTGGCACGGAAGACCACGGCGAGGGGAGGTTATTGGTGCCCATCCTGAAGGAGAAACGTCTGAGAAGAAGAGCGGATGTGAGGAAAAGCGGTCGTCTCAATAACTGAAGCGCGATGTGTGGGAATCGTGTGGGGGAAAAAACCGCAGTTTCAACACGACGGAGACGCCTGGTGTTGCAAATCTGTGCTCCCTCGGACCCCCATGCAGCCTCTTCCAGGGAGACGCTGTCATCGCTGGCTTCCGCTGAGGGTTTTACCCACAAAAGTCTTTTCCAACGAATCTCCCAAGAAAGATCCATCAACACACGAACTCCATGAACTCCATTGTATCGACTATGGCAGCCATGACCCCAAATCCCATGGCCAAGCAACGCTGGTGGGATCCACTTAAAGTCAGCCTAGAATCACGCAACAGATTCAGACTTCCAGATGGCACATGGAGCGTGGAACATTCTGGAAGATGCAGTCATCCATGCTGACTGAATCTGTGGTGTTGAAAACGTTATAGAACTCACAATGCAGATGTTCTCTATATTTTTTCTAGACGAAGCCCAGTTTTGACACCACGGTCTTCCGTGCTTCACCCCAGAGCCCAAAGAAGATCTACACTTGAGCCTGAGGAGCACGAAGCTGGGGGTGGGTCTCCTTACAGGAGAACTGTTGTTTTTCCCGACCGCTTAATTTATGGTGCGGCTCGGGCGTGTGGACTGAGAGCGTCATAAAAAGACATACCTGAAAGCAAAATGGAGAACCAAGTGAACGTAAAAGATGACAAAATACAGGTTTCAACGTTAAACAGCTGCCATCTTATGTCAGCCGCATAAAAGAAATATTACTGCGGAAACCGCAGCTGTCCACATCTGCGTGCTTCGGGGGGCCGCAGAAGACGACCGGAGACGTGTGGAAGGCGCAAGGGTGAGGGTGGACGGCCTGCATAGCAGCGCAACACTCAGACGCGTGTAAATCACACGAGCGGCCAGAGGTTAACTGCCACCTGACACGGCGCACACCTGGACAGCGTAGGTGGTGCTGGGGTTAAGGACATGCGCTCGTAGCCAAAAGTTCTGAGAGATGAAGCCTCGCAGAGGGACGCTCGGTCAAGGAGATTAACATGGACGACCAACAAATATATCTGCCTCCGTAAAACCCTGAGCAAAGGACACAGTTTCCATCTCAATGACTTGCATTCAGGCCTTTTCTCTTCTGATAAAAAGTGTCCTGTAATCTACAAAAAGAAAGTCTCCGGGTGAATAAAATTCGACTCAGTCTCTGCGTCCTGAACAGCCCCGACGAGAAGCAATGCGTCGCAGAAGCGCAACTGGTCTACCAGCAACAGCCTTCCACACGGATGTCCTCCACTCGACAGCAGCTACTGAGACCCTCCTGAAGGAAACGAGAACACGGATGAACCTTGACCTTCCATTTGAATTGTGACACCTCAGCAGCTCTGCCCCTCAAACGGTGCCTCAAACCCTTCTGCTGATGCTCAGGTAGGGCTCTGCCACAGACACGACAGAAGACAGGCCGTGAAGACGCGGAGAACGGTTCCAGAGAGGGCCTCCTCGTCCTGGCAGTTGGGGACAGACTTGCGTTTCAGCCCTTTGCACAGAGATGCCAGTCAAAGACCCCCCTCCTCCCTTCAGCTTGTATCTTAGAACTGCGAGGGCAGCTGGAACCCTTCCCGCCTTGCCGCCTGGCCCCCAAATGTGGTCGTCAGGCTTGGCAGAAAAACCTCCTCATCGCACTCGCCGCCGCGCTAAGGCTCACTGCAAGATTCCAAGAACAACGCTGCTGTTCCAAAGAAAACAGGGGTGAAAATCTGGGATTAATCACGGTTATGCATTGGACCCTGTAATGCTGATTTAGGAGAGGTAGTCGAGAGATCCTAGGAGGCCCGGGGAGCCCAAATGCGGCAGAACGCAGACGTCTTCCTAAACAGTGAAATATGGAACGGCTCCAGAGCGAAGGAGCAGAAGGAAGACCACATTTTGTTTAAAGCTTTGAAAAACCCCAAGAACAACAGTGAAGGACCTCCTGGCTGGAGACTGTACTGATCTCAAATATCCTCTGCCCCTTGACCTTTGTGCACAGAGGTCCCAAAGTCTTCCCCTCCCCAGCAAGTCCTCCAAAGCTGCCTCCCGGCTCTCCCAATAAACTCCCTTCTCCTCAAAGTTGTTTTACTGCCATCCTGTCCTTCTCACCGGGGTCAAAGAGCCACCATCTTTTGGCCGTTAACGTTCCACATGCAAAACCAACTTCTACTGCTTCAATCGATCCACCGCTCCACCTCGGCCGCCCAGTTCGTCCAGCGTCACCGAACCCAAATAAGAAACCCACCCCGGCGACTTCGTTCGAAGCTCCTGCTGCCAGCGCCTCGTTCCCATCGCCAAGATAAGCGCGTGACGGTGTGGATAAACCGCCGTGATTCATCACACACCGCACGGCGCTCACTTGACCTCTCGTTTCTAATTTTGTCCTCAAACAATCCCCGGAGAATGTAAATGCAGCATTCGCCACAGACACCTATATGGGGGTTGAAACACAGGCCTTGGTATGACGGACGAACTCGCGTTTGAAGAGCCACCGTCCCGTCGACAGGTTCTACTCCTAATTTTAGCGCAGTGAATGGAGGGAAATCACAACAAGCAAAGAGAGAAAGCCAGCTCAGCTGGGTTTCTACGGCAAACACGATTACGCGTCGCTGCTCAGCAGATGCTTTCGGTTAAAGGGTCCTTCTGTGGCCCTGACGGCAAGGCTGCAACAAAAAGAAGGTGGTGGAGGAGGAGGAGGAGGAGGAGGAAGGGGCGATACTGCGCCACATTCATCTACAACCCGCACAACCAGTGGCTGGACTTGCTCCAAAAAGTGCACAGAAGTTCTCGCGTAAACACCACTGCGAGCAAACTGCAGATTGGCGCAAAAGGGGAAAGACGGTGAACAACAGGGACGCAGGACCTCGGAGAGGTGATCTTTGGTTGTGGGGGTGATCTGTACGTGTGAGACCCCATCGCCGCATCGCTCGCTCCAACCTCCACACACACTGGTACAAGAGCAAACCCTTCAAGCACACGGGCCACTTTTTTCTCAGAATGTCTCAGGGTTGGAGACACAGCGAAGCTGCGCTGAAGATGCTCAATCCCACAGCGTCGTGCGGAGAAGATTTCGCACCACGTGCAGAGCAGACAGGGGGTCACAGGTAAGGTGCAGCGTGCTGTGCAACATGGGTTTAGTGCAAAGTGTAAAATGGTGTAAATTCGCTGATTTAGTCTGTGAAGCAGTGCAGATTTAGCCCGAGCGACTCAGCAGACATCCGCGGCACTCGGTGTGTTTGGGCGGCGCGGAGATGGACAGTCGACTCGAACGGTGGGACACAAAGCGCTGGAGCACAGTGCAATGTAGGGCAGAGCACTGTAAAATAGGCCAGCGTGGTGCACCACGGTAACTGTGCAGTGCAATTTAGTGACACCTCGGCGTGGCGCCACATGCAGAGCCTCACACACACACACACACACACACACACACACACACACACACACACACACACACACACACACACACGGCCATCCAGCGTAAATCCTGCTCGCCGGGGTTAGTGATGTCAGCAGCGTGCGGGACGTCCCGACTGCAGACGCTTATTTTTAGAGTGAGAGGGAGGCGGGTGGTGTGTCATGCAGAAAAGGACAGGCGTTCGGTGCAGGAACACGAGTGTGACCCTAAGAGAACGTGTGTATGGACACCTGACAGATTAAGTGTGTGTGAGGGTCTGTATTTATGTTCACAGAGTGAGGCCTCAAAACAGAATCAGTTTTATCGCCTCTACCTCCACGTCCCCCTCCCCACCATCCTGGCTGCCTTTTTAACACACCTTTTTTCACTCTCTCACTCACACACACACACACACACACACACACACACACACACACACACACACAGGGCAAATCAAAGCAAAACCCTCACAGAGAGATGTCCTATCTTTAAGTTTTCTTCTTCCAGGCACTTTTCCGGAAAGTGACATACAGCTCACTGTAAACAGAGACACACTATCGTCAAAAAAATTTGTCCAGTACCACCAATTTTCTCCTGACACCTCTGACAAGTGCTCTCCTGAAATTCGGTGTACCAACCTGTGGAACACAGTGGAGGGAAGTGGTCTGGATATTAACGTTTGGCAAAATGAGAAGATTAAAAAAGAGGAATTTCCACCGGTGAGCAGGTTGGTGCTGGGGACTGGCGACCCCTTATGAGATAAGGGAGCCCGGGGGGGGGGGGTGTCCTATCTTCCTGTTGTCTACAGGCACCAAGTGAGGCCTGTGACTCAGACAAGGGCACAGTGGTGGTCGGAGGGGTCAGTGAAGTTGACCGTACACCCTGGACAGCGAGGAAGACTGGTAGTGAGCCACCCGGCCTGGTGGTGGTGGGGGGGGGCGCACCATTTCCACGCATTTCTTAGGATGTCTTCAGACTGTCAACAAACGTGCAGGTGTCTGTAACAGGTTTCCGAAGGAGGAAGAACAGCATAAAATAAAACGAAAGGGGAAGAAAAAGGGGGGAGCGGGCAGGGCTTCTCCGAGAGGCACGAGCCACACGCCGCCACGGAGATCCTCGCGGCGACGGAACGCCTCTTTGTCTCGACTACGTTCAGCCGCGACGGCGCGTTTGCAGGAGGGGGCGAGCCGCCGAAAGCCGGCCCTCTGCGGGGGATTACCGCACGCGTCAGAGCGATCTAGGCCCGGCAAGCCTGCACGCGCGCAAAGCAGATGAGCCACGACGGCACCGAGCCGGCGGCCCGGCAACCCGGGGTCGGCGTCACAGATACCCACAACACACCGGCGTGCGTCGCAGATCTACATTGTCTGCCACCCATCTACCGCATACATCGGACCCGAAGCACCCAGCACCACCAGCGAGAAGCCGGACTGCAGAGCTCGACGTGTAACGTGACATGTTCACCGCTCACGCCGGCTACGCCGGCACGAGTCTGCATCATAGGTGTTTAAAATGGACAAAAAAAAGGAGACACCTGACGCAAAGAAAGACTCAAAAAGAATTCACCAAAGCATCTGAATATCACACTGGTTGTTTTTCACAGTATTCATATCCATTCCTGAGTAAACACTCCCTTTTCCTTTCTCATTTCATTTCTCCCTCCAGTCTGGAGCGAGAGCTAAAAGCAAAGCGGCCGGGGCAGCAGGTGGGGCAGTGGTTAGAACTGCTTCCGTTGGACACGAAGGAGCCGGGTTCAAATCCCACCTCCTGCTGTAGAACCCCTTCGTCGAGGGGTTTTGACGTGATAAACTCGCCTTGCTGCAGAAAGGGGTAAATCAGTGCAAATCACTCGGGAGAAAAGTGTCAGATAAAAGAATAAATGCAAAACGCAGCTACCAACCCCCCCAATAAAGAATCGGTGCAAAACTCACCAGGATAATCAGACGGTGGGTTATTTTATAACCCTTTAAACTCGACCGTGAAATTTTCATTCCGCTGCTCTTGACGATTTACAGTTTTTTCCCCGCCTCGTCACGGGTCGAGCGAAAGTTACCGAGGAGGAAACTGGAAAGGCTGTGTTTATTAAGCGCGCCGTGGTCTCGGTTTTCGCTCGCCGTTCTTCAAACCCGTGCGTCTTTCCTTTGTGACTGCGATCCTGCAGGGTAGGGGGCGCCGCCTTTGTTTAACCAACCAGGTGTTGAAGACCTGAGTCGCGCCGCAATGCCAGCTAAACGGCCTGCGAGACGCTAGCTGCCGGACTGTCCTGCAGGCCGGAAGGCTGGAACGATACGGAACAAAACGCCGAAAACAAGCCTACCCCCCACCGCCCCCAGCGGGATGAAGACGGACACCAGAGATCAGTGGATAAGGTGCTCTTTTGTCCACGTGACGGTCAGCATGAGCCTAGCATCTCCCTGTCCACGTGTGGATGCAACCACTGACCTGCTGTGAAGGACATGGTCGGGAGGCCCCGACCCACCAAGCGATGGGGCCTCGCAAGCCCCGCCCACCTGCGGGCACTGACCTGGCGTCACGTATCTGCGAGGCGACTGCGTGAGGAGGGGAGCCGGGTAGTGCTTGTGCACGCGGTAGTCCTTCTCGCTGCGGGAGCGCGTGCGTTCCGAGGCCCGGTCGGAGAAGTCGGAGCTGGGCCAGGCGCGGCGCAGCGTCGTGCTGCGAGTCTTCTTCATGGTGTTAGTCAGGTGCGCTACCTGCCCGACTCGGGCCCCTCCCCACGTCGGCAGGGCCCGGGAGGAGGGCCGAGAGGGTCACACCGGGGGCATGGCACGCGGGACTCTAAGCAGCTCTTTCGCCGACACGCGCAGGCTCACGGGCACGCCGCTCACTGCTGCCAGCGCCGCGGCTGCCGCCGATCCTCGCACACGACACTCGCGTTCCGCTCGCCGCTCCCGGACCGCTGCATCCCACAATGCATCAGCCTCTGCAGGCGCCCTGTCCCGCTCGATTGCTTCCAGATTCACGTGCGGGGCACGGGAGGCACAATGAAAGGAGGGCGGCGAGCGTTAGGGAGAGAGTGACCGAGTGGAAGGCCCAGGATGTCCAACAATAGGTGTACGGGGCGCGGGAACACAAAAGGGCCGACGGACGCGCAGGCCTTGCATGCAGAACCGGGGCTGGACGGCAAGCGAGCACCGTCCTCCTGCGGTCAGAGACCCGTGTCCATCATCCCAGCGCCAGGGAGGGAACAAAAAAGCAGAGGGAAGAAAACAAAAACCCAAAAAGAAAAAGAGGGGGGGAAGAAAAAACCCAGACAGAATCCAGCTGTTCAGCTCGATAGATCCCAGCAGCGGTCGGGCGACCGGGTTCGATGACGTCGTGCGATCACCATGCGGATAATATCTCCAGTGACCCGGTCCTTCTTTCTGCTGCCGCCGCCGCCGTCGCTCCTTCAAAGGGGTGTCTGCGCGCGCGACTGTGTGTGCATGTGTGCATGCGTGTGTCCGCAAGGCACCGAGAAAGGTGTCTGGGAGGGGGGGGTGGGAATTAAAAACAACAAGAGGCGCAGAAGACAGCTAGTCCGTTTGTCATGGAATTGGCGCTTTGCTGTGGGTCCTTGAGCCTCACGCTCGTCCCTCTGTCTGTTTTTCTCTCTCTCTCTCTCTCTCTCTCTCCTGGAGGAGGAGTGGTTGTCGGGTGAGCGACGGCCCAGTGTCCCAGGCTAGCGTTACGTTAGCGCTAGCATTAGCATTAGCTGTGCGAACCACGGTGGGGCTCTGCATTCTAATAGGAGCAGGCTCCGCCCCTGGGCTCAACGTCCGACCAATCGCAGGCTGCTGGGGTATTTGCATACAAAGCTGTACAGCTCTTTTTAACAAACCGTGCCCCCAGCAGTCCCACCCCCTTTTCTTGAGAAAGAAAAAGCTCTTATTTCTTCCTGCATGAGTTAGAAAAGGGGATGCAATCAGCTCCCCCTACCCATCCCCCCCTTTTTAGACCCCCCAAGTCTAGAGAGTGAGAAACAGCTGCCAGGAGAGCCCCCCCCCCCACTCATCTCGTTCCACCCCTATGGCAACGGGAACAGCAGTATGGGGGGGGGGGGGGTCCCAAGGCCCCCCCCTCCTGCCCCAACCCCGTGGGAACGCAGGTCNCCCCTATGGCAACGGGAACAGCAGTATGGGGGGGGGGGGGGTCTCAAGGCCCACCCCTCCTGCCCCAACCCCGTGGGAACGCAGGTCCTCCGGCTGTCTCAACAGTGGAGAACTGCATGGGGGAGGGGGGTCTGGCGGGAATCGTTTTACACTGGTTTAACCCACCACTACCAACAGGGGGCGAAAGCAGGGCAGATGGTTCAGAATCAGACTCACGATGAACGCTGGACGAAGTGCCCAGCACCCCTAAAAGCCTCAGTAACCCAAGGAACCCCCAGCAGACGAGTCAAAATCATCTCCAGATTAAACATGAAAAATGTGGGAAAGCGGTGCTCGCTGGGATCTCGGATGAGCTCACACTCGGCACATGCCAACCCCAAAGCCCCACCGCACACCAGCCGCAGGCCCCCCTGCTAGCAGGGCTCCCGTCAACCCCGGCGTGGCCGTGCGCAGAGCCCAACTGTAATAACAGAGCCTGACCGCCCAAGAGGCATTGTGTTACACTAAACAGGCCTGTGTCTCACATGGCTTTCATACTTTACAGCTGGACACAACCCTGTGTGCAGCTGCATGCCGTATCCCCCCCCCCCCAAGTCGTTCCAGTCGATGGACCTGCCTCCAAGGGCCCAGCGGTCACCAACGTTCTTCCTGCTGCAAACCATGTCAACTGCTGCCCTGTGGCTCACCCCAGCACCCCCCCAACACACACACACACACACACACACACACACACACACACACACGTCCAGAAGTGCAAACACTCTCCATGACCAGATCTAAACCTACAGGTGTGAGAAGCCAACATGGATCCATAAGGGTCTAGAACAAACACACAATCTTCCAGCTGACGTCCAGGATAGCTTTTAATATTTGTTTAATAATATTTATTAATTTGATACTGACCTCGATTTAGTCATTAGTATAGCAGCGTACTACAGGAGGAGGAGGGCGGCTCCATTTGGGCTCCGTCTCGGCCGGGTCATTTCCCAGCCCGTTTCCGAACGGCTCGTCTCCGAATTGCAGCGACACACGGCCCGCTGCTCCCGGACACTTAATCAGCTTGTGCAAATCTGAGAGGATGAGCCACACCTTTCCCAGAATCCCACAGGCTGCAAGACGGTCCGGTCGGGGGACGGGACAGCGTCACACGGCCGCGGGGTGACGATCAACTGCTTTGACCGAGCTTGAGGAGCCTGAACTCAGGGCAAAACCGCTGGGACACGTGAATAAAATGTCAAATTAGTTTTGTCTTCCAAAAATTTGCACGGAAAAGAAAAATAAATTTAAAAAAAAAACAGGAGCGTCCAACACACACACACGTACGCACGCACGCCCAGAGTGAGGGGAACCTGTCACAGTGGCCCCGCGTGGACAATGATGCCTGCACCTCCTTTTTGAGGGCTTTAACCATCATTAAGCCCAGTTAAGCCTGTAAAACTGGCTGGTGTCCTGGCAAACTGGATAAAACCCTCCAACTGGAAATCGCAAGACGCCGCACTTTTCTTTAATATTATGCTGGGTGATTTATAGCATTCTTAATATCTCACCCTAGTTTACTGTCCGCCTGTCCAGCAGACACTGATGCCAGAGTGTCAGGGCCCAGCAGACACTAACATGCTAAAGAGACCCACCTTGCTGCTGTTTTCCAGAGCAGGAGCCCCCTGCACATTTTATACTGCATTAAAATAGTTTTATATGACACCGGTATTTATAAATAAACCTATACATATATATGGTTTTTTCATCACCGGTTGTGGGTTTATGTTTTTTTTTTTTTTAATTGCCCCCCCCTTATTACGTGTCAGTATTTACGTGTCAAGCACGCTGGCATTCAAGCAGCCGTGATGGGTTTCGAAACTCAAGTGACACGGCGCCGCCACAGCTGTGTCCTTCATGCGAGATCAACACACCCTCCTCTCCCAACAGCTGTGCCGACTGGAGGACAGATAGGTGACAAGTCTGAGAGGTGACATGGAGAACCATTGTGTGGGTCATGTGACAGCCAGTGGAAGGGGGGGGGGGTCAGAAGAATCACATGATGCTGTTTTGCTGTGTTAACTTGGCCACCACCGGCCTACTGACAACTCCACCTCTGTAGTGATGGACAGGAGCATTTGCAGACAGAGTAATGGCACGCACGCACACACACACACACACACACACACACAAAGAAATAGAAATGACATCAATTTTTATAACAAAAGTAGCCTTAATGTCATGCAACCGCAGAAAAATAACATTTTTCATTTCTCAGGGTATGGAGGCCAACCCATCACACACAACCGCAGTACTGCGGTACAAAGGTGCGTTTACACCTGACAGGGACGAGAATGAGAAACGCAGCCTAAGGACCACAAAAGCAAACAGAAAGGCACGGCCGTCCGGGTTGGGTTCACAGCCCGAAACTGACACAGGAACGAACCGAGGGAGGAAAGTAGATCGACGCTCAACAAAAAAAAAAAACTCTGAAAATGACGACGACACCACGTAAATCACGACTATATTCACCCCAGTAAGGCTGGCATAAGAGGGTGTCGGAGGAAATGTTTGACTTTTTTTTGCTAGATTTATTAATTAAATGTGTAAGAAAATAACTTTGTTGAGATTAGCTGACTGCTCTTACAGGCAGTGTGAAGCACTGAGAAGGAAAACACAAAGCGTCCCCGATTTAACACAAACTGAAATACGGGGCCATGACTGCTAAGGCTGCCCTCTTCTGACCTCTAGTGGCAGCCGATAGTAGTGCTAGCAGAAAGGCTTCAGGGGGGCTGAGTCGATAAGTTCAGTTATGATGTCACCACTCATCTTCATCTGACACCAGACTAACTGAAGGGCCATCTGGCATGTTAAGGGTGATGTTTTGAGCCACACCTGCAGTCCTACAGGTGAACCGTGTCCCTCAAATCCTGATGCCCAATTGGGTCCCTCCCATCTGCGACTCCGGGAATGAACGCTGCCACTCCCAACGTGGCCCCTCCAAACACACAGCTGAGGCTGGGAAACGAGGAGGCGGAGCCTCCGCCACACGTTCATTCACACAACTCGACCGCCATCTTATCCCCGAGCCGCACGCACTGCCCAGCCTGTTGCCATGACGACAAGGGAGGAGGAGTGTGCCGCACGCCAAAGGACTCGCAGGCGTGCGGCGCCGGGTGAAGAAATTAAATTCTAAAGATGTACATTTTAAACAGAAAAGTGAGCACTTTGAAGAAGCAGCTGTTCAGAAAGGGTTACCACATCACACTTTTTACTCCTCTCCATTGGTTGCCACGGTAACTGCTACGCTTCCCCTTCCCTCTGCAGGTACCTGGCAAGGCCACCAGGGTGCGCTGTCTCAGCTTCTGCCACACCGAGGGAACAGTCTGTGCTGGACAGTGGGGCTGAAGGACCGCAGGGAGGGTTGGAACACAACCGTGTGCAGCTCAGCACCTTAAAGACCCCTGCAGTGTGATGAAGGGAAGGAAACCGCAGCACCTGGAGTGTTTTCTGCTCAACTCACAAAGTTTGCCTCTCCACAGCTAGAGGGCAGCACTGTGCCACATTCACAGACGACCCGCTGGTGAGTGAAAGTCCCATCTGAACTGACCTGTGTGTGAAAGGATCGGTTGGGGTGCAGTGCGGAGATGGCGTCATGCCGACTGTGGTCCTGTGCTCCCAGGGTCCTCCGACGGTCTCTGTTCTCCACCAGAGCGGTCTGTGGACCCAACCCTGAACCGCGATTCAAATGTAGCCAAAATATAGCAAAGAAGAAGAAAAAAAATGAACCAAACAATCAGGACGTTTCCCCCTCGACCTGTTTGCGTTGGGTTTGTTTTCAAATGCTCGTTCACGGTCACGTGAGGGAACAAAACGGTAATTCTTGGCGCAACGGCACCTCAGGAACAAGACACTGCTTAGTAACCCCCCCGGGTGGTTGTCTTGGCAACGGTGGATCCATCACTCCATCTGCAGGGCAACTTTATTAAAATAAGCTTTTCTAACATGACAACCGCGGCACTCCGAACAGGGCTCTGGGCCCTTAACTGTGTTCAAACGTCAGCATTCGACAACAGAGACTGCGGTTCAAACAGAAGTTCCAGGACGCGATTCAAACGCGGGGAACCTTTAATAACCCAGAGACGAAACGGCGACAGCGACACGCAGCTCCCGGCCGGCTGGAAGAAACACAGGTAGGCCGAGATCCAGCACCAGGTCCCCGTTCTCACTTCCTATTTCCAAATGTCCACGAGTCCGGAACCTGGAAGTCACCGTGGACACACACACACACACACACACACACACCGCGATGGGAGGTGTCTTCATGCCCACACCAACAATGGAGAGGTTCCCCGTTTCCACAGCAACCAGTGCAATGCCAGCCCAGCGCCAGCAGGTCTGTGGACACAGGACAAACAGGACTGCGAGGTGACCAGCAGAGGGAGCACCTGAGCTGCAGCAGCCATAGTGGTTAAGGAAACGGACACCTGGTCACACAGAGATCAAACCCCCAGCGGAGCTCCGCTGCATCAGGATTACAGACGTTTGGCTTGAACTGCAGCTAATACTCCCCGCTGTTTGGAAGACGAGAAGTCAACACAGACATCCCTCCATTTACTCTCTAGTTCAGATCTGCAAATTCTCAGCTACAGCTGTAATAAATAAGTTGTAAGACATCGTAATGTCTTTACTTTAAAACTGGTTTAAAATCACTAAAAATAAAATCGTATTCTCTCCACTCCTGTTCAATGCCGATTGTTGACTGCTGTTCTGTTTGGCGCCCTTCACCGCCACCTAGGTAAAAGTTTTAGAAAAAGGTTCAAGTGAAAAAAATGCTATTTATGATGCTGAATGCTCAAGAAATGTTCAAATGCGCTTTCAAAATCTTGTATTCTGACTTTTTCCACGCTGTGTAGACGGCGTGAGCAGAAGGCGGTCTCACCATCCCAGACTGTGAAGGCCAGAGCCAAGGCTGGCATGTCTTCCAAGCCGCCGATGTTCCTGACCTCAAAAGGCGGCGAGACAAAGACCCCGAGCTGGCAGAAACCGCAAACCTTTCATCTCCCCGAGACGGAGAAGTAAGAAGGACCGCAGGTCCTGCTGAGGGCTTCACACACTGGACCCCCCGATCCTTCCAGTTCACAAAAGCGACTTAAGGATCTTAACACCCCCCCCCCCCCACACACACACATACACACACCAGCACCTGGAGCAGACTGTTTTCCAAGCAGAGTCACCACCCCTGGGGCAGGCCTGTACAGACGGCTCCCCCTAGCCCCAGGGCAGGGGACTGCGCATGTTTGAGGTCACAGGGGGCAAACAGGCCCAGAAGTGTCAGCAGCAGCCTGTCAGCACTCTGTCTCTCACACACACCCACACACACCCACAGAGCAGGCTGTTTGTTCAGAGCTGTGGTGTCCTGTCGGCGTCGGTTTTGGGACGGGACAAAATCAGTTACTGTGCAGCCAAACACAAACAGCCCCCCGGAGAGGAAGGCTGAGGGTGTCTACGAGCTCCACAGTTTCCGCCCATTGAGGAGCTACAGGCCAGCGGGGGCCCCTTCCTGACCAGGAGGAGCATTTCCTTCCCATCAGCCAGTGTTACTTTGGGCGGTGGCCCAGGTCCTAATGGCTCGAGGCAGGCCGCCCCCACAGGGGAGGCGAGCATACGATAAACACTCCGGCATGTTCTACAAGCAATCATCTCAACCACCCGGTCCACGCCGACCGAGGAACTTCTGAGAGTCACACGAGGTCACGGTTCAGGTACAATGGGCCACCTGAGTACTCAGTTTGAAGACACACAGCTACGCCTGTGATGAACGTGGTGCTGAGGTTCCACACCTCTCTAACACGGTCTGACACGGGCCACACTGCGACTGAGTGGACAATTAAAACCCTCCTTACCCTCATCCAGCGTGCCGCCACGTCTCTTACCACCTTTTACCGCGCTTTACTGAGCCTTCTGGGAGGAAACGCCAGCCGCCACCGAGGGCTCTGCTCCAGTTGCTAATAAACCGCATGCCGGTGTCACCTGTGTATCGTCACACACAGGATATTCAAGCTGGACACCTCAGCCGCCGTATTGTCCCTTTTTACGCCTCTTTACAAAACCAAAATGACCAAAAATAAACTTCAGAGATAGTTCAGTGCCGACCCTAACTGGACCACTAGGTTACCGTAGCAACAAAAGGCAGTCAGGGAGAGGTGTGTGTGTGTTTACAACTGTGTGCAGTGGAGGGTTTCGTTACAGTGAGAGGAAACGGTGGGAGTGGGATGGCACTGACTTTCACCAAGATAAGGACAAATTCTTCAAAAAAAAAACCTTTAAGATTATAGAAGTAAACAAGATGGCCTCAACTGGACCACGGTCCCCACGTGGCCAGAGTCTGTGGTTGTCCCCCCCCCCCCACACACACACACACACACACACACACACACACACACAGTAACCGCTGATCACCTGACCAGCAGGTGGCAGAGCAGTTACTGTGATCACCTTGACCACAAAGGACCCAGGTTTCAACCCCACCGCCTGCTGTAGTACCTCTGGGCAAATCACTCCAGCTGAACGTACAAACCTCACAGTGTTCTGTCACCTTGGAGAAATGTGTCAAGTAAATAAGAGTAACTGTTCTGGTGCATCATGGGATTTTTTAAAATGGGTCCAGGAAAAAACAAACAAACAAACATACAAACAAACATACAAACAAACAAACCATTAACTACATCTGGGCTTCAGAAGCTGAATCACTGCTGATGTCAAACCTGCTGGCAGGTCTGTGCGCGCGTATGCACACACACACACACACCTGTCACCCTTGGGCAGTAGCTATGTGTGTGTTTACACAACCCTGACCGTGCAGAGTGTGTCACCATCGGGCTGCTTCTCAGCTCTCAGGCACCTGGGGGGTGGGACTGGAGTGACGCTGCTCCTCCCCCATCAATCACTGTACCTGTAACATCTCCAACCCCCTGAGGGTTCGACCCCTTCAGCAGCTCTCAACAGGGGAAACACAGACCCCCCCCCCCCCCCCCCCCCCGCCNCTGTACCTGTAACATCTCCAACCCCCTGAGGGTTCGACCCCTTCAGCAGCTCTCAACAGGGGAAACACAGACCCCCCCCCCCCCCCACACACAAGGTCCCAGGGCCAGAACGAGGAGGTTGTGGAAGTGAACAGGAGCCAAGAACCTGCCAGACGATCGATAAACGCTGCACCTCAACATGGCGGCAAACAGGACCAAATGACCAAAACATCCCGACACAGGAGATGAACCAGAACCTCAATCGACAATCCAGACTTGACCATCACGGTCTTCCTGACTGCAGCACTTGGTCCAGTTTCTCACGGATGTTGGGGAGCGTGAGACACATGCAACACAGGTCATGGTGGTCCACCTGTTCTGGCATCTTCAAAAGCTTCCAGATCTTACCAAACCACTGAGGAGGTTCCTCAGCACAGCGCAGATGAGACTTGAGGAAAGCTGCTGGTCTTCTGCTCAGTCTGGCAGCATACTGAAGTACATGTCACACCATACATCAAAGGTTCAGAGGTCAGATGTTTGTAACCACACAAGTGAGATGATTCTTCAACTCTTTGGTCTAAATCCAAAGTTTAATGACTAAAGATTTAAAGCTTTGAACCTTCAAAAACGTTGGCTTGGTTGAATTCAGGTAACACACACACACGCACACACAGGTGCGTACCGCCCTCACACGTGTTCCACACTTCAGTCAACATCTGGCCTGAACTCAACTCCACAGATGGATTTAAGAGTAAGAAGGGTAAAGTGATCTTCAGAAAGCAGAGAGTGACTCTCCAGAGCAGCGGGAGGAGCCGGTGACTCAGGAGGAAAGGCATCTCACAGGAAGCCGGAGCCAGAACATCAAGGGTACGAGACAAGCAGAGGCAGAGACGGTGGGATAACACCAAGCACGCACGAGCATAAAGACCCCAAACAACAACACGGGCACCAGGAAGACCCTAAACATCAGCTCGAGGAACGCACGACGCCTCAGAAGCTCATCACACCTGAGCTCAGCTGAGAGAACCCCCAGGAGCACACAGGTAAGACCTGACGGCACCAAGCAGAGTCCGGAACCCTCGGCGTTCCTACCCAGGCACTTGATCTCGAAGCCCCGCGGCGGTTTCAGGGAGCGCCTCATCCAGCCCTCCCGCAGCACCTCCAGGTGGTCCTCCTTGCCCTGGATGAGCAGCACGTGCTCGTCGATCCAGCCCAGGAAGAAGGTCTCGGCCACGGCGTCCGTCACCTTCTTGTTCCAGAAGTGCTGCATGTTCTCGGCTTTGAAGTCCGCGAAGATCTCGTAGCCCGTGTGGTGGCGCTGCAGCTTCTCGGAGGCGCCGGGCGACTCGCGGCCGCCGTCCACGCGGGACAGCACGATGGCCAGCGAGTGCGGCGCGATCTGCAGGAACTCCTCCATGCTGCGTCCGCGGAGCGCGCGAGGCGCACGTGAAACGACGACGCCGCCGCCGCCCCCCGGTCACGCGGCCGTGCGCGACACAGCGCCGCGCTCGTCGCTGCCGGCGCGCGCCTCTCGCCGTCCCCCGGACTCCATCTGCATAACCGGTCACGCGGATTTCTGACGGGAACAATCCGGAGCGCGCGCGCCGCCGGCGACAGGTGGGGGGTGCGAGGTGGAAGGCTGAAGATGTGGAAGGTAGAGGACAAGTCGGAGGTGAGCAGAGAAGGCTGGAGGTGTGTGAGGCGGACGGCAGAAGGTGGAAGGTGTGGAAGGTAAAACATACAAGATGTTCACGGTGCAGGAGGTGGAGCCGCGTGAGGACAGCCTCGCTCGGGGCTCCGCGCGGACCTCCACCCTCCCGCGGCGGGAGCCTCAGAGCCCCTCCGCGCGCAGCTGTTCGCGTTACCCCCCCGCTTGCCTCCTCCGCCGCGGATCTCGGTCTCCCTCCGCGCAGCGCCGAGCCGAAAGAACGCGGCCAGATGTTGGTCGGGGCGCCACCTAGCGGCGGGGAGCCGGACCTTCCCCCGTGTCCCACCACACCGGAGCAACCGCCCCTCTTTTTTTTTTTTTTTTTTTTTTTTTTTAAAACCGTTCAAAACAGCGCGGGGTGTAAGAAAAATATTAAAAGCTAGCGNTTTTTTTTTTTTTTTTTTTACAACCGTTCAAAACAGCGCGGGGTGTACGAATAATATTAAAAGCTAGCGATTTTCGCCACTGGGATATTACAACGATCACTTAAAAATAATTTTAAATTTAAAATTATATGGCGAACAGGTGGAATTACTTATAAATTATATTGCCGTAATCCCCCTAGTAAAGGCCCAAGAAATCGCACCACTTGGACTGGACGAGACTTCTAAATTCTTCCTGAAATGAAAACCCACGGCTGGAGAACAAGGGCTTCTTTCCAAGAGGGTGGATTACAGCAGACTGAATTGTGGCTGTTTGATGACGATACTTTCTCTAATTTCAATAAAGTTTAATTTTAACACCTTGCAGGGAGACACAGGCTGTGCTATGAACACAATATCTGTACTTCACAAGTTGAGGACAGCATTCAGAAGAGGCGTCTGTCCAGAAATGGTGGACAATCCACTGAGTCAGAATCCTGCTCGGTCACTTATTGACACACAGGAGAGACCCCCCCCCCCCTTCCATGAACCAAAAGACCAAAAGGCCTTCCTGGACGTGGCTGCAGTGGGTTCGAGTTTCTGCCTGGTGGGAAACGCCGACAATAAGCGCCTTGTGTGAATGGGACTTGATTTGGCTCCTCTCCAAAGGGGACAGTGTGTAAACACACCTTCGTCCTGCCAGTGACCTCTGACCTCCACAGCCCGCCGCAGTGTTTGTCTACCTTCATGTCCCCGTTTCTCTCAACATTTGGATGAGTGAATATATCTTTGAAAAGCTCTTTCACATTTGCAGAAGTTACATCTTTTAAAAAGCGCCGTGAAGAGGACAGGTGCTGGAGCACTCAGAGCTTTGCAATCAAAGGCCCTGGGTTCGAATCCCAAATTTTGCTCCGGGCTCTTTTACCCCAAACTGACGCAGTAAAAATAACCAAACTAGTGTCAACCTTAGTGTACAAATCTGACGTAGTGTGTCTTTTCGGAGAAAAGAGCCCAACAAATGAAAAATAGTAAAGTTATACACTTTGCCCAAGTTTACACTCATATCTGAAAAATAAAATCTGTTGGGGAAAAAAAATCCATGTTTTCAGTGCCAGCAAATCGGGTTTTTAGTTTGGCCTCCGACCCTATAATTATATCACACAACGAGAGCGACTGTTTGTCACGTCTCACCTTCCCTAGAAACAGCACCTTGTGTGTCAGATGTGCTGTCGAGATCATGGCCGTTGGCGGGCGCCGCTGCAGCACATTCCGAAGGCCTTGAGGTGCATCATGGGAGAAGATGGCATCGGCTTTGTGTCGGGAGGCGTTTAATTTACGGCCCATTACAGGCTTCCCGGGCCTCCTACTCCTAACCCCAGCGCTCTGCTATTACCCGACGGAGACTCTGGCGTTGCGTCGGCAGCCTTTCTTGTGGGAGGTCTTTGTCTGGGGTGGCTGTGAATTTTGCCCCGAAACACCTCTGCGCCCTTTGTGTTACACTAGTTCGTTGCTAAGGGGTGTATTTTCAACCAAAGGCCTCAGTCAGGTCTATTGCAACGGGACCCTTCCTTAGCTGTGCAATGAAAGCCGATCCAAATCCCTGACAACATTATATACCATACCTTCTGTATATACTCTATATATACACACTTTGTATATGTTTTTCATCACAAACACTATAAACAAAAAGAATGCAGTTAGTGATTTAGTGAATCCAGCTACCTTAAAACATTACTTTGCAATATGATTGAAGGCATTTGCTACTTAACATTGTAGTTTTTATCGCAGAGATTTAATGACCAGCTTATAAATCTATAAATGAAGCCGTTTTAAGTTAAAATGGCCACGCCTGACCTTAAAAAGCATTTAAAACTGACTGGGAGGTGAGAGTGGAACAGATGTCAACACATCTGCACGTACTGGGCCCTCTGATACTCAAGGTTGCAAATGTGCAAGACTGTAAGCTACTAAAATGATACATATAGTTTCAGTAATGTTTGCCAGGATATCCAGCCCCATTTTTTACTGTGATTTTCCCTGCAGGGGTTGATAAAGCACCGGTCCTGTCTGATCCTAAGCTAGAATAAGAGCAAGAACTGTGGATCAGCGAGGAAAAAATGTTTTGTTTGGTTGATGTTTCTCAACCAGTGTTGTTTTTGAGGACTTTCGCCTTAACACCAAGTTAAGGAATAACAAAAATAAAAAATAAAAAAATCTTGTAAAATTCTTATCAAATTCCAAGGTCTTAAGGGGGGAGATCTGCCAAGTGTAAGACTTCCCAATTTGAGATTTACTGACTAATCCACTTAGGTGGGGTTGGGGGGACACAGTTTCCACCAGCTGGGGAGCAAGAGGAAGGAAACCGGTTTGGGGCTCTAAGTGGCTGTGTACTCAGGATCGAGACATTTGGCACAACTGTTCCTGTGATTCACATTCTTCCAACCCCACTTTCCTCTGTTTTCCCACCAACAGTTTCCCCTTCCCTGCGTCCCATAAAAAACAGGCAGTGAAGTAGAGCGCCTCACGCAGGAAACACGACGCAGGTCCTTTTTCCAAGTGTCCAATGCAGACCCAGTGCCTCAAGGCAGTTGAGCGATGATATGTTGGAAAACAAAACAATACAAATAAGCTGTCACTGTAACGGTGGGGGGGGGGTGAAATATGACCTGCAGTGTGCAAAGTTAGACGCAGCGTGGAGGGGGCGTCACTTGCCTTTGCCTGTGATTGGCCTGTGAAATACCTTAAAGAGAAGACCTTGGGCACCGTGGGGGGGGTGGAATGCAGCATGGGCAGAACCCCCCCCTCCTCCCCAGGACCCACCCCAGATACCACTTGTTCCCACCAGCCTGTTATCAGCACGATCTGCGCGGGACTGCACTCCCGTTCGTGTGTTTGGGGGGGCGATCTCAGGTCACCGAGCAGGTCCCGCCCAGCCCCTCCCCTCCCCATCGCTACACCTCGGTCATCCACAACCCCGGTCATCACCGTGGCAACCCTTAGGCCGCACAAAGAATGCTTCAAAGGTTAATGTGCAGCACGCACGTCTCAAACATCTCCCACCAGGAACCCTCACAGGACACAGGGGAGTCAAAGGCAACTTTTTGCTCACGATTGTTCCGTTCAAACAGTGTTTACCCGGGTAACTCGGGTTGACTGCTTTGAAAGACTCCAGTCTAACAGCTACAACCAAAAACCCACCTCTTTCTGAGCCTCTTTCCTAAGTCAGATGGTGCACCTGGGCACGCCTGAAACCCCAACAATCCCCACCACAGCAGCACACCGTGGTCAAGTATCCTTTCACATATTTATATTTGGATTTTATTTTTACATGCAGTAATCCAGTAACCCTTAACACAGGAATTTTTTCATAAATAAAATGTTTGCCTTTTCCACGTGACATCGAGAACTCGAGGTCTTCGTCGAAGTTGGTCGTCCTCTCTTTGGAGGGAAGGTAAAACAGCACCATCTGTTGGTAAGATGCGGTCACGATGCGTTTTGCAAAACGTTGAAAGGACAGTACACCTGTACCGCGGGATTCGAACACCTGCTTTCTGAGAGACAAGAGAAATACCGGAAAAGGGTGGGAGCGCGACTCTGAGTGGCCGCACTGTGTCCGGCATCTGCGTTGTCGGTCTTTGCCTCATGTGCAGGTTGCGCTTCGTCATTCCGGTCACTTCTCTTCGGTCAGTAAGACCCCCCAGTAAGAGAGCGTTGCAGAAACAGTTTCATTTATTTTTACATAAATGTCACTATTAAATGTTTGTTGCTATTACCATTTCTAATAAGGACCAAAATGTAGTACATGATACTAAATTAAAAAGTAACTGCATGTAAACAGACAAATCCAGTTCATTACCTTGGTAATTTGTGCATTTTGGGGAATTATTTTCCGTGAAATTTTGGGGGAATTAATCTGGGTTTCTTCTTTCTCGTAATTTTCCTCATCAGAAATAACGGAAATTACATGCCCAGTATTCGAGTTGGTGGAATTAGAGTCATTTCTAGGAAGCAGCTACACTCCCATCTATTACTCCCTGATGTGTTTTGACAGTGTTTATACACTCTTGCGCTACCTTTGTGATGAGAGAGAAACGAGGATGGTTGTGACCTCAAAATGTAAGAATCATCCTGTAAATAATGAACAAATCGAGCAAAATCAAATGTAAATTTGGATTGTATTTTGAGGAAATTTGCAAACGAATGCTGGCGACCGTCCGAAAAAAGCTACGAAAAAAGTTACAGCAACGGCACAGGAGTCAGCTGTGGTGGAACGCAATCCAGAGACCCACAAAGAGAAGATGAAAGATTGTGAGGCCAACCTCAAAACCACACAAAAACATGTACATAACTGAACCAGCCCCTGAGCTAATGAAGTATGACTCAGAAGACCCCACAACAATCCTCCGTGGGGGGGGGTTGCTCTATGGGTGATGAGGGTCCACGAGAGGCAATGTGTGGTGCCACCTTCTTTCTCCTCAGGTTAAAACACCGTTGCTGTCTCCACATGGAGAGGCCCCCTCCAACTGGGTCATGTCCACCTGCCCTGCCAAACACCTGCTGTGGGAAGAGAGGTGCAAACATGACATCATCACAGGGTGTTGCATCACCAGTACCTCACATGACATTGTTGAGTTACATCTCAATTCTCAAAGCTCATTTTACTCAAAGCTGCTGTCTTGTCCTCCTCTCGCTGCAAAGAAAAACTTAAGTCGCTATTACCATAATATTTCTGCACCTTATACGCGACTTGTGAAACGTACCAGCCCAGGGGCTCCACTTGGCTGATCAGTTCGGGAAGCTCCTTGTCTTTGGTCTCTGGAAGCAAGAGGCAAAAAAAGCCCACAAAGATGCTAAGGCCTCCCATTATGAAGTAGGGCGCCATCTTGTTATGTTCACCTAGCAACAGACAAATCAGCATCAGAACCTGCATTAGACCGTGGAGTTACTAATTCGTGCACTTCAGTCCAGACAGAACGAGGAGAAGCCCACCGATGAAGGCGATGTAGGGCGAGATGATGGTCCCAACGCGGGCAGCCATGGAGATGGCACCCAGGCCCGTGTTGCGGAGCACGGTGGGGAAGAGCTCAGTGGAGTACACGTAGATGAAGCAGTAGGCTGCCGTGATGCCCGTTTTCCCCAGCATGGCCAGAGCCACCACCAGCGCGTCCAGCTCTAAACAAATCACACCCCACCGGTCAAACGTGGCCGGCTTCGCAAGGACCTGCACCGAGACTGTCACACGGGGTCACTCCTGCGCCGCTAGAAGGTGCGTGTGCGCTCGTACCGTCCGGGATGAACTTAATGAAGAGCAGCGTAGCCCCGGAGAGCAGCAGCAGGGTGACGAGCGTGAAGCGGCGGGGGGTGTACTTCATGAAGAGCCACGTGGCGACGTAGGCCACAATCTCGGTGGCCCCGGAAATGAAACAGTTGATGTAGGGGTCCCCGTTCAGGTTGGGCGTGTTGAGCGAGAGGCCGTAGTACGTCATGGATGTGACGATCCTGAAAACACACAGGTGTGTGCGTTTCAAACGGAGGAATAGTACTGCCAGCCCTATAAACGGTGAGTTAGGAGTCAAGATGAAGAACCCGAAATTACACCCGAAAACTTGGGAAACCTCCACCGTAAGGCCTAATGGAAAACCCTCGGATTCTGCATGTGCAGTTTGACCTAAATGGGGAAGAAATTCGCACATGGAAGTGTTAGCAAAGGTTAAACTTTGGTTTCCCGAATTTTGCCCTGCTGTGCGATCTAAATGGTTTTAGATCTTTAGACTTTGCATTTTTTCCAAGCGTTCTGGGCGAGATTTAAAGCGAAACTTCCGTTACCAAATAACCATGTTGAAGACGGTGATGTTCCGTATGTTTGTCGTCTTGACGAGGTCTACAAAGGTGTAGGACTTCTGCCCCTCTTCTTGGTTCTCCCTTTCCTAAGGAAATAAAATGAAAGACGACGACTTAGCTGATATTTTAAAAAACACATTTTTACTAGGCGAGATTAAGTACTGTGTAGTCGCTTACACTTGTTTCGAAAATTGAATTCAGACAGGTTCTGTCTGGAGTACAGCAGCCTGTACAGCGGTCCTGCTGAGATAAACTACCGACAAGCTCTTTCTCTAACCCAGTCCCTGTTTGGTCTTCGAGACATTTTCAGCTCACCGGCTCCGTGAGACCATTTTCCTTGAAGATGACGTCAGGAGAGGCAATCCCGTTTTTCCTGGCAGCTTCGCGAACGATGGCTTCAGCCTCCGTCACGCGGCCCTGCGACAGCAGCCAGCGCGGCGACTCGGGGATCAACCTGGAAGATGAGTGGTAGATCCTGTGAGACTTCCTCCTTAGTTAAGCGCACCCTAACAGAATAGGAGTGATGGTCCGCCATAATTCACCTCACTTCCACAGTGTTTACACATGTCACAAACCTACCCCTGCTGAGCAGTCAGTTAACTAACTACTATTAGTTATCATTTCCCAAAAAATAGGAACAAAGTCCAGCGCTCCTCTCAGGATGACGACAAAATTAAGATGTTGAACTTGATCATATTTATTGCACGTATATTATTTTGACCTCCATTTATCTAAGTGGTGAGACAGTCACATTTACACAGCTGGGTAATTTTTACTGTATCAATTCAGGGAAAGTACCGTGCTCAAAAGGCCCTACAGCAGGAGGTGGGGATTTGAACCGGGGACCTTCAGATCATAAGGCCGCCGCTGCCCTACATCAGCCAGTGTGTACACCAGCAGTGCCTGTTGTTTCTGCTCAGAACACACAATATTTTCAGTGTGTGACAGTGAATAAAGTGAAAATGTATTAAATGCTGATGCGATTCTTGTGCATAACCGTATCTTCACTGGACCTTGGTGTGTGTTCTTGACCAGCCCGGGACACACTCACCACCACAGGGGCAGGTAGAGGAAGCCAGGTAACGTCAGAGCCGTGAGCAGCATCCTCCAGTCCCGGATGAAGAAGGCAAAGAGGGGCAGGACGGCATAGCCCAGAGCGTAGCAGATACACACCCCCAGTGAGGAGAAGAGCACGCGGGTGGACTTCTCTAGCAGCTCTGAACCTGCCGACCAGCCCAGCAGGGGGACACAGAACATGTGTTTAGCCTGTGTGTGTGTGTGTGTGTGTGTGTGTGTGTGTGTGTGTGCGTGCGCGTGTGTGTTGCCTCCAAGCTCAACACACGACAATGAGTCGGCCTTGTTGTTTACGCATGATTTTACAGCGTGACTGTGAAAACAAAACAGTGGCCTCATCGGGGTGCAGCGGGAACAGTCAAAACGTGCGGCCGTCACGCGTGCCCTCACCTCAACTTCTAGCTGAGAGCCCTGTTTCTGTTTAGGAAACAGTGGAGAACAGGGGAGGGGGTCACACAAGGTCACCAGCAACCTCTCAGTTTGGTGAACCGAGGTGAACGTGTGCGAGGATCGTGTTTGGTGAAATAGGACGTGAGACGGCTGTCTGTAGGAAACCCCTACGACATTCTTTACTCTAGACAGTGCCACCTGCCTCGTAGTGATGGTGATGATGATGATGATGTTAATAACAGCAATAATTACTATTATTGTCATGATCATCACATGGTTCTCTGTAGTGTAGATGTTACTTTACCAAGAACAAAAGCAGACATGTAGCTGGAGATCTGCACTATCCCTTCAAAGAAGTAGAAGACGCAGTAGAGCTCCCAGGTGCCAGACATGGCCTGCAGCAGGCCGAGGATGTTCTGCAGGAGCAGTGAGACGAACAAGACGAGCTTTCTGCCGAACCTGAGAGGAAGGAACAGGCAGAGGGTTACCTCACGGTTTACCACGGGGTATTACACTGGTTCTGCTAGGGCCTGGTGAGCTGCACCTGAGGATGCAGAAAGGAAGGGGAGGAGTGGGTTTCGGCAAAGTCCCCCCCCCCCCCCCCCCCCCCCCATCCGCCTGTTTCACACAACAACCCGCATTTAAATAAACAGGGTTATGTTTTAAAAAAAATGAAANCACTGTAATAACACAGGAGATAAAAACTACTTATATCTGTAAGTGTCATTTAAGCCAGTTTGGAGTGGATCCATGTTAAATACAATTTAATGTCAAGATGCAAGGTGACAGGTCTCTGTGAGTGGTTAAGGACATATGAAGGTCCCAGGTTGAAACCCCCACTCCAATCATAATGTCCTGGACTGTGGTATCTTCCTGCAACTGACACAGTAACAACACACTGTTGTGTAAATGGGTAAATCATAGTAAAGTTGGTTATCAGACATTGGAAGCTGCCTTGGACACATTAATAAATGACAAACATGAGCTCTAGAGCATGTGGCCCTGACTTGGGCCTTGGTCTACTGAGTGAGATTACTAATAACAATAATAGTCATCATAATAAAACAAAGTGTGAGAGGCTCCATTACAGCGAGTAACTGAAAGGTCTCTGCTGCCCAACAGAAGTAAAAACTGGAGTAACAGCTCATCAGGATATTGACAGTAAACAGTCAAAGTGGGGTAAATACACTCACAGTGTCCCACTTGACTCACTAGCAGAATGAAAGCATGTTTAGGTGTAAACAGATGACCCCCGGAGGTCTGCGGGTCCTGTCACTCACCTGTCTGAAACCTGTCCAGAAATCAGTGAGCCCACCATCACCCCACAGAAGAGGACAGAGGAGGCAAAAGGGGCTTTCCACGCGTCCTCACACACCAAGCTCCACTGTGGGGAGGGGGGGGGGGACCAGAGCAGACAGTGTCCATCAGGGACAAATTCAAACCTGCGGACGTTTACCACAGAGACACCTGCATCCACCTACCTCTGTTACAGTAGTGGACGTGTATCTGTCAGAGCTGAAGGTCCATCCGTCCAGGCATCCCTCTGTCTCACTCCTGTTGCCGAAACCCCCAGTGGAGAGGTTCGCCTCCCGGAACCGTGTACACCTGCTGAGCACGCGCTCCCCGTGCACAACTTCATAGGCCACGCCGGCTTCAGCGCTCTGGTTGGCACCGCTGGCGTTGGCACGTGGCGGCACAGTGCAGTGATGCTGCGGCGTGGCAGACAGGAACACCATGGCCAGGCTCATGTAGCCATGAGGCACAAACGTGAGGCTGAGCCAGAAGAAAACCGACCTCTGGAAGTTGCCCCATTCACCCAGAAATGATGTGGCTTCTTCAAAACTCCTCATTCTCCCCTGCTAAAGTGTACTTAAGACGCACAACTCTGCAAGGACCTGAGGAGGAAGCGGAGATGTCTGAGAACGAACCCCGTCTGCCGTTCCGCACATCTGCTGCCTCGACAGGCTGTGCAGATCAGCTCCCTCTTTCGCTAAAGTTTAAGCGGGTCTTCTGGATACAGAATCCAACGGAGATGCCGACTCTTGACCCGGTTGGAACCCCCAGCTAGGAAAACGACGGGGAAAAAAACTTCATCTGTATGTATGGAGGTGGAGCTGGAGCTGGAGCGCAGGACCATGGCACTACAAAACCCTCATCAACCAAAGTGCTGGACAAAACACCAAGCGAGAACATCACAGGAATGTCCAGCACCCAGAGCAACGAAACTCCTAGAGGCGCTGGGACCTGCGACGTTTTATCGGGACTGAACGCCCACACCAGAGGGAGGAGACTCAACTGCATGGGATGATGGGAATGAGGGCCCTGGACAGGCAAACCACGCCCACAACACATCCACCCACTTCACATTCCTCCTTAAGTTCTCCATCAGCCACCAACAAGCTGCTTTACCAGCTACTGATAGTAACTTTAACCTCTTCTCACTGGTTGGTTTATCTCGCTGCCTTATGTGAGCAGTGGGTCGCGGTTCTGTGCTCCACCACCGACGCTGTGCACTTCAGCCCTACGAGGACACAATGGCCGTTTTGTTTCTGCCCCCAGCAGAATTAGTCACAACACGTGTGGCGTCTTTTCCCTCCAACACAGCTGTGGGCTATTTTGGAAACACTAAGGCCACAGGGTGTGAGAGACTTGGGTCCCAAGGCTCATCCTGGTTGCGGTTCTTTAACAGAAACTAGTCAGAACAGGCCAGGACATCAGACAACAGGTCTGTTTTTGATTTTACACCTCTTTCTGCAAGTACAGCTACTTCCAACCACACAGCTACTATGCAACAGGTACAGCTTCACTAAACTCTTAATTATTACCCCCTCCTGGCGCTGCTCCAGAGCACTTCTGTCAGCAAACAGCTTTTACTGTTATTAAAGGGGACCGAAATACGTAATTTTACTCTGCGCTGGATTTGTGGACACCACTGGGTTTAACGTTCTTATAAAATGGGGCTGATGTGATGCAGAAAAAGTCTAAGCAATCAACCAAATGAGAAGTTTGTCTGACGGCTTCTTTCAAAAGGACTCAGCTGGAAAAATGGGGACATTAAATCAGTGGATCTTTATCAAAACAGCCTGTTATTTAAGAACAGATTCGATTCAGCGTGACCTGCCGTCCTGGTCTGGTGCCGGGGTGACGACGGCGGTTGTTTATGAAGAACCAACAGTTTGACTACTGGGGTGAAACGTGCAGAATATAATTAATGGCTTGACGTGAGCAACAGGGAGACCTGATATCTAAAAGGCCGTTCTTTATCTGCTTAGATATGGAACAACTTCCAGTGACGTGCGTTACCCAACTGCGGCGTGAACTGTCCCGACTCTCACCGCTGGACACCCCCATGAAGCCCCACTGAAGCTCTCACCTCGCCATCTTGAATTGTGAATTGCAAAGGAGGCCCCGTGTTGCTGAGACCTGCCAGGAGCTCAGAAACAGTGGCTTTTCACACGTCTTGCTATCTTGCCACACAGCTCCTCCAGCAGACATCTGTCAGAGGACATTTCTTCACTCACTCATCTTCCATTACTGTCGCCCAGTGCAGGAACCCAGTGGACTGGAGCCCATCCTGGAAGCCTGGGGCATCAAGCAGGGTTCAGACTGGATGGTACACCAGTCCATCACAGAGCACTCATACACTCACCGACACACATGCACACATACAAACACACAGGCCACCAATTCACGTGAAACATGTCTTTGGACCGAGGGAGGAAACACAAACGAGCAAGGGGACAACCAGAAAGCTCTCCACAGACCAAGCTGAAGTCGAACCACCAACCCAGGAGCTGTGAGGCCCTAGCGCTACCCGCCGCACCATCATAATTCGTGTATATCCTTTAAACATCAACAAGAAGAAACCATACAAGGTCATCGCAGCGGGTTTATTATCCTTACAGTGGTTAACAGTGATAATATTTAACCCCAGATTATGTATGAAGTTGTCATTACTGACAGTAAAACAGTTGCTGCAGGGTTTCCCACTTGAGTAGAAAACATTGTGCGCCTCAAGTACCTGGCAGGAATGACCACTTTTGGTGCCTCTGCCCCCAGTGTGTCATCTACGCTGTCCCAACGTGGGCCACTGGTTCTCAGTGCTCCCCCCCTG
The DNA here is from genome assembly GCA_900497675.1 of Arapaima gigas. Taxonomy (NCBI): domain Eukaryota; kingdom Metazoa; phylum Chordata; class Actinopteri; order Osteoglossiformes; family Osteoglossidae; genus Arapaima; species Arapaima gigas. The sequence goes on from UFQX01000611.1 coordinate 199,150, forward strand.
GGTGCTGCTGCTGGCAGAAACTTTCTCAACCCATTAGAACTTTGACTGGGTCCCTCCAGTTCAGGAAGCATCGCTGAGCCTTCAGGCCTGGAAACGTCTCTCTAAAAGCATAGTAGCTCAAAAAATTTAACAAACAGTATGACTTTTTGGATGGAATCAAAGACCTGAATCATTTTCTAGCCTCTTATACTCTCATATTCACACTTCACTGCTTGACACTGGTCTCTTATAACACGCGTCATGTTCATACTTCACTGATCACCACAATAAAATCACATTTGACAGTTGTGTATTTTAGTTTATATTTTATATTCAAGTCAGTAATCCCTTTGAAGCTGAATCTAATTTGTACCAGAAAATGCAGTTAACGCAGTGATGTAGCACAAACATATTGAGACAAAGCGAAACAGGAGGAAACAGCTGACAGGACACCAGCGCAGCCGTGTCAGGCTTCCGATAAATTTTTAATAGTCTGGAATACAGTTTATTATACCTAAGAGTGTTTTTATAACGTTGCAGTGTATGGTACTCTACGGTATTTGTTGATTTTCTAAATTTTGATATTTATTTGCATTTCTATATTTTTATTGTGGACAAACTTTAGATAAAAACTCGTTATAGCAAAAGTTCAGATACCAATAGGTTTAGGTGTTAATTTTGAAGCGCTGTTGCAAGTAAAAACACGGATATAGAACGTTAGGACACCGAGGATGTTGTTGCTTGCAATGAGAAAAATATCTTTTTGAAGAACTTGTGTGTCCTTTTTTGGATTTGTTTAGTCTGAAACAAATATTGTAACTCTGGGTGGAATTGTGGCTCCCCGTCATGCTTTGCTTGTACATAGTTAATGTGTCCAACCATGGTAGGAAATCCAGGGCTCAGCAATGACCCTGAGGTTGTGTGGGTATGTACAGTAGTTCTGTAGGTGGGTGTGTTGTTGACCACGTCGTGCAAGAATAAAGTTGGTGTTCCCACAATTGCACCCAACGTTACAATATTTATACCTAAATTTCAATACACAAAATGCAATGCATGATTTTTCAGATTAATTAAACATTAAGAAAGCTTTACATTTCCATAAAAAGCAGAAATTAACTGGGGAGTATTTAAATCCCAGGTGTAAAGTAAGTCATTTATGAATTTGGTGAAACATTAATGTGAATTGCTCCATTTCACTCCCTGCGAAAAGGGACACAGTTCACTCGTTGCACCAGGTTTATACAGAAGACCGCAATGGCACATACAATTTACACACTTTTAATTTTCAAAGAATGGAGGCTTGTGTGCAACACGAAGAGCGAACGAATTTCTACATTAGGCATCAGTAGAGCAGAACATCCCGGAACACCCTGGAATGCTTGTGAGCTGACCAACATCCCCAGTCATTCCAGGACAGGAGTTATAAGTCCACCTGGGACATGGAACAGATGCTGTTCTTTTAAAAGAAATAATGCTGAAGGTTTCCCGTTGTCTCTATGCAGCTGCGATGGAGTCGCCATCTGCCTGCTGTCCCTGTGGCTGCAACAGAAAGAGAAGGAAAAGGGGGGAAAAACAATTCAAACATTCATTTAATTAAAGATTCATTTAGAATCTTCAAAAGAAAGAAAACAAAAAAAACTGGTCCCTACAGCCCGCTGAGGGCACCGTGCTCCTGCACCTCTGTCCTCTGGGTATACTCACGAGAGATCTAACATCAGAAGTCTGTACGCTCTTAGTTTCAGTCCCAATGTTGCGAAATAAGCTACCTCTTTCTCTCAGAGCTCCTGAATCCTTCCTTGATTTAAGAAGGGTCTCAAGCCCATCTCCTTCAGAGCCATTTCTCCTGACAGCTGCACATGAGTCCAACACCATTCGCTATGATGATCAATGTATTTGCAGTTGGAATTAGTTGAACTCTACGTCACTTTGGAGAAATGTGTGTTATAAATGAGTAAATGTAAATGCCTCTTCCTTACAGCACAGCCTTACGGACAAAAATCAGGCAAAAATAATTATTTAAAATATATCACCACATAATTTTTGATGCATTTTCAAGGTAAGACAAAACAGGCAGTAGGAGAAGGGGGAGGAGGAAAAAAAATATTGTAACAGAGAGCTTAAACTTAATTAAAAAAACTATTCAACTGAAAATAAATATTTTAGATATAAAATAAATTTGATCTTCACGGTGTTGGGTAGCACAGTAGTTAGACCACAAGAGGCCCTGAGGCTATCAAGCTACCAAAACATGTAAACAATGATTTTAAACATTCTTGCTGTCAAATAGTTTTCATGTTGAATAATTACACCTTTAGTGCGAGTTCCAGGCACTGAAGGCCTGTTCAGTGATACGATACAGATCCAAGGGACAATTCTACACATCTTTTACCAGAGGATCTCTGAAACCTTGTTGTGACACTGCAAATATCGTGAACACCTGGGGATGAACTCAATCTTAGAACCTTCTGGGCTCAGCTGACCCCCTCCATGTAGGACAGCCATTGAAAATTACCTTGATAAAGATGCGCGAAGGGAGGAAGCGACGGAGCAGCTGCCCGCTGACCCCTGGCAGACGCAGAAGGTTGATGTTGAGCAACGGCAGCGTCTGGTATCCAGCCATCAGCGGATAGAAGTTGTACAGCATCTCCTGCTCTGTGCCTGGAAGAATTCGCAAGCGCACCTGCGGAGGGAGGGGGATGGAGGTGTTGGTTAGGGGTTCCCCTGTTCTTTCTGATCACTTCCTCTCTGTTAATGTACTACAGTTAAGATTTCAAGGGGGTGGAGCACTGCTCTATAAAACCTACAGTGCACAGATCAGAACCACCTGACACCACCTCCTATCATGCTCTGAGGTGCGTCAAACCTGCTTGAGGCCGGAGAACATGAAGGCGTCACTGGGCTCCACAGACATCTCCACCTCCTGCACGATGCCCGTGCGGTTCTGGATGCGGTATTTCACTGGCAGGGACTCCCGGACACGGCCGAAGGACGGCAGGTCTTTACACACATACGACAGCAGCCTGTTAGCTAGTGGCACGTTCAATAGCTGGGATGACAAGACAGTTAAGCACGTGACACAATAGACAATTATTAAACCAGTTCTGCATTTCTAGTATTCGTTGAAAAGGTTGATATTTACATCGTGACAAACTGAGAGTGTCTAGTTCAGCTGAGCTGTTCAAGGTGCACTGCAAAGGATCCTTCTCTCTGCCAGGTAGTACATACCTGCATGAATGTATACAGGAATGGTCTCCACGGCAACATGGGGCAGTGTGATCACAGTACTAACCATTGGTATGGCCGTATTCGCAGATTTCCTGGCAACAAATAAAGAGTTTTGGAAAAGTGACACTCAAGCTAGATCCAGAGAGCCTTGATAAAAGACACCGAAAAATACAAAGAGGAGTGTGGAGTAAGCCAACAGGGCAGAGGATCCGCCCACTGGAGAGCAGACCAACCTCTTCCAGGATATGACATACTGCCCAGATGCCACTGCCGTGGTGCCTTGATGGACAGGGGGACATGTCAGGCAGAAGCATTCACTTGCCGACTCGCTTGTCTGGAGGACCACTGCGGACATGCAATGCGAGACACACCTCCATCAGAAGCTGCGTCCACCCAAAATGCAGGTGGTCATCAGAAGCCATGCCCCTGACTTACCTTCCTCCACCTGGGATGCTGGCTGATCAACGGCAGACATTGTAGGAGCCAACTGGAGCTGACTGGTCACCAGATGGAGGGGCCAAGGGGACATGCTGAGGATGTCAGTCATGAGCAGGAAGGGGACATCCACGAAGACACGCTCAAGGTGCTCAAACTAGAGAGGGAGCCCCAAGCACAAACACAAATATTGGCAAAAGCAGCAGGTAGGATACCAATTTATAAATAATATGAGTGAAAAAGGAAATTGAAGGACCCAGTCGGATAAGAACAGCGAGTCAGAATGACAGACCTTTAAAGGACAGCTGGGGTAGAGACTGTGTTGAGGATTTGGTGTGATTGATAATGTCTGACTGATTTGCTAATTTTCACTCAGTAATAATAAGTGTACTTCTACTGGAACCAATTCCTGAGAAGACAGACCGGCTGTACTGAATATACCCAAGGATCCCTTTGGCCATCACACAATCACGCAAAACACTCACCTTTGTGGACACAAACTTCACAGCAACTTCAAAGGGAATAACTGTTTCTACAGTAACAGTTTCATCCTAGGGAGGAAAAAGATGATCAGATCAAAAAAAGAGAGGAAGTCTGCAGACAAGTCTTCAACACGGAGGGTGGGATGGGGGGGGGGGGTTTCTCACCACACTTACCTTGTGACACTTGCAGACGATGTCTCTGCCCTCGATGTTTGCGTCGACAGTGTAGGCCACGTGGACGAGGAAGATCCTGGATCCCGTAGTGGAACAGCGGATGAACAGGGGCTTCTCCACCTGTCAGAGGCAGACGGGACGGTGGGCTGAAGCTAGAAACGGCTGCAATATACAGACACTGTGAGACCTGGGGATCTAGTGCCCTACCTTCTCTCGAGGTTGCAGGTCACTAATCGGGATGTCGGGGAGGAGGGCCCGGTGGGAGTCGTCGCACATCTTGGAGCCGTCTAGTGTGACGTGGGTTGTGTGAGTGAGGTTGGCATCCTGACCTGCAGGAAGTGGGATGTTTTCAGTCTTTACTGCAGTTCATCTGATGAAGTTTGTACAGTAGGAGACAATCAGACCATCACTCCCATCGTACACAGGGTTGACCTGGTTTGAGGCCGGCTGTGAGCTTGACATCATGGGCCACGGCGTCCTCCTGTGACTGGATGGTCACCCTCATGCAGTACATCTCGTTGTTCAGGGCTGGTGGTTCGTGGTGCAGCTGGACGGAGATCCTGGGGACCCGTGAGATGATCCTGCAGGATAAGCATGCACAGAAAGAACTTCAGCATCCAACTGTTAGGTCTGTGTGTGAGTCCAACGGCTGGAGCCAAGAAGCAGTCCTTGGTTAACAGGGAGACTGAGGAGCCGCACTCACATGGTGCTCGCCTGGATGGACACTGTGTCCCAGTCCACCTCATTCTCTGGGAGACGACCACGCCTCTTGAAGGAACGCATGGCCTGCAAGGCCTCAAGGGAGGACGCTGCATCACCCCCTCCGCCCCGCCAGTTGAGGAAGACGCTGCGGCTGCTCTTGCTGCCCAGCATTAGGTCCACCCCAGTGATCTGTCTCACACACATACGCACACGCACACAAACAAAACAAGGGCAGTTTCCTCATGAGGTCCTTGACCACAGAAAGCAGAGTAGAAACAGTAATGCAGCACAATCCATTTCCTTCATACAGCACTGCATCACCTGACCTCCATCCTCTCACCTCAATCTTCTTGCCCACGTCCTCAGCGCGGGCCACGAACCTGAAGGCATACCGGTGCGTACGGCCAGGAACCAAACACATGTCCTCCTCGTCGTGGGCTTGGTCTGGGCTCTCCACCACGCAGTGCTGGTTGTAGTCCTACACAACAGAGTCAGAGACAGCACTCAACGGTTGGCCTCAAGCGGAAAGAACGCTGCAGGCAGTGAAGAGTGCCACCTGCAGACTTAGGAAAGTTCATGAGCATTTTTGATTTTTATAATTTTGATTTCACTGTAATCAGAAACCTGGATTTGGCAGCGATCGATATGGGGGCAAGACTTCGGAATGGGGACGAGACTACAGAATGGGAGCTGGTGCCCACCTGGTTGCTCAGACTAACACACAGCTTGGAGAAGCGCACTGGGTGAGGGCAGTCTGCCAGCAGGTACACATGCAGCTGAACAGGGACATCCAGGTGGAAGCTGGGATGGAGGAACCTTGCCTTGCACTGCACTGTTTGGAGGGTGAGGAAACACGTGTCAATATTACATATGACATGGTTGTATCGCAAATGCATCTCCTAATATCTACCGCTGGTCTGTGATCCTTACGGTTCCTCTAAATTTAACCAGATTCAGGACCATAAAAAATACAACCACAGTGTACAACATGGAACTTTGTGTTAACATAAATACGTGATTCTTATGGTATTGGATGTGCTCATTGTGAAAATATGACTTTTTTTTCCAAATCACCTCAAATTTTTATTTTATACATAAATGCAGTGAAACTGAAGCGGTTCCTTTGTTGTGTTAACCCACTTCAAACATACAAGCGACGGGGGGCAATATGTCACTTCAGGCACTTTTTTTATACTCCCATTTGGAATTGTTTCTAACATGAATGCTGTGAACGAAGAAGATGGAAAAAGACCACCAAGATATTGGCGGTAGATCTCAGTGAAGCAGCTCCCAGAATCCAATGACACGGGAAGCTTCTAGAAAGGCTTTTTAAACTAGTCAGTCATACTATTGATTTAACTACCTGAAACTACATGGTATAATATACTTTACATTTCATCACCTATTTATTTTCTACATTTGAATTAATAAAATGTTTACATGCCTTCACCATTGATTGATAACACTTAAAATGTATAAAATAAAAAATAAAAGATGAATAGACAAATATTGAATTAAGTATTTAATTATTTAATAAAAAATACATTTTCTTTTCAGAAAAAAACAGTAGGGTAAGGTTTGAATTCAAGGCATATGATTTAATAATAAAATCTGATGGTTTTATACACTTTGTGGGGCGGAGGCGCTCACCAAAGGGCACGCTGTCCTGCACCTCCAGGATGATGTCTTCTCTGGAGGTCTGGGTCCCCCGCTCGCTCCACAGTGCCTGGGCAGCTTTCACCGCAGCTGGGCTGCAGTCTGGCTCTGCCTCTGGGGGTTCGTTCTGGGTGGCGAGTAACTGATGTCAACCCTACCCAGGGCACCCTTGTCACTCCCACCCTGCTGTGCCTTTGTACACATCTCAGCTTACCTTAAGCACCTTCATCAGGTTCTTCTGAATCCTGGATTTCTGGTCCTCGCTCAGCGTTGAGCCTACATATGTAGAAGAGATACTGTACGGTGTGCTTGTGACACAGCAAAAAACATGGCACCAAGTCTACAGGGGACCCTGTCGGAGCAGGCAAGCCGAGTGGCGAGTACCTCTGCCCACCAGCTCCATGGAGTACAACACGTAGTCCTTCACCTGGGCCATCAGGTAGGAACAGCGGAGCGCTGTGCTGAGGATGGAGGTCAGCAGGCCCCACCAGCGCTCTGTACGGTAGTCGCACATCACGTAGTCCAGAAGCCTGCAAGGCGCGCAAACACACAATATCCAACGATCAGCAAAAACCGGTACACAGACAATAAACAATAATCATATGAACCCTCAGGCATTAGTACAGAACCTCTGCAGGGTGAGTGGTGCTCAACTTACTTCAGAGCTTTGGTATAGTCTTTAGTGTGGTAGTACTCCTCTCCCATCTGCACCACTGCAAAGAGCCACAGAGTGCCTTAACTACAAAGTCTGAATGCAAACAAAGATGTGAGTATTTTGGAGATCAAAGTCAGTGGACAAGGAAACTGTACAATGTGACTTCTTTTATGGAAATTTTCCAGTTTACTGCGTGCGTGTGTGCATGTTGTGTGTGTGAGAGAGAGAGAGAGAGAGAGAGAGAGAGAGAGAGAGAGAGACCCACTGAGGCGACTCTTCATGCGTGGACACTTGTACTTCTTGAACTGCGCAACAGCATTGCTGAGCAGGGCAATGATGAGTTCCTAATGAAAGACACAGCTCAGGAGAATGCCAAGTTTGTACATAAGATTACTGAAGCATTCATGCGTGCTCTGACCATTCAAAGCAAAGAAAATAAAAAGTAATTATTAATTCGGAATATCTGGTACATTCTTCTAAACAGCTTACTACGTGAGGTTTGTACACTAAGCTCTTTACAATGATTTACCCATTTAGAAAGCAAGCTCATTTTTTCTGCATTATTTCAGGGTAAATACCTTGATCAAGAGTGCAGAAGCAACAGGTGGGATTTGAACCCATGTCCTTCAATTACAAGACAATATAACTCTAACCACCATCTGCTGACCCAAAACTGTACTCACCGAATGTGGCACCTCTTTCTCCCGGGTCTGCAGTGCCAAGATACCCCCCTTCTCCTTTTCAGGGTCTGGTGGGTCAATACCTGCACATCCAAACACACATCACAACTGCACAACACAATGGCTGCTTACACACACTGCTGGTAGAGGAGCTGATTCAGGGAAGAGGATGAAACCAACAACAATTTCAATTTCAAACTGTGCTAATAGAGAAAGTCATAGTTCACATCTGACATCACCATCCCAGAGTTCCAGACAGGCGGTAAAGCACAGTAAACCTCAAGCATATTAATCCACAAACAAGGTCACTTATTAAAATGACAACATTTTATGTATTAATTTTTGTTGCACCAAGTTTCTGATGAGTCACTCACTCTGGTGTCCCTGCCTCCAGGCCCGCTGTCCGTAGAAATCGAGGACGCCAGTGGGTGTTTCCAGGGGGTCTGGTGCAGGGTATCCCAGGTTTGACTGTAGGACATGACAACCAGGCACACAGATGTGTGTCTCAACACTGCCAGCCTCTTCAAACATGTTACTTTAAAATGGCTCCTCCTACCTCTGGTCCCCCACAGAGCTGGACCACCAAGCGCTTACGCTCCTGGGCATAGTGCGCTGCCTGCTGGTAGTAGAAGCCGGGGTTCTGGGTCTGGATGGCCGTGAGACCCAGTTTGATGGCCTCATCAAAGAGGTCCCCGAAGTACTGAAACCTGGAGGGATTGACTGTCTTGGTCAGGATCCGAGAGCAGCTCTGAGCACAGCGGCAAATCCCTCACACATTGTGAAACTCACTCTATAAACCCTGTATTTTTGTGTTAGGAACAGAGAAGTTACAACTTTTTTTTACCCAATAAAACTTTTCCAGTATATTGTAAAACTGATTTTTCTTTACTTAAAATTTCTGTCTGTAATGAATATTTCACTCTTCAAATGATAGTAAAGAACACCCAAACAGAACAGCTATGTGGTACCACCTTAATTCAACTCAATTTCACAGTGTTTAGCGATAATGTTTGGTGTTCCTTGTGACAGAGAGGCTAATTTAACAAGATTGTGAACATAAGCATTTACGGGACAAAATCCATCAGCAATCAGAATTGAACAGGAGTTTGTGGAAAAAAATGTGTTTTTATTCAGTCTTTTTAAATTTGGTTTTATTTTGATGCAGCTCAAAGTAAATAAAAAAATATGACAGCCAAAATTGTTTGGAAGTATTATTTGTTGAAGAACCGAACCTGTAAATAAATTGAAGGACACCTGTATTATTAAGCTTTTACTGACTGTGACTTAGTGGTAAAAGTGATTTTAGAGATACAAACAAATTGAATTATGAACAAACTTCTGGCCCCAGGTGCATCTTTAAATTGAGAAGTCAGTGTACGTGATGCGTGTTTAGAGGAACGGTGCTGCTCACTGCTTGGACATCCAGGCGGTGTGCTCGAAGGCCAGTTCGGCACTGCCGATCTTCTTCTTGCACAGGTCGATGTGCTTCCGGAACTGAGCAATGGCGTCCAGAGGGGTGTTGTGCTGGAAGCAGAGGCGGCAGATCTGATGGGGAAAACGGTCACCGTCATTGTACCATTTGGTATAGACATGCTCACCATTGCAGTCATCATCCTGCCTTTCTCATTACAGCTAGAGAACATCACAGGCAAATAAGAGAACTCTGTAACCCCGGTCTGTGTCTTATTATTGTATTTTTTTTAAACACAGAAATACATTTAACTAAAGGCCCGAATGCACCAAGCCTGCTTGTTTATGAAAACTATGTTTTTGTAACGTATTATTCAGTTATTTAGGTCAGATGAGGTTCAACAGTTTGACCAGGAATCTGCTTTTCTTGTTCACCTTGTAGTTGATGAACCCTGCCATCGTCTTAATCTCCAGGATGTTGGTCTCGTGGGTCCGGAGTTCATGGATGAGGCTGTATGCTGACCTGTAGTGTCTGTACCAAAGGTCAAACACATGAGGATCATGACATGACAAATGTGAGGTGTGGGCCACGTGATGGGGGAAACAGCCGTCTCACACGCGACATTACATGCACGTGCCAGGGAGACGGCAGCCCTTACTTGAGTGCGTTCTGTGTCTCCTGCTTGAGCTCGCTGAAGAACGCCATCTTGAACTGGTGTCTCACAAAGAGCAGCTGTAACAGAAGTCACAGTGACTTCAAGGCAATGGTAGAAAGGTGTGTGGAACTGAGTTTACTGAAAACAGTCTATTTATGAATAAAACAAGGAGGGGCCCAAAGTGGCCCACCTGATGGGTGGTTTTGTTGAGGAACTCCTTGTGGCTCTTCACCCTACGAATCTCTGTGTTGTAGTAGGTCTGGGCGTGCTCATAGAAGGCATTCTCCAACCTTCAGCAGGGGTCCACACGACAGCGATCAGTAGTCAGCAGACTCGGCCAGATTAAGCTGCTAATTCAATGGGGTGGGCGGGACCTTACTCACCTGATGATGTAGCCCACCAGGTGGTCCGTGTGGGGCAGGACAAAGAGGGATTTCCCTGACAGGTCACAGGCGTTGCACAGAGCGGCCGCCCGCTCTGAAGCCATCACATCCTCCCCTTCATGTGAGAACACATACCCATGTGTAGACAGACAAACAACATACAGCACTATGATTGGTTTTTGGGTTTTTTTTCTGTTCTAGTTGCATTTACATGAATTACTATCTGGCCAACCAAACTGCATTCTTTCTTTGTAAAAAAATTCAGTCAAAGTCTATATGGAGTTAGTTAATGCAAAACCACGGCCCATGTTTGTGCTCCAGCTGTGTGGGGGGCAGCGGTAAGTTTACCTGGAGGAAGAGGTGTTTTCTTCTGAATTAACACCACGGCAACCTTGGTGTTTCTTCCTTGCAGACTAGTCCTGCAACAGCATCATCATCATCATCATCATCACCATACAAAGCGACTGTGCACGTGCATAGCCAATGGGGCCTGTGGGAAGGGGGTGGGGTACCTGACGATCTCCACCTTTGTGGCACATTCAGACTGCTTCTCCTTCCACTGTGCCTCGTCCCAGTCGAGCTCATAGAACAGAACCACAAGCGCTGGCACCAGGTTGAGGTGTTTGTTCATCCAACCTGTTTTCAGGATACCCTTGGGGATGTACCATTCATACGAGGTTCTCTGCACACACATGCAAACAGAGGGAGTTATGACCATTAGACCAATCTTCCCGCGAGTCCCCCTGCAGTCCAGGTACCGGCGCTGCCAACCTTGGTCCGGCACTTGGGATACTCGTGGTCCCCCGGCAGCACCTTGAAGGAGATGGGCACCCTGTCGGCCCTCCTGTTGGCGCAGAACGCATCCCAGATGGCGCGATGCACGGCGTTGTAGACCACGTCCAAGCCCGTGAGGGCAACGAAGGCCATGGGCCGGCAGCACAGCTCCGGGGGCAGGTCCCACTGCGCGGGGCTCATCGCCTCGGGCTCTGACAGGGCAACTCAGCGGACCGAACACACACACTAAACGCACCACTCGATGATCTGCGGGGAAACCGTCCCACTTGCCGACGAACTAACGGCGAGTACAAGCAGCCACAGCCGCTCGCTGTATTTACATCTACTCTCTAGTTGAGAGTCCACAGCAATGTTATTAATACACTTCCTGTTCGCTGACGGAAAAGGAAACCGAAAAACCTTGAAGGATAGGACTTTGGACCAATCCAGATGCAAAAAGAAAACTATTCTCCAATCAAATTTTAACAAAATATTCGGAGAGAAACAGGAACTCTCTGATAGGCAGCACTTTGGACCAATCCAGTTACAGATCCAGTTGAAATGGGCACTACACCAGGAAGTGGAATTCGAACACGGGTCTTGAGATCTTACTAATCTCTCTGCCAGCTTGAAATGTAATATTTGTCCTCCATTCATAAAAATATTTTTTTTAAATGAAGCGCACATAAAGCCGGACTGCCGTAAAGAAGACAGTGGTGCTCATGTGCGGACTTGTCGACGTACAGCCAGTTCCTTTCAGCGGACGGACTACAGAAGTACCCAGCACGCCAAGCGGCTTCGCGTGCACCTCGCGCAGCACGGAAAATAGACAAGATATTAAAAGGAAGAGAAACAGAAAATATGAATAATTGTTCTCTGTGTACAAAGGAGCACAGATGAAGGATGTTTTCTTAAGTATTTAGTGCACAGTAGCGGTTGGTGTTTTTAAAATGCAGCTATTTTATTATTAAGAATTTATTTGGTAAATTCATCTTGTAAAAAGAGGGACACATAGAAAGTTGGTGCAGTTCAAAGTGACACATCATGCAGGATTTTTCATAATTCACGCGCACACGTGTAAAAGAGCGGAGACGCGCAAAAGGAGATGCATTCTGGGAATGAGCCCCGTTCTGTTAGACGCGCGCCTGCGCTCCACCTGCGTTACTATGACCGTGACGAAGCCGATTCGCTGCCGCCGGGCTCCGTTCGCACGAACGTCTTGGCCGCTGGCGGCGGCGCGCGAACCGTTGCTATGGCAATGACGCCGCGCACTTTCTGCTGCGGGTCCGGGGACTTTCCCCTAGGCGCGTGCTTGAGAAACCAGGTTCTCCGCGTGTAGCCTAGCGAGCAGGTCTTCAGAATGCCTATGTTTCCCCTCCCTCCTCGAACTCTTATATAGCCCACTCCGACGGGCCATAAGACCGATTGACGGTTGGGACAGTTAAAGTTAATCAGCCCCTAATTTATAACGTTACTCGAATCTTATTTTGTAATCGGTATAAAAACTTACATTTCACCGAGTGTTATCCATTTTATAAAGATTAGAAACGTCTGAAAAGGACACAGCGCCGCGCACTTAGTCCGGTGACTATATTATGCAAATTAGCGATGACGGCCACATCGAAACGCAACTTCCGTAGACAGCGTTTTTGAATCTTGAGAAATGGCAGAAGAAACTTTTTAAAACAAGTGTGTAAAAGGACGATGACGTGTTTAATTAGGGGCTGTGCGCACGACTTCCACAATACATTTCTGATATATGTAAAATATTTTTTAAGTCTCTTAAAATGCATACGCACAGAAAATGTGTTAGAAAAAGTAGTCCGTCTTTCTCCAATGGTTTTACATATCAGGGCATAAAAAATCACTTTCTGTAGTTAGTCAAGTCTGGCCTCAGAAAACAGGCAACACAACAGATTTCACTGTGTCATTATTTATTTTAAAAAAAAATAAACCAAAATATACAAGTCATGTGGGGAAAAAATAAGTACACCCTCTTGCTGTTTCCATAGGAACAAAGTAGGCGTTGCTGATGAAACGGACTTAGTTGAGCATCAGAAAGCGTGAAAACCTCTATAACAGCAGAACTTGGTTAAATGTTAAAGTTTATGACGATCAGAAAAAGACTAGCACTGCTTTCTTTGAAGGGCAGCCAGGTGAAACCCCCCCCCTCTCCAAAAGAACATGGCATGAAAAGATGCATCTGAACAAACCACGTGATTTGTGGAACAATGTCCTTCAGACAGACAAAATCAAAGTGGAGATGTTTGTTCATAATACATAACAGCATGTTTGGTGAAAACAAAACAGTATCACCACAAACACCTCAGACCAACCGTCAGGCACAGTAGTAGAGGAGAGATGTTTTGGGTTTTTTTTTTGCAGCCACAGGACCTGGCAACCTTGGAGTGATGAAGTTGACCATGAACTCCTCTTTATACCAAAGTATTCGAGAAGCCAATGTGAGGTCATCTGCAGCTTGCCTGAAATTGTGTTCTGTAACTGCACAATGATCCCAAAGGCACCAGCAAATCTACAACTGAATGGTTGGAAAAGAGAAGATGTTGGGGATGATCACCACCACCACTGACCGCTTGCATTGATTTCTCCAAGCCATTTATTTATCTATTTCCATCTTTTTGTCTATGTGTTTATATGTTTTCTATGGTTACCAGTTTACCCATTTAGGTATATTAACCGCCTCAGTTTCTCTTTTGTGTGTGTTTGTTTACTGAGCACCGCGGTCCAGGTGAAACTACTTTTTTCTCTCTTGCACATCTGTCTAGGTGCAGAATGAGAAAGTGAACCTTGACATTTAATGGTGTGATGAACATTTATTGGGGCCACTTCCCAGCCTCTGGCCATATTTTGTTAATCTTCATTTCATAAAGTGAGTTTTTCTTGATTTGTTTTTCATGCTTCCTTTTGTGTAACAATAGAAGTTAATTTCTACACCAAAGTTTCCGTTATGTTGTCATTAATGCCAGCAGTCCTCTTTGTCCACGTGAAGACTTCATTGCCTGTCCTGGTTTCACATTTTCAACAAACTTGGTACTCTTAAAAATTATATGTAAGAATTCACACCAAACAGCAAAACAACTCCATAATGTCTCTGAAGGCAAATAGGGCTGCTGTTTCACTTGATGGCACAACTACAGCAAATTATGTGCACAACAGGCCCAGTTTGGGGACGGTGCAAAACACACTCGTTTTTACCGAAGGGGAAAAAAAAAAAAAAAAAAAAAAAAAAAAAAAAAAAAAAAAAAAAAAAAAAAAANGAAAAAACACCCCTTTTTAACGAAAGGGAAAAAAAAAAAAAAAAAAAAAAAAAAAAGGAAGAAAGGAACCGGAAGACAGATCTCACTATTGCCATTTTGCAATGACCTTTAATACAAAGTGAATATCCATCCATCCATTATCATTAACCACTTAATCCTGAGTAGATTCATGGGTCTGGATCCTATCCTAGGGTCACTGGGAACCAGGATATAAAACTATCCTTGAATTGAATGTCAGTCCATCTCAGGGTCCATAGTGAGTAGTTTAATCATATTGAAAAGGCTGGACTCCCTATAAATATGTAGTATTTTTGACAAGTGGGTCACTTTAAAGGACATATTGCTGCTCACCATCACCGTGGTGTGTGGCGTAGTCAACGCAGCCACCTAAAGTCAAACCCTGCTACGCTGCTTCTGCGGCAGTATTCTCACTGCACCAGATATGCTCACCTTTTGATAAGTTTCCCACAGTGCAATTCTGCTTTTATAAAAACTAACTTGGCTATTATTTGCTCACATCGAGGGAAGACGGCAAAACATCGCCATGGAGACGGCCGGGCCTGGCTGCAGGATCGCCGCTCGGCGTCTCCGCTCCTCGCCACGCTCCCATCTAGCAACGATGGGTTCAATGGCTTCATTTCGAACCTCTGCCGGTCGGGCATATTGGACCTGCTGTCGGCGCCATCCTGCAAACCACTGCAGAACCGTCCTGTTTTTCCTCTTACGCGATCAGGGCGAGTGGAGATGCAGGGGAGATTTTGTTTACAAAAAGGAGCAGACGTTTAAAATATTGACCATATTTTGTTGTGATCTTGTTCGGGGAGGCTGCTGCACAGGGGGTAGGTAACCCTTTCATCAGGAAAAAACAAGGCCCCCCTCAGACCTCTTGTAAACAAAGTGCAGACGACTTGGCGGGAAGTCTGGGAAGCAGGGGGTTGGGCGTCTGCTTTTTTCAAACGCTGTCTTGAATAGACCCCCCGGTTTCGATGGTTAACATTTCACACCGGGATCAAAATGAAATGGCCTGACTTTGAAATTCAGGTTAAATGAAACCCTGCACCTTAATGCACTGAGTCATTTCCATACAGGCCACGCAATGCGGTTCGCCGTAACGCAGAGGTGCCGATCGAATTACAGCGGCAGCGTTTTCCACCTCCTGATGGAACAAAACTGCTGCCGACAGTGACGGTGAAGGACAGCGAAGCTTCCATTCAGAGGCCCAGGCTGGAATAAGGAGCGCCGGTGATGTGCTGCGGATCGACTGGCTCCTGGGTCCATTACACACGAGTCGGGGCTCAAGATGCAGCACGGCCGTCGTCCTCCATGATGCCACCACTCGAGTTTTCCTTTCTTCTCTTATCGCTGTGTGCCCAACCTTGACAGGTCCCCCGTCGGCGGCAATTTCCCAGCGGCAGCGTCAATTTTTGTCACTTTTGAGCACAGATCGCATAGTCGGACAATAGGGGGCAGAGCCCCTGTGGGCTTCCTGCTGTTGGGCAGCAGTGGAAAAATGAAATGGAGCCCCGTTCTGCAAACTGGCTCCAACAGCGGCAATTCCTGCACGATCTCAGCGCAAAATGGTGCAATTGAGATGCCACGACCCCACTGGGAGACATGCAAACTGCAAACGATTTTCCTCTTTCCAAAATTTCTCTCCCAAATTGTATTTTTTAAGCCAATCAGGGAGCACACGGATCGAGGAGAAACAAGCAGGTTGGATTCTGGCACCTGGCTAAACACAGTAACACAGCCAGTGGTCCAGGTGCTGCAGCTTGTCCTCAAAGTGACAACATGGAGACAGAAGATATTCAAACCCCCAACCATTCCATCTACCTGTCAATTATCCTTAACTGCT
Organism: Arapaima gigas; assembly: GCA_900497675.1. Classification (NCBI taxonomy): domain Eukaryota; kingdom Metazoa; phylum Chordata; class Actinopteri; order Osteoglossiformes; family Osteoglossidae; genus Arapaima; species Arapaima gigas. The sequence continues at coordinate 215,494 of UFQX01000611.1, forward strand.
TGTCCTGGTCAGGGCTGCAGGGGACCGGTGTCACACTGGGTGCCAGGTTAGGAACCTGGACCCTGAAGAGGACCCTGGACTGTTACTTGCCTGAAATAGACATTTAAAAAAATTTTTTTTTTGACAGCAATAAGCTCAGCACTTGTACTAAAACATCCCTGAATTTGGTTTTTGATTAGCAAGACTAAGTAAAAATAAGTTCTTAAATAACTATTAAACATTAACACTTGTAATTTACTGCAATGAAATAGTATTGATTAGTTTACCGGCTGATGTAAACTAACCCAACATACACGTGGTTCTTGTCTGAACTTATCTGGGGCCATTGTAGAAAACATTTGGCTAAATTGGTGCCGCTGGAAGCGACACTGGTTGTTATGAGGACCACCCCAGGGGAAAGTTTAGCATCCACAGGAACTTGGGTTCCACGTGCAAATGCAAAACATTTTCAACACGGAGAGAGAAAAAAAAAGTTGCAGGAATTAATAGTTGGAGTTGCTGCTTAAGAAACTGCCAAATTATTATTGTTCTCTTTTCAGCTGACGCTTTTCACTCGCTCACCCCTGTATGACAACACAGACGACAAAAATCTGGAGCAGTTTAACAAACACCTGGAATTTAATCACAGTTTATAGACATTATGATTACAGAAACACAGACAATGTACCTTAGAAGTTTTTGAACCATTAAAAATTGATCCGGAGTTTAAAATCTGAATTACAATCGACAACACAAGGTTCAGAATATCTAAATGGTAAAAGTGGTGAAAGGAGCGGCACCAGGAGGAGAGACCACGTCTGGTCCTACTCTAAGTTCTCTACAGACATACATCCATCAGAGGAAAGTTGTTCTACCTTTAATGAGTTAACTTTAAACATAAAAAACACACACTGTACATAAACAAAACATAAATAAGGCAAATAAATAAATGAAAATAATGGAAAGAACAATTGTCTATTAAGGCCTCTACATACATTATACAAATCAAGCACAGTGAAAAGCAAGGAAAAAAACCTTCATTTCAATCTTGTGTGGTAAATACTCTGTTTAAAATAAAAGACGAGATTGTTTTATAAGAGGCGTGTGAAGCACAGCAGAAGGTGCCAGGTGTGCCGGCCCTGACACGTGTCTGGCTGGAGGCAGCAGATGTTCATGTGCTGGTGAACATTTGGACCCGCGTTCAACATGACTGCCAGAGACACGTCACACCTGATAGAAACACGGCTTTTCTTCCTGTTCTGGGCACAGGGCTGCCTTGGGGGAAAAAAACACTTCAGTTTCTCCTTCACTCACAAAATAAGCTGTTTGTTCCATAGCTTTTTGCTCCTTCAGGCAGACCAGCACAGTAAGGTCAAATGCTGGGTGTTTTGGCTGCTACAAACGAATAACTTCGTGAAAAGGAAAATAAGTTAATATTAGGAGGACACACGCCGACTGGATGCCAATCACAGCGCGCTACTCCTCGCAGGTGGGTCCGACAAAGGGGAGGATTCTATCAGAGATGATCGCTCAACATTCTGGCCCAAACATTTATATATATAGGAACCAATGAACAGATTGTTGTATCTGACTGCAGGTGTGAGACCAGCGTGCACCACGCCAGTAAAGCGGTCCTTCATCTGCCAAAGAGTCGTTTTCAGAGACAAGCAGCAACTCTGTTCACATTGTCACCTTTTGCTTTAATAACCACGTTAAGGAATTTTCCTCAAGAGGATGGGGGGGGAAACAGGTCTCCTGATGAACGTGCTGAGCTACACAGGAGGCGAGACATCCCTCAACTGTGACTGAACAACTTAAGCATCTGCAGGAAGGCAAGAAAAAAAAGACGATTGCAGCTGAAGGAAATTATGGTGGTGTGGTAGGGTGTTACACTAGTGACGACACAATACTGAGTAGTCGCTTACTTAAAAATGTGCAATGCATCAAAAAAACTGAAAAGGCAGATATCAGTGCAGTAACAAAGACAGACGTACATTCGCAAGATATCTTGTTCTATGGACAGGAGATAGGGATAAGGGCGAGGGGGCCAAGCGCAGGACAGGATTTCACCAAGGCAGGGCGATGCTGCGGTCCCTCACTCAATCACTCGGTCACTCATTCACTCGCTCATTCGCAGTCGACACGCATTAAGCACCCTGACCCAGAGCACAGTGTGTGCTGTCCACCAGGGGGAGCGACGAGAACGCAGCAGCAGCCGCTGTCCGCTTTGTTCCACACGTTCCAACTTTACAGAATAAACGGCACCATGTTCTCACAAACTGTACAGATGCATCCTTAGCAAACATACACACCACAATTACTACTTTGGTTTTCTCACAAAAAGAAAGCCTTTTTTTACATTACAATATTCCGTTACAAATTATTATACAAATACTTCTATGGTGTAAAACTATTGCATGACTTTTTTTTTATTCAAAGAACTGTTCTATTAAAAATACACTGCTATAAAGTTGGAAAAAATACTTTGCTATAAAATAGTGTGATCATACGTCGTCAGCTGGTAGCGCTGGTATGTGTATCTTTGCTCGTGTGAAATAGGCCATCTTCTCCCTGAGGACAGAAAAATGACAGCAGGGCAGTGAGGACACACACACACACACACACACACACACGCTCCTTTAGTGTCACATGCAATCCTCCCCAAGAACTGACCCCACAGATGTCCAGCCCAACTTCCTTAATGGGCAAATATCATGAGAGAAATAAAAAACAAACAAATGCTGCTAACAATAATGGTGGTAGGGGGGGGCTGTTTAATGAACTGCTCTGATTCGTAGTAGTACGTTGTTATTGCTAAACAAATCACCCGTAGAGAACTTGCTGAAGCCCTGATCCCCCTGAACAGCGTGACGCTTGTTTCCCCAAGCCAGTCAACGCTAATCCACGTTTACCTGGGAAATGGAACGATAGCTCAGGGCCGCTGGGGGCGCCTTGTTCTGCAGCAATGCAGAAATGCTAATATCAAATGGCAACTGGCGCACGAAAGAGAAGCTTAATTTGTCACAGTGTGCATCCGTGACACAGACGCGTCAGTAACTGGGGCTTTGCAGCATACTGTAGCTGAATGAGGATTGTGAGGGGAGAAGAAGAAGAAGAAGAACAACAACAACAACAACAACATCAACAACAAGGCTACAGTGCTACATGTTCACGATGGCACTGCACTGCCTGCTGCCAAGTGCTCAGATCTTCTCCAGAGATGCCCCTTCCAAAACAATGAGTGATCAAACTGGCTGGGTTTTCTTGGTTCTGTAAGTAGCTGAGGTCACGAATATATACCCATTGGCTGCAGCAACCCAAACTGTCATCTCCTGAACAAGACCCACTCCCGCAAGAGGTGATGGGAAATGCACTACACTGTGGCCAAAAGGAGCCAGGAAAGGAGCCACTGTTTCACAGATCCAAGTCAAACCACACCTGAAGTAATTGGTCGGCTCACCTGAACGACTGCACCTGCACCGGCACCTTCTGGCTCTGCTCACGGAGCCGGCACACGTCCTTGGAGGCCTTCCTTAAAAGCTTCTCGGCTTTCAGGTCTTGCTTCTGCTCCTCCTTCGACTGCTCCGCCTGTGTGAGAGTTTGTGTCAGCACCATGACAGAGTGTAGTGCTGACCTGACGGGAAGACATGGGTCTATGCATTTATTAGGCCGATGAGGGCAACGAGGGGATGTGGTCTGACAGTAAGTAGGAAGAAAGAGCTGAAACTACTGGCAGAGTGACAGTAAGCGGGAGGAGGAGATAAAGGTGGTGTAGATTAACGATAAGTGAGAGGGGGGCAGACAGCCAGAGAGGGAGATAGATGGGGGGGCAGTCTAAGATTGACAATCAGGGAAGAGATACAGTGAGAAGGTGTGGTGTGACAATAAGTGGGCAGAGACAGTTGGGAGTGGTCAGGCAGTGACAACTGGGGAGGAGATGCAGTGAGGGCTTGTTATCTGACAGCAGGAGGGGCACCGTGAGCCAGCACTGGCCTGTTTCTCGGCCTGCTGCAGCAGCCTGTGGAATTGCTCGTCCTCTAGCACAGCAGCCGGCAGCTCCGTCTCCCCGCGAGTCTTCAGCTCCTCCAGACGTGCCTTCAGTTCCCGCAACCTGCGCAGCTCCTCCTCCAGGTGACTCTGCCGAGTGCGGACGGCCTGGAGGTCCAGCTCCAGGTCCAAAGAGGTCCTGGCAGGGCGCTCCGCTGCAGACCGCTGCAGGGTGGGCTGCCGGATGGTCTGGGGAGGGGCATGAGACATTACACACATTACTTTGGAGCATGTTTTCAATTGCAATTGCTATCTTGCACAAAGGGACATTTCACTGTGCTCAGATTACACTGACAGCCCAAGGTCACAGCAGCAGGTACATCCTTGGGAAAAGTGCCTCGTGTTCCTTACACAACGAATTGGACTTTCGGTCTTTTACTCTGACCCTCAATGACACCACCACCTGGAGGCGCTTTCATCACACCCTCATCTTGTGAAACGGCCACAAGATGGAGAAAAGCGATGCGACATCTGGATTCTTAACTACACGAGATCGATAAACAATCCAGCTGAATTGAGGTTGAAGAACAACCGGCTGTGTAAATCACTACAAATAAAATGTCCTTGTAAGAAAGTAATGTGGTGACACAAAAGACAAACCAGATGACAGCACCCGCATCACGGCTTCCCTGCAGAAACGCACTTGCCGAGAAGCAAACAAAAGGGTGAAGGAGGCTTAGGTGAGTTTAATCTAAATGCTCCATGTACCCGTTTCACTCGCAGGCTGCGCCTCTCTGACGCGTTCCGGATGAACGGAGACCTTTTGGATAACGTCGAGCTGTCACTGTCGCTTCGGCTCAACTGCGCAGACACAAGAGGGAGGAGAAAATTCTGTTAAACGCATTTGTCAAAAAAATGACACTTTCCTGCAGTGCTTGTTATTGTAGGTGGTAAAAAAAAAAAAAAAAGCTGCCAGGTGATGTTNGTCAAAAAAATGACACTTTCCTGCAGTGCTTGTTATTGTAGGTGGTAAAAAAAAAAAAAAAGCTGCCAGGTGATGTTTGATAGGCAGTTCCTTCCCTGTGAGTGGCCACAAACTACTTAGGTGGAAAGGGTGGACACAGGTGCACTGACCCTGCAGATGTACTGGCTGCGCTCGCCGGGAGAGAACGTATGGGAGCGCATGACCATGCTGTTCCGACCAAATGCCCGCGGTCGGGATCCCAGCCCGTTCCGCTCCTTGGGCCGCACCACCGTCAATGCCGCCTCCTCCGCTGACCCATCGTCCGTGTTCGTCTCCTTGTCCACCTGAAGAGGGACGTGAGGGAGGATCTTTTGTGTGTATTCTCATGTTGTCGTGTTAGAAGCGTCAAACTTCACAAAACACACACTGTTTGCAGGTACCTAATTACTTAGCTACCCAGAATGCCTACAGCTACCTATCAAATAAGTGCAGGTGCCCATGCCCTACACTTGTAGCCTTTAGTAGGGAACTGGTGTAGCTACAATGCGTTCCGAATGCTAACCTCCATTTTTTCTAACTATTCTTTCGTAGTTTTTGTTGTGCGCTTTGGGTCATTGTCCTGCTAGAAAACGAACCTTTGGCCTAAACGCAGATCTGTGGCTGACTAGAACAGGTTCTCTCACAGGATTTGACCGTATAAGGCTCCATCCATGTTGGCTTTGATGGCAACAAGCCCCATAGCTCCTTCTGCTGAAAGCAACCACAGAGCATGATGCTGCTACTGCCATCCTTGACGCTACGGATGGTGTTACCTGGCACCAAACACAGGGCTTTGTATTCAGGGCTTTTGTATTTGTATTATAATAATTCTGAAGACATCTAAATGCTTTTTAACATTTCAGGGAATTACTTGTACAGGAGTGGAAAATATCTCACTTAAACAGGCTTTAATTTGACTTTGTAACACAGCAGAACGAGAAACAACCAACGGGGGATGAATACTTTCTAAAGGCACTATCGCTGTACAGTGGAGTTCCGAGACGCACTGCTGTCTGAACGTGACTAGGAAGACTTAGCTGGAGTTGTAGATGAACCTGTGTGTGTTGGAGCCCCATGATTCTAATTCATGTGGTAAAGAAAAAAAGATTGGAACTAAGAGTTGTCCTCGCTTCCAAACACCGTGGATTCACTACAAAAGAGAGAACACACGTGTCCAGCTGTGCAGGGCCCTGATCGTTCGCTCCTCACTGCGGTGCTGTGCAACAGCTGCTCTCTCTCCGCTCTGTTTGTTTATGCTGCTGCATGGCTTTCATTCCTAACGCTACAAAGGATGCTGAGGACCTTGGAAAGCCAACTGGGGGGGGGGGGGGGGGGGGGGGGGGGGGGGGGTGGCGGTGGCTGGTATATGCTGCTTTGTGGTAATGGCTGCCTGCTGAAGAATTTTCTTGTTTTTCTCCTAATGAAATTTATCCAACCACATTTACTGGCTGTAACCTTGGAAAGTAATGGAGTCCTCTCCTTCCCCCAGCGTAAATTAACTTCCTTTGAATCTGCCCTGGTGGAATGTGTGTTTTCACAGCGACGTCATGCTGGACCTGGTGAACCGGCGAGGCGGCACACTGAGCTCAGCCCTCGTGTTTGCACACACTTGGGTACGACAGGCAGGCAGAAACGAAGGCTACAAACTGTGAAAGGGATGTGACACGAGGTTCACCCTGGAGGACTCTTACCAGAATTGGTCCTTCAGACATCATCAAGTTATTCTTTTCAAACTTCTTCAGCTCCTCCTCTCTTTCTCCATCCACTCCCTCCTGGTAAGGGCTGGCACAGGTCCCATACTCCTCTGTGTGGCCCGGGTCGTGCACCTCAGCTTCCTTTCCCTCCCCTTCTTCTTCTCCCTCTCCATCACCATCTCCTTCCAGGCTCAGAGCGAGCTCTGTGCTGTTTTCACCGACAAACTCCAACCTGGTGAGTCAAAGAGAACTGTTATCTGAAGCACTTTAACTTCACACACTCAGAAACCAGGGGGAGCTGAGGTGGGGCCTGGCAGAGAGTGACAGTGAGGGGAAAAGCGCTGATCCACAGTAAAGAGGCTGGCCATGCTAATAGCAGCTTTGGTAGACAATGAGGGACGGGGCCTGTACCATTCCTCCCCGATCTCCAGCTCCAGTTTCTGTTCCACTGCCTCCAGCTCTGTGGAGGTTTGCTCCAGTAGGGCTGACACAGCATCCTATACTCACACACACACACACACACACACACACACACACACACACACACACACACACACACACACACACAGAGTTAATACTGTGTGGCATGTTTTCTGGTGGTGTAATTCTGCTAAAGTAGAATGTCATAACTCAGCAGGAGGAAGAGCAGCTGCTGGAAACCCACCAGGTCAATGGGGCCCGCACGGGGTTGCTGATCCTGCATGGCGACTAGTCTCTCCTCCTGGGGCTCTCTGCTCCTCTTGCAGGGCAGCAGGTCATACCACTGGGTGGAGAGCTCGGGGGACAGGGTGATGTTGGCCAGAACAACGTGGACGCCTGCCTGGAAAGCCAGAGGAAACGTGTTGTACAGCAGGAGTAGGACTGAACAAAGAGCAAATAGAACAGAGCACATTGAACCCTACACCCACCAGGCGCTCCTCCTGCCGGGACGGACCCATGTGACACAGGTCCACCCTGAGTGTCTTGTGCCGCAGGTCATCTCGTGGCACCACGGCCCGGAACACGTCGCTGAAAGCCATGTGCTCGGTCAGGGGCAAGACCCGTGTGCGGAACAGGCAGCTGGCATCGCCTGGAGAGGGCAGCAGGGCTATGCGGAAGTACCTGCGCCACAGGGGGGCAGCAAAGAACAACCTCAGACCATCACTTCTGCTTTCAAGGTTCACGTTATTGCATTCCGTCATTCCATTTTACCCAAGTGCTAGTTTGACCCACTTAAAAGGGTTTCATATGGATCTAAATTTTTTTTTTTTTTTTTTAAGGCACCTGAGTTCAAGGTACACTTCAAACCTGCAGACTCTTCTGGTTTCAAGCAGACTGATCAACACACAAACTGCTATTCTGTGATTCCTCAACTTACCAACACAGCTGGGACTAGAACTTTTACCATCACGTTGACATCAGAAAAAGCACAAATAATAAAGACCTCCCTCAACTGATTTGTTGGTTTAGGTCTGTAAAAGTCTCAGAAAAGCTGTAACTGTTAAAATTAAAAAAAGGCTGACATTAACGTATGTTGAAACAAAAGTTGGGCATAAATAAAAATGCCGTCTCTACAAACTCTACAAACTCCTGTTCAATAGCATCTGTTTGCAGATTCAATCCGTAAACGTGTGCAACGCTCCTCATCTTGTTAATGATCGCCGACCCGCAAATGAATGCACTCCTATTCTGTTTGGATGCACTGGACTGCCACCTACTGGCACTGGCTTGGCGGATAAACACAGGTTGCGTGTGCAGCACTAAAAACTGAAATTTTATTTGGAAACACACAAGTGAAGAAAACAGTAAGAAAAGCTGGAAACGTTCTTTGATCAATCGTAACCTGACTGTGCAACAGGAGGAAAGTATGCGTTGACAGGTAAGTTCAACAGCAACACAAACACAGCTGTCCTGCCTTTTTTCCTTGGTGCTCAGGTGTAGACACACTTGAGTGTTAGAGTGCAGGTGTTTGCAAGCAGAATTCTACACACCCAGCTGAATCAGCAGATCTACGCTAAGTGAAATAAATCTCTTGGTGACTTGTCCTGTTTCGTATCAGTTTCCCTCCTGGTGATTTACGACTCCTGTATGTAGGACACCTGCATTTAGAAAGACACACAGCGGAATGACAACATGTTGAAACACGGACAGCTAACTAACTCACTGCATCATATACCTGCCTAGTGGACACTTCTGTTTGACGTGGCTTACGAGGACACGTCCCTTTGGACTCACCTCGCACCTCAGTAATTAAACTATTTAAAGTGTAGCATAGGTGTGACACATCAGTGCCCCCCATGATTTCAATCTGTTATGTTTTGGTTGCAGATCCAGCTACCGACTGGGCACACTAGCCCCACCTGCTGCTGCAGACGTGGTTAACACATCCTTAGCTGTTGCATTATACACAGCGCATATTACACCATCTGTAGCCTCCTACGGTCCATGCTGGTTTCCGTGGAGACGCCAGAGCTGGTGGCCACTGGATTATTGGTTGAAAACCCCCCTCCCTGCCAGCATGAATCATCTTATTTTTGGAGATCCTTCTGCATGTGTGGAATTCAAAAGCGTCCTTCCTGCTGTTCCGTTTGACATGCACGTCTTTCTCAAACCCACAACTTTAAGAGGAGATTAATTCAGTTTCTAATTTTCCAGCCAGAAATGCGATACAAAGTAAAGCTGCTGGCAAGGAACTTGAGTAGGGAGACAGGAAACAGCCAGCATCCTCCTGCCCACATTCTCTGTCGCTGCTGGGCCCGTGGCATGCCCACTCAGGTGAGAGTTAAAAAAGGTAGCAGAGATCCTTAACCACCTGACTCACCTGCATAGGCTGAATACTCACACTTTGGCACCCAGTGGCACCTGCAGGGAAGCCTGGTTCTGAAGCTGCATCATGACGATGACAAAGCTGGAGTTTGCTGCATCGTACCTGCGTAGGAGAATGACAGCACATTATACACCCCCAAAAAAAAAAAAAAGCATTAGCTGAGACTCACGCGCACACACCTCTTATTACCCACAGCTCCTGCCTGCCGCTTTGGCAGCGGTACAATGAGCAGCCGGTGTGGAGCTATCATCTCCGCTTATGGAAATACTTAATTAAGCAAGGAGATCATTCCCGGTTCGAAACGACGCCGATGTGCGATTGCATTCCGCCACGCTGCGGATTTGGGGTTTAATTTTCTCTGGCGTGACGAGGGAAAGGGACACAGGTCAGGCCTGAGACAGATTAAACTCATTTGCTTGGTGTTTACATTACGGAGGGGAGTCAATGTCTCGAGACAGAGACCGTCTTCCAGTGATACGGGTGATTATTTAAAATGGCCTTGTGGAAAGGGAGGGGCCACGGGTTCAGCTGGGAGGTGTGACATATAAACACAGAGTTAACCGACAGGCACAGGAGGGTATGCGCTGCGTGTGAGGGCTAATTAATGCCATACAAGGCTGAGGTGAGCGGTGCAAAAGGGTGAAGGCTGGAGTGGCAGGACTTACTTGAGCCCCATTTGGACCTGCACTCCCTCTGGGGAGCCCAGATCGTCCTCAGCAGAGCCTGGGTCCTCCGCCTCGTTGGACCTGCTGACACAGCTTCCATCAGTCAGCTCACCAACCGTCCGACGTAGTTCACAGACACATTTTAAATGTCAAGCCAAACTCATTTTTGAGAGTTTTGGGTCAAGGGCAGGTGAAGCACAACGTAGCGGACAACAAGACAGAAGACAGGAGAGGAAAACTCGCACCGTTTGAGGGACGCCTCGTAGACTCCGCTGTCACCAGCCACCGACTCGTCGGAAACGGCAGCTGACACACAGGCTGGCTGGTCCTCTAATAGAGGGCGGTCCTGCAGGTCCATATCTGTGTTGAGTGGTGTGTTGAGGTGGAGAAAGAAAAGTGTGAGATTGACCCCCGAAGACCTCTCCTCTGAAGCTGTTCATGTAACAGCCAGCAGATGGCAGAAGATCACTGAATTTGAGGGCTTCAGAAGACAACAGGAGTGCAGAATATCAAAACTTTCCTGTTATTTTGACACCACAAGTTCCTGAAGATTTATTTTCTTTGCATGGTCTTCAGGGGGTCTTCCCTCACCTGCTATTCCCTCCTGGAGAGTGGTCAGTGGTGCTTGCTGCCGTACTTCACCTGCCTCCCTATCTACAGCCTCGGGGTCCGGCAACACTTGACTTGTGAAGAAGGCGAGGCCTGTGAAATCACTTGCCGCCTCGCACTCTCCGAAGTCAGGGTTCAGGTCCCGCGTGGACGGAAAGGCGCCTTCGAGCACCAGTGGTGAGCCAGGTGGCGAGAGCGAGGACAACGAGGAGCGTGACGACAGCGAGGCCACTGATTTTGGCGGTTGTCCAGGGGTGGGCTCACCACGCCCGCTGCGCACAACCTCATGCTCATGAATGGTGGTGATGGAGCCCGGGGGTTCGTACATGCCGCTCTTATCCTGCAGCAGCAGGTCCAGCTTGTACTGGCGGTCGGGGTCAACTGGCGACTCCGGGGGACCGTAGTAGAGCTCTGCCGAACTCAGCGAGTTCAGGGAGCCGAAGCTGGAGGCGTTTAGTGAACCGCGGCTTGAGGCCAGGGAGCCCAGACTGCTGCCAGAGGACACCGACAGGGTGCTGGCTGATAGGCTGCAGGACAGGGACCAGAGTCAGAGACAAGCCCACAAAGACAGAGATACCCAATGAGGGAACAACCTGTTAGCAATCTTCTGTTAGCAATCTTCTGTTAGCAACAGAAGTTCTGCTCTTACATTTTATTTATATCCTGTCGGCAGAACTCAATTTTCACATTTGCAACCAGTAACCCTAATTAACTTTCAGTGTTTGCATACAATTTTCAGGCTCTCTAAATAGAACAAAGACAAAGTCACAGGAAGGCTTACTGTCATAGAAGGGTTTTTGCAAGTGGACACATCCCTGTTTATGTTGTGGTTGGGGGGGAGGGGGGGTTACAGGTACATCTAAACCAACACCCACAGACAGGGCAAGCAGCTTAAGCTGCTGGAGCCAAAATCTCTACCCCCCCCCACCCACACACAGTCACAGCAGTACTTTTAAGGCCGTACGTGTGGGTGACGCTACCCTGCACTCTTGGTCTTCTCTCCAGCACAATCAGGCAGAAGCTCACCTCTTCAGCTGAGACTGCAGCTGTGTAGCCAGGCGGGTCGACTCCTCGAGCTTCTGCACAAGAGCCCGTTTTCTCTCCTGCAGCTTGAACCTGAAAATGGGGTGGGGGTTGACACAGTCAGGGTGGGTGCACCTGAAACCCCTGGAGACAACGAGGTGAATGGGAGCTTTATCGGGAGCGTGACCCGACGATCTTCCCCCACTAACACCCCCCCACGCTGCTGTGTGTACAACGCCACAAAAAAAGATAGAAAATAAACCCCACGCTGGCAAACTGTTAACCATAAAGACCCAAATTACAGAGCCTTCAGCGCATTCTGAAAGCAGTTACACAGCAATTAATTATGCAAAGCAACAGTATAATTATCGATTGTTACAGTGTACCTAATGTGTAGAATCAGTATGAGTGCAACAATATGTAATTACGAATTACCCCCCCAAAACAACAACGCACCCAGTTCCACTGTTGCCATTATTACCCTCCCATACGTCATGGATAAGCTGTACCCCATGCTGAACACAATAATTACTGAGCAATTAGCATGTAAATTTAGGGCAATTAGAGAAAAACCTACTGTGTTTACTCCTCGCAATGTTCATTAAGTATAGAACCAACCCTGCAAATGGCGAACAATCCATCTCGGTCTGATTAGCTTAGCGTGTCCAGGCCCGGAGCCTCTCAGCACGTGGTTGCCAACTGCGCCACTGAAACCTAGGTACTGCTCTCACCTCTGTGCCAGAGCCTGGCTGGGGGCACTCTTGATGGACAGCAGCTCCTCCTCCAGGCGGAGCCTCTCAGCCTCAAGGCGCTGCAGGTCCCCAGTGGAGCGCCGCCGAGGGGTGACGAACTGCAGCTCCTTCAGCAGCTCCTCCTTCTCACTGAGGAGCAGCAGGCGCTCGCGCTCCGCATCCAGCGCACCCGGCCACACCTCAGCGTCCAGCTTCGCCAGCTCTATCTTCACGTTGGCCATACTGCTCAAGGATGGAACGACAGGGACAATCAGCGATGGTTACTGGACTCGGGAAACGACCGTATCCAACACACCTGCCAGAGCTTTGACAGCAGAGACAGAGAGGCCCCCGAGTTGGACTTTCTTGCCCACTTTTCACCCATAACAAAGGACCCTTGGCTCATTGCTATGGAAACATGGCTAAAAGCACTTCCTCTTCCAGCTAGACTTGTCACCCTGTCACGGGCTTGCTGCTTCTTTGGTTCAGCTCCCAGAGAAACACCTGTCGGGTCAGAGCAGGGATCACATGTGGGGATTACTGCGTGGGAGCTGGGGGATTAGCTCCTGTAAAAAGCTTTACCTGTGCTCAGCTGGGCCGTTGCGGCAGTGTCGTGTCGCGTCATGCTCGCTTGCGATTACATGGCAAACGTGTCCCAAAACACGCTGCCGTGTCGCTCTCCAGCCAACTCCGGCCCAGGTAGCCAAACCGGACAACCGGTGCTCCGCCTGACACCTCCCCTCCGCTCAGGCAGCCTATTGCACCTTCCGAACACTTCTATTAAATCCCTCTCCTCTGGCTCATTAGAACCGACTGAGGCTGGTTCAAACAGCATCCGGAAAAACATGGCAAAGCATATGCAGATATTTAGAGCCTAATTAAGACGGCACCTGCTGTGTTGACCAGAACTGCTTATTTTGCAAATGAGCAACTTAGGAGGAGTATCAAAGGGACTGGATTGGCTTGTGAATTCATCTCTAAAGGATGGACAAGATGCGACAGAAGCACAGCGATTCCAGGAAGGTGCCATTAGGCTGGTATCATTGTCAAAAACGGCCAGCAGATGGCGCTGTTTAACAAAGCTTTATTCCCTAAACCCTCAGTCAACAAACACAGATGTTTTTTTTCCTATCACAAGATGTAATATTTAATCGTCCTGATGGAAGCCACTGAACATGAGTTATTGTCTGCAGGTACCGAAATTCTGTATGGAGAAATGAATCCGTGGCAAATCTGCAGTGTTTCTCAAGGGTCTGCTGGGGAGGGCTGGTGAGGGTGGTAGGCAGTGTGGGGCGGGCAGACGAAGTATACACCCCCCAACGAGGGGAGCAGGCACAGCGGGGAAGTGCTCATCACAAAGGAAGGAGGCAGCATTTAGAAGGAAGACTCATGTTTCAAAACAGTCATCTTTAGCTCAGTGTTCTACTGTTAGCATCAAAAGGATGATTTGGGCTGCAGGGATGGAAGACTGGTTCTGAAGAGCAGTCATACAGAAAGTGGGGGGCACCCTGTGTTGCAGCTGAAAAAAAAAGGGGGTGGCTGGAAAGGCAAGGACGAGGGAAGGACAGGGGAGGGAGGGGGGAGCTAGGAGCAAACACGGTGGAAAGAGTCAGGTACCTTCTTTTGGCCTCCTCGTACCGCAGGCTCAGCCGCGCCTTCTCAGCCAGGGTGGACCTGCTCTGCAGCCCTGCCTGTTGCACAGGAAGATGGAGCAAAACTCAGGGCTCAGAGCTTCAAAGCCTTCAAGTGCAATAAGCTGCCTAGAGGCCCGGAACAGGTCCGTGTGGTCGGTGAGGTCAGTGGCCCCAACCCCAGGACCGAGCATAGACATTCGGCATTTTCTGCTCGCTGGAACCGCCAGTCCGGCGGCAGGGAAAACATCACATGGAAATGTTTCGCAAGTGAGCAGCTTTAAAGTCATTAGCAGGCCTAACTACCTCCACCCCGATCCTGCCCCCCCAGCCAATTAGCATTCCAGCTGTAAGGCACAGAGCCGGCCCTCAAACGGGCCACATGCTAAGCGCTAAGCCGATTACTTCCCATCCTGACCCTGTACCCTGTTCGTAGTGCTCGGCAGGTTTTGGAGGGGGCACAATATGCACTTACACACTCCTGGGGTGAGGGTGCAGGGTAGGTCCATGGAGCAAAAACAGTCTGTCAGAAAGTACCTGCCTGTCACCTAACATGGCCACATCCCCCCCTTGAACAAAATGAGGCCACGCCCACAGGCAGCTCACCTCCCCTGAGATGTCGGTCTGGGAGCCAACCTCCAGGGTACGTCTGGGCAGCGTGGCGTTGGAGGGTGGCACCCGCCGGAGGTCTGGTTCTGAACGACCCATGTTTTGCTCCGAGTGAAAGCGCTCCTTCAGCTTGGCGAGGCACTGCTCAGTGGCACACACATGCACACACACCCTTTAAACCCACATCCTTCTTTCTTTTACCAGTTGGTGAACTTGTGTCCCCGTAAGCAGGTTTACCTGCATGAGGTCGAGCTTCTCCTTCTCGCCCGAACTGATAGCTCTCCGGATGGACTTGAGCTCAGACACCACAGCTTTGGCCTCCTTCAGCCGATAGCCACTCTGGCCTCCGCACATCTTTTGGTCGATTCTAGAAGGCAAAACCATAACCGTCACTCTTCTGTTCCTCCCATCAACTGATCGTCTATCCCGCCTTTAACACTGAATCCCAAGGATTCAAGACTGATTCCCGCTTCTGATCCAACCGTTTCAACCCTTCTGCAGCCACAAGAGATTTAGGCCTTCAGAAGTGAGATGAAGCTCAGGCACAGAGATCAGTGCCTGCACCCCCCCTACCACCACCACCACCACCAAGCAGACCCCTGACTGCTGCCTCAAATCGACAGCACAGGGCACACCTAGCTGGGGGAGAAAATCCCCTCCCCCACCTGTCACCTGAGTGACAGCTCAATTCACCGCTCCAGACCTGGACCCCTGGGCAGAGGGCCTGCCCCACCCCCACAGCAGCCATCATGCCCTGCTGACCGTCTAACGTGTTGTCGCGGGGCGAGCATTAGCACTGACAAGCTGGTCGAGGTGGAGTGCATCCACGCGGAACGGGAGGTCAGGAGGGGTTTGACTGACAGTTCACATGCTGCTCAAAAGGCCTAAATCGCAAACTGCCTGACATTGGAAGAGCTGTACCATTCAAAACAAGGAGTGAAATATTAATATAAAGGAAGGGAAAAGAAAGGAGAAACTTGGCTGAGGTCAAGCGGTGGTGGAAGTCTGGCGGATGGCTGCACCGCTGGCAGCCCCGCAGTAACGTTCCAGGTTGAAGGGTCACTTCCCAATGATGGATCGAACGCTGTCTCCAGGCCACGGCCTACGTCCACATCGCCGCACTCCAAGGGCCCGAGGACCTGATCCAACACCCCCCTAGCAAGCCTCCAAGATAATTGCACCGAATAATATTTTTATAATTAGAATGCAGCTGGTGGAGAACGCCCTCATTAATATTTAAAGCTAAGTGCCACTTTGCTTTTTATTTTTTTTTTTAAATGAACATAATGTTGAACTGTGACAATGTAATACTTCACATGCTGAAGCACTGGCTGCTGCCGGAATGAATACTGACCAAGTACTTCCTTTGCTTCTGGGTCCGTTTACACAAACTTATTTAAAGGACTGCGGAGAGACGGACGGCCGAGTGAACAGGAACTTACTGCTGCAAGGTGTCAAGACCCTGCTCTTTGTAGATGAGCTCCTGCTTCATCTGTGACAGCTCTCTCTTGAGCTTGCTCACCTGAAAAAGCCAAGCAGACAGACACACACATACAAACACACACACACGACAAGATGAGCTTCAGAAACAGCCGCAGAAAGACAATGTACCACAGAACGTTCTGAGAAAGGAAAGGAGACTTACTCGGACTTTTGTGGTTGATATTTCAGCTTTTAAGATGTCCGGGTCATACTTTGTGCTTGACGAGGACCCTGAGAACACTGCAGAGAGACAGACAGCCGTGTGTTACACCAGACACCGCTAACCTGTTGGCTGCCAGGCTTGTCACTTGCTGGGACAACTGAAACCAGGCCAAGAGGCTACGGTACTCACAGCTCGTCCGGGAGCTGGACTTCTCCTTGTAGGCGTCGTTGAGGCGAACATACTCGTCCAGCGCAAGCGCCAGCCTCTGCTCCTTCACCTGGTAGAGCTCCTTTTGGGCAGAGAGTGCATCTTGTGCCACCGTCAGGTACTCCTTCAGCATGCGCTCCTGCTCCATGCGCCATTGTTTGCGGGGGTCTTCCAGCTGGGTGGTCTCTGCAGGGGGTGGGCGTAAGGGAGCCACCGTCAAAGCATTCTCTACTAACCGCATTATCTGGTCTCTTCACTTGAGTTTGAACGTTTTCCTTTGCCAATAAATTAAATCTTTGTGTATCTGTCTCAAGTAGTAATGGCCCACAAGACGACAAAAGGATCTGACTGACCCAAATACTTACAGGACCTGATCACTTGCTTGATGATGCCATGCATTACAGGTCAAAAATCTAAAGCCCAATGGCACACAACTTTGACCGTGTTGTAGTGCAACGAGCTCCCTCTCCTCCACAGAGTTGCTGAAAACCTTCCCAAAACCAACTCTTGCAGAGCCATTTTCTCCCGATCTCCTTACAGCTACGAGTCCAACGGCATCTGTTATGATTCTCTATGCATTTGCCATTTGAATGTCACTTCTATACTCAGTTACTTGAGGGACTTGAACCAGCACCACAGTGATATTGGACTAACAAGCTATGGTCAGATAATGATAGACAGCTAACTGAACAATGTGGTCTTTTTCTAAAGTTCTTCATCTGATGCTGATGCACTTTTTACTCCAAATTATTTATCACCGCGAAGAAATTCAAATTCACAAACAAGTAATATAATGTATTTACGAACAGCTCTTAGACAAGCTGTACTGGGATAATCCTGGGTCTAAAACAGTTCATTTGTTGTTGATGCATTTTTGTTTTCATTGCATTGGAGAAAAGCATCTGCTAAATGAATAATTGCATATGGGAAATATGGATCTGTTGACTTTCCGGAAAGTTTTTGTGGCCATATATACTTTGCGAAACAATCCTGTACTGCGTTTTCTCTGTAGTGCAGTTCCGATCCTACTGTGGAGCCGGCAGCTCTCTGTAAGACCCAGAGGTCGAGGACTGCTGAGCTGCACTGCAACAAAAGCAGCTCTCACCTGTTTTCAGAACATTATCTTGTGTTCCTACACAGAGGTTAATAATTGATGCAGTACAAATAACTTCGAATGGGTGCCCTGGTATTTCACCAAAAGTGCCAGGAACAAATACCTTCCTTTGACTGCACCCAAAACACCTTCAACACAAAAGCAGCTCTGCTTCCTAGTTTTTAAAGACCCTAAAACATGAAGCAACACTGAGGTGAGGACCTCTCTGTGGGAAGTGAAGAGAGAGCTCCAATTTCAGACCGAGAGGAACTGTATGCCCACACTGGCAGATCTATGAAACGCCACTGGGTCCTTCCTCTCTCGAATCCCACACCAAGTTTTGCTCATGACCAAGTATTCAGGTGGGGCGAGGGTTAAATGCTTTGTTCAGGCTTTCATCTGCACAAACAAGTCTGACCCAACCCCCTTTACCACACGCTGAGCATGCCAGCAATGTGAGGATTGTCTGCTATGAAGACAAACCGGCTTTCTGAGAGCCGCACTGCCACACGGCAAGCGCGCCCTGACAACCAGGACACAAAAAGCCGCAGTGCTCCTCATCCACAGGGGCAAGGCATGGATTGAACTCTGAGCTTCAAGCTGATCGCTGTGGTTCACTGAACTAGGGCTCCCTGTACAGGGATGACACTAAACCACAAGGGGGCTATAGCGTGTCATACTAATAGTTAAAGCATGTCGGAATCTCAGTTCACGAGTCTCGTAAATTCACAGAACAGGGAAGAATCATTAAACCATTCGACTTAAGCGAGAGTCCTGTGTCCAACCTTGTGGGCCAGAGCAGGAAGATTGAGAAAGCAGTCAGACTGGAGGGGGTGGGGTGGAAGGGCAGGAAGAAAGGGAGACCCAGGACAGGAATCTCAAGGAGTCATCTGACTCAATGTGCAATGTACTGTAGAGTCTACCTTTGGCAACCCACTGGCTAGCCCACCAACCATGAGAAGGTGCAAGCTGGACCACCTAGGTTCTGATCTTCAGATTTTCCTTAAAATACCCATCTACATGTCGATTCTAGCAGGCAAAAGAACCACCAAATCAACATGAGTTTGTTTCCATCCAAGTTCAGGACCGGTACTAGCATAAGAAGACTTTAAAAAGGTTCTTTCTCTGAATTTGACAGTAAAAATTACCCTGCTGTATTAGTGGGCAATACATCATAAATAGCTTAGTGTACAAACCCAACACTGTGTGTTCTTTGGGAGAAAAGCATGAGATAAATAAAAGTCATTTACATGCAAGCAAAAGATTTGAGCATTGTCTACATGTTTGTTTTTGCCTTCATGGGATGTGGCGACTAGGTTCATGACTGTATAGTGACAGAGCTATAAGTATTATTTGTCCATTTCCGCTAATGAAGTCTACACGAGTCCTGAAGTCGATAAAAATTGCTCCCATCGGCTGTTTGAAGCAGAATGTGTTTGCAGCGTCGAGGGAGAAACAGAATAAACAAAGCTATACTGTTTTAACTACAGGAGACTCCCAGGATAGAAGCAAAATGTTTTCAGCTGTGGAGAATGTATTCATCTCGCTGCAATTCAATTTTGATAACCAGAAAATACAACCGATTCTCTCGGCAAACGGGGAAATAGCATTCTTTCGCAGTGTGCAGTCAGAGTTGCACTACCATTTGTTAGTCATCTGACTCTCAATGGTAAATATGTATTTAGTAAGCAATAGTTCATCCTTGAAATGAGGTAGCTGATCTAAACAAATAATACACTACAATCAAATGGAAATTATGTATTTGCATTGCTAACAATTCATACTTCCCTTTATTGCGTGATGTAATAAATATGCAACTCTGGGGAAAAGTGATGGGAAATTAATTTGACAATGGCGGATTCTGGCACTGGGGTTCTGGGATGCGGAAATGAGTCCTGCTTTGAATATTTGTTTGATTCTGAGAAGCTTGAGAAGTGTGCTGCACCTCGTGTACACGGTCCCTCCCTACCTCACGTATGTGTTGTAATAGTGTGAGCTTGAGAATGTGAAACTGTAAATCATGTTAGTCTCTTCAGAACAGTGTTCTGAGCAAACATCACTTTTGGGCCCCTGGTGTCTCTGTAACAGCTTACAAACAACGCAATGCTACCAAGGCTCACTGTAACGGAGATTTATCAACAGACAGCATTTGAAAGTTCACATCAAACTAATAATGGGTTTATCATCTTGCTGTTCATTTCCCCAGACAAGTAGTCGATATACAACATGTTGATTAGTGCAACTTCCTTCAGGATTAATAAACTTCTTATCCATCTACCCATCGATCCATTCATCCAGACAGCTGTAGGGTTAGCAGACAGTTGAGTATAAAGACACTGGATGTAGTCAGGAGTTGGTTATAACCAAGAGTCCCAGAATTAGCAGATGGTCATAAAGATATATGATGCAGCCAATATTAGCTAGACAGTTGTAGCAGATTGTTGGGTATACAGACACTTCACGTAGATTTGAGAGGTAAGGTTAGGGGTGGCAGATATTTAGCTGTAAAGACAACTTACTGTTGATGTGGTCGATGTAGTAGATGCCAATCTGGGGATCGTAGGCGGCCTCCCAGCCCCATGGCAGCTCATCACCAACACAGTCAGCAAATGACAGAGGCTTTGTCAATCTGTTTGGGGAGGGCAGTTGGAAAGGATATGGTTAAAGTCCTGTTTTGCCAACACTGGCACCACTGGCAAATCACCTCATCTGATGACTATGCTAGAATATGAAGCCATTGTTTCTAGACCCCATAACAAGGAGCTGAGTGCATTTTAGGCTTCTGCTATATGCCAGCATTGGGTAGTAAGGTGACTGTTGACCAGGACAGCCTCAGGCACTTTGGTGACGACTTAAGATCTGCAGCCGCCACACAACCTTCTGCCCCAATGTGACATCATTACAGTACTAATCTCCTTCTTGAACTGGTCCCAGTAATCCCCTGCTAAACCACAAACCTGTAACATGCTTCTGAGGGGATGCTGGGGTAATTAAACCAAACGGAGAACCCTGCAGACGGTATGCAAATGGATGTTAAATGAAGCAAGTAATTTCCTGGAGGAAGGGAATTAAAATGTAGCATGCAGCCTTCCTATTGGTTAAGGAGTCACGGGCTACGGGCCAACGGGGCTGGCAGCCAAAGTGCGAAACTCCGGCCCGGGAGGCAAACACAACATCCACACAAGTGGTCGCAAAAAATATGGGTCTGAAAAATTGCTGAATGTGGTAACTGAGAAGGGCGTCAAGCCCATTACTTTCATCTGACCATTCCCTTTGTGACACACAGAGGATACCCATAGCCAATCTGCAATAAAAAACTTTTTTTTTTTAATTTTTTTTTTTTTTTTTTTTTTTTTTTTTTTTTAAAAAAAACAAAACTATTTNTTTTTTTTTTTTTTTTTTTTTTTTTTTTTTTTTTTTTTTACACAAAACCAAACAATTAAAAATTATAGTGGTAATCATTTCAAATACAACTAATTTCCATTTAAGATAAAATAATAATACGTATCAATGATATTAAATGCAGTAAATACCTAACCACACTGCTTTCATACATCAGCATCAGCTCCGTTCCAGCGCGGCACCGCTCTTAATTCCAACCTCAGTCCCTATGCAGTTAACGGTATAACAGCAGGACTATGTTCCAGGACACAAACCTGCAACCTGGTGCTCCATGATGAGTGGGGGTAGGGGGACAGGCAGCCAAGAATGCACACTACACTCAGGACAGTCTGCCATAAACGTTAAAAATTAGACAGCAGGAATGCTAGGAATGCCCAGTCGGCAAGGTCGGCGGACGCTGTTGCCGTGCGCCCTTTGCACGCTGCAGATCCGGACAGCGGGCGAGTGTGGCGTACAGCTCCTAATGAGTGATGTATAAAGACACCTTTTTGGATG
The DNA here is from genome assembly GCA_900497675.1 of Arapaima gigas. NCBI lineage: Eukaryota > Metazoa > Chordata > Actinopteri > Osteoglossiformes > Osteoglossidae > Arapaima > Arapaima gigas. The sequence continues at coordinate 237,073 of UFQX01000611.1, forward strand.
TTGCCCACTGCTGCAATACCACACTGGCAAATTTGGCTGCCTCTTACATGAGGAACCATGACCATGCCCAGGGGTGGCTTGCGAAGGCGGGGAGATGCAGCGCTGCGACAGCACAGCTCGACTGGGGGGGGGGGGGGACTAACTGCATTTCACACCCCCAAGTGTGAAAGTGAAAGCTACATGTGTTTGCAGAACAGTTCATTGATCTAGCGGGTGTGGGAACAAGCAAATCATGCGAAACCTAGTGGGAAGCACGATTCATACGTGTAACTTCCTCACTAGATCCTCCATCATAGGCATGTCAAATCTGTAGGTGGAGCCATTGGCAGGTTGAGCTGAGGTCTGCTGGGGGCTGCTGCCTTCCCCTGCTCTCCCCTCCTGGTACCTCCAGGAGCCCATCTCACTGGCCCACACAACGTAGACACTGTCCACTCACAAAAGCCAGGTCCATTCAGACCGGGGCGCCAAACAACAGCACTATCGTAAAGGAGGGAAATCACATGTTATCAGCCCTCCCACAGCTAATCAGTGGTACACACAAAGGCCGCTGTCCCACACTAGTGGCCCGATAAGCTATCTGAGTGTTTGACGGCACCGACACGATCCGTCTCCACAGACACGGGAGCCACAGATAAGGAGGGCTGTGTGGGGCAAGGTATCCCTCAGCGCAACACTGAGCACAGCTCATTTGATCACACAGAACCGGTCCAACATTCAGATGTTCGGCCCAACTCCACGAGACAAAGCGATTTATTTCGATTTGCTGTTGTTAGTTTGCTGTTAAATTTTCTGGGGGGGGGGGGGGAGTCTCTGAAGCTGGTCCACCAGTTCCAGCGTGCTAAATTTCATTCATTTGCATCACACCAACCTGCTATTACAACACAAGTCAATAAAACAATGAGAAAAGCCAAAAAGCTAATTGCTGGCAGAGCTGAAACATATATCTCTGCTAAATCAGGTCAGTGGGTGAACTGTGCCCTGTGCTGTTCGACATGCCAGTCTCTCAAGACATTTCTGAAATGTAGAGTCATTCATACGTAACAAAAGCATAGAGAGTAAATCTGTTGGTCTTTGGGCCTTCAAAAAAAAAAAAAAAAAAAAAAAAAAACACTTGCAAGTTCCCCATACTGCTGGTGTTGAGGGCAGTTGTGCGAGTTGGACCACCCTACGTCTGCATGACATTTGGCACACGGCAGATCCAACGCAATGGACCGCACCGACATCTATAAAACCCATTTAAACAGCGTGACGATTTCCCAATACAACTTAGGTCAACGACTTCCTCGAGGGTACAACAGCAGGACACCTGCAGGACTCCTGGCATCCAGCAGCTATGAGGTTAAAGGTCTGCATGTTTAGCCAATAAAATGATTTGTGTCCCTAACATTAATTTAAAACATGCACTTGGGCACGGTTACGTGTGTAAAAACGGTCTGGCTATACTCTAACACTTTTTTCAGCAACTAACTGCCGGTGGCACGAAACCCTCTCCGAAATACGGCAGTGGCCGTTACACCCTGCATGGCAGAAGCAACTGCATGCCTTTATGGTACAGATCAATTTGAAGATCGACACCAATTAAAGACCTTGAGGGAATTCTCATAAAACTTTACAGTGGGTTTATTGCCGCATGCTTTTGAAGAAGTTTCAGAGCCAGCAGTGGAGCATTATTGTGCCGTGTCTTAACGTAGCCATGGAGATCGTTTAACCCGTGTTACATAACTAGGCAACAACTCCAACCACAAAATCTAGATTTAGTCCCGGCGGCCCACTCGTCATTGAAGCAGTGCAGAAACACGGTAAACACGTTGATACGTGTTGAAATATGTACCCCGGCATCTCCTCGACAGCACGCTCTTTTTGACCAACTAATTTTGAAATTCAGTGAGCAGATGTCAGCTCCATTATAGCCGAAAACTCAGAGAGAACAAATATCAGTACAAAAAAGTATATTTCACTGCTTTCTGCATTTAGTCTTGATACATTAAGGAGACTGGGTCAGCCCCCCTCTCCAAGGCCAAGGGGGTGGCGGGTGGCAGTTACGGTTGCCGAGTTCACTGGCTGTTCTTCGCCGTCTCTATGGCTACTGTCCAGCCTTGTTTTTGTCACGGCAGCCCTCTCTCTTGCATTCTCTTCGAGCACAGATGCCAACACCTTTCAAGCACTGTGATTTACATCACTTTTTTACATGACCGGAGGGCAAGGGGGAATCCTTTGTGTTCATGTAGAACTTTACAAATTCCCACTCATTAGAATGTGTCAAGCCCCATTAAACTGCAAAAATGAAAGAATGCGCGGGAATGCGTACAGGAATTTTATCTATTTCTCTCATCTTCTGAATCAACATTTTTGGCTCCGTTTGGTGGAGGTAAATCTCCATCCGGAGAAGGTAAATCGAGCCTTTCCCCAACTACAGGCAGCTGTGCAGAGGAATGCAGAGGACCCACATCCTCCCAGGGCTTATAAATCTGACATTTTGGTCATTGAGATTTCAAATTTGGCAAAGTGGTGAGAACGAGAGATCCCTGACCACTCCCCACGGTCTCACCCCATCTGCCAAGATGCCTCTACTTCATGGGTCTCGGTTACCATGGAGACCAACAAGGGGATGGAGTGCAAGTTTGGGCTTTGGATCAAATGACAGATCGTCTGGACTCACTTGGCTCCAAACAAGGAATCCCCTCACTGAGCTACGGTGCTGTAAGTGGGACTGAGTGACACGTCTGAACTATTAGAAAACAGGGCAGCAGGCAGTGAGAAGGTTAAGAAACCAGATATTATACTGAAAGGTTAAATTGAAATCCCACAAGACATCTGTTAATTGCACTCTTGAGCAAATAACTCAAATTTATTTAGCCAATTTTGTGGGTAAAAAGTGCTGCTGAATTCCACCCAAATCCATCTGTTTCACAGCCATTTCTATCCTAATCTCCTAACAGCTACATAAATGAGTTCAACACCACTTGCTATGGTTACCTGTGTATTTACTGCCCGAATGTCACTTCTATAGGCAGCTACTTGAGGAACGTGAACCAACAACATGGTGCTATCAGACACACAAGCTGTGCTCCATTATTAAGCAGTTTTAATATGAATAATGAGGTCTTTCTCTAAAGCTCTTGGGCTGCTGCTGCACTTTCTTACTCTGAATTGTTTGTCACTTGAAATTCATAAACGTAATATAATGTAGGATCATTCAATAAAAGGGCATTAAAAAACTTTTTGGAAAGAGGACCAGGAAACATAAGGCTGTTGGTTTGAATCTTGGTTCCTTACAAGTATTAGGCTGTCAGCTTATAGCCTCCTGCCAAAAGCAGTGTGTGTTACACATACCAGAGAGAAGGCCGGATTGTTCACTATTTATGAGGCAATTCCATGGATTCCACAGATGGGACAGATTCTTAGGCAGATGGTCACTGGCCAAGGCAACCATAGTATTGCCGCAGCTTGTTGTGTGACTCACTTCCTGGGACATCGTGCCTTCGCACCTCTGCCAGCTTTCGGATGTCTGTGGCAACGTAGACAGAGGGAGGACTTCAGTGATATACTGGTGAAGGGAAAGTCACCCACTGCACCCTTCTCCATGACTTTGCGCTGGCATTTCAGTAAACATAGACAGCTGCTACTCCCCATTTGTGCAGCCAGGCTGTGGAAAGCAGGAGATCCGAGCCCATCATGCCCTGCAATTGAGCTGAAGTAACACATAGGAGGCATCCAGCTGCACTGTCTGGAGAGCTTGAGAAGATGACTTCGACTCTGATTAACGTCACCTCTTATCAGGCAATCAGGTCAACTTCAGGTTTGTTCTTGACAGCTTCTGCTGGACAACAAAAGGACTGAATCTTACAAAGCCACAGCCACACAAGGACTCTAATCTAGGCTGCCATTGTAACTGTAAACTGATTTTTGGTCCAAATTGGAAGGCCTAAGTTCACCTGCACCAAACTTCGCTCGTGGCCAGAGTTGTTGGGTTTCCTCAGCTGGAGTTACACACCACACTCTACAGCCACTGGGAAACCAACTTCAGTGGTCTTCCTGTCTGTAGAGTTCCCACCCATCATGACCTCATCAGCCAACCACCATGCCAAACAAAACAGCTGAGAGTTGAGGCAGAAAGAAGCCCATGATACAAGCAGCATGTGCTGCTGAATGCTGGAACAGGACACCAATTCACAGCTGAGAAGGGTCCGAGAAAAGTCCGCTGCTTTGGGAGAGGAACCCCACTGTCTGGAGAAGTCATAGCTTGGGCATCTTCCATTGTCTGGTGCTGCACACATCTTCACCAGGGTATCTGTATAATAACTGATCATATTTGCGACAGGCACCTGGACTGGGATGCTCTCAGGACAGATGGAAATAACCAGTTAAGCAACACACACAGCAACACAACATGGCCCCCTAGAAACAACGTGGGTCCCTGATCACACCAGGGGCCATGTTCCTCACCTTTCCAGTACCAACAACATGAACCTGCCTTTTAGCCTGGACAAGACTTTCACTGCTAATGTGATCAGCATTTGTAGTTTACCAATTCAGAACTGTGTGTACAGAGACACACACAGCATTTAGGGAAGAACTGAAGAGACAGAGAATTTAACTGACAAATTTAATAAAAACTTGCTAAGCTAGTTCAGCTTCAAAGAAAAATTATTCTTATAAGAGCACTCAATATGACTAAAAATTTAAGGTAATGCAGTTACAACACTACATCCATTAAACAGCTTAATTTCATCCAGAATGCTGGTGAAATGATGTTTCCAGTGTGCAAACCTTACAAGTAGCAGGACTTGGAACCAAATTTTTCTACAAAGGACCCAGGAGGGATCCTGTTATTGGACTGTTGTGAAATGTTTCACTAACTACAATGTGCTGTGAAGAAAAACCTTCCTGCTTCTTACATTAGCCACTTAATTCACACTTAGGAAATAAAGATAAAAAAGCAAAGCAGCTAAAATTGTTTTTGTGCCTAATATGCCATCATTACTGGTGGAGTGACAAACCAGGCAGAGCTCAAAAGCTGTTGCACACCTGGATGATCAAGAGGTGCAATGTGTAGGTCTGAGCTGTAGGGGGTAAACAGGTTAAAGAGTTCTAGAAGAGAACTCAGGGTTCGAATTCTGCTGTGATACAGAGGAAGGGGGGGGGGAGAATCACCTCCAGGTAATGTCCCAACACCATGACTTTCAAAAACAGAACGAAGCCCACAGAAGCTGGAACGTTCTTGTTTGATCCATCACCGACTGACCAGAAACAAGAAGAGGGGAAGTATTATGCCTGAAGTGTGTAACACTGAGGAATTGCTCATGCACAGCTGAAGAGATGATCTACATGTGGCAAAAAGCGGCACGCGCGCGCGCGCGCGCACACACACACACACACACACACACACACACACACACACAAAACTGTTTGCCGAGATGTGACGGAGCAGAGTGTACAGAGCACACACACCCAGGCCGCCTGAACAAAGCCCCGCTGCTCTGAGCAAACAGACTAATTGATTTGCTTTATGCAGCAGGCTAATTGGCACAGTGTTAAGAAACACACAAGCGCTTTACACACTGCACCTCTCGGGACCTTACCTGCAGCATCTCACACTTGCTGAACTGTGACAGGTGTGACCACATTGGTGCACTTCACACACACACACACACACACGTGACTCTGGGGAAAGTTCACGCTACTACTCCACCTGGGGGCACAGCACAGGTGCAGTGCAGTTAGCACATTCTTATGGGAGGAGGTGAGGGAAAATTCTAAAGACAGGAAGCTGTGGAATCCATTGAGACTGTTGTGCCGGTACCCACACCTGTCCATCTGCACCCATCCCACAACACGTGCCTGCTTTCATTGGGCCACCACCCGGTTCCCTTGACGACTTCATGTCAACAAAACCCTGGCTGAGCATCTGGAGTCCTCTCGTCTCCAGTGAGATCCTAGTAGTGGCCATCCAGCTCACTGCTTCCAAAACCTTCTCTCATTTCAACCAGGATTTCAAAACCACCAGATTGGACCTCCTGGCTCATGATGTGTCAACAGTGAACTCACACTGACAACTTACCCTGGTACACCTCAGTGTAAAACTCTACCCCACACTGACATGAAGGCTTCAGATCAGATGTTGGACAGACTGGGTTAGCTTTTAAGACATAGGCTGCCCACCATGGCCCGTTGTCTACCTGGACACTGTGTGCGTGTGATTTTTGGTGCACTGGAAAGGCACCGCTGTCCCATAAGCCCTCAGACTGAGCTGCATAGTGGACCTCCTCAACCTGGGCTGGATTAAACATTGCAGGAAACATGTCCAGCAGTGTCCAAAAGATTTCAAAAATCAGAGACCATCATCTGAAAGTATCCAACACCTAAAAATAAATTAATGATGGTAAAAACAAAGGTCCTAGAACTTCCAACAAAATCCAGCAGCGTCTAACTAACATTCAAAAGGGTCCAAGAATTTAACGCAAAGTGTTCAAGAAGAGTCAAACTCCAACAGGTTCCAAAAACCATTAAAAGCAGTCAACATTGTCCAACAGCTTTCAACTAACATCCAAGTGTCCAACAGCTTCCAGCAAAGTCCAGAAGTGTCCAACAATGACCAACATCTAACAGCTTCCAGCAAAGTCCAGCAACATCCAACTGTGACCAACAAAGATCAGTGTCGAACACTGTGGAATTCTGTTGAAAGCGGTAGGATGTTGCTGAACTTCTCTGGACTTTGCCGGAGCTCCTGAGGTGTTTGGCGGCAACACTGTCCACCCTGTCAGACGTCCTTTTGAGGCGACATATCCCTTAAACATAAGGGTCCGGGACGTAACAGAACAACCCCCCCATTGTGTACCTCCATAGCGACCCCAACTCCTGCGCGTTCTAGAAACGCGTTCTCTCTCTCTCTCACACACACACACACACACACACACACAGCTCGGATCTCCACGTCTCTCCGTGACCCATAACGCCTCACGAGGCCGCGAGACCCCGCGCTTCGCCCCCGAGCGAAGAGTTGGAGACGCGGTTCGTTCGTGGAGCGGGGCCGGTGCGGGCGGTCCCCTCTTTTCCCGGGACAACTTTGCTGCTTGTTTCCCCTCTGTTATTCACTGTTTTCGCCGCTTTCTCCCTCGTACCTGTCCCGGGGGTCGATCCAGCTCGTCTGTCTCGTGTTGTGGTCGATGTAAAACACTTTCCCGTCGTAATCCCTCGCCTCCTCCCAGCCGTCCGGTAACGGCAGCTGTCCGTTCCCCTTCCTAGGCATCGCCAGTTTCCACAAGTTCCTCCATAAGTCCAAAGGGAAACACAAACCCGCCTCGTCGGTCTACAGAAGTTCGTACAGACCCGTGTTCCGTTTCGCCCAGTCCTCCATCTTAGTTCCCAACAGCCCGAACGGACATGACGGGGCTCCCGGCCAGCACCACATTAGCATCTCATTACCATATCATTACCATCTCGTTAGCGCGGCTGTATTTGCATCCACATTCCTCCGCGTGCATTCCTCAGGTTTAACCCTTGGAGGGAAGGTGGGCCGCGCGTCTAGGTTCGCATCAACCGCGCGCGCGCACACACACACCCACACACACACCCACACACACACAACAACCAGCAAAACACACGACAACAAAATAATACACCACAATACCGCATAACAATGGCTCCCTATAACAAAAGCACACTAATGCCACAGCAAGCAACAAGCATACAGCCTGGCCACGTGGGCAAATATATTGTTCTGTCTTCATAATTGCATGAAAAACTTCCATCACCTCTGTACAAAGTAAAAAAAAGCTCGATCAGTAGCACAAATACCTACATTCAATAAATGAATTGTTCACAGTTTTTGTCGCTGGGGTACTGAGTAGATATTTAAAGTAGAAATGCAAAGATATATGTAATGCCATGTATGCATACACAAATATGTATAGCTTTAGTATGAAATGTTGGTCTCGATTATAGCTGATAGGTTTGAAGGTGTTTTAGGAATGCCCTTCATTTTGAAGAAGATATAAGCAGCCCCACTTGAATCATCTCAGCAATGTGGTTTGAACACCTGTACATGTCAAAATGAGTAGCCTTCGCTGCCCCGTGTGTGTTGCTGGTTCTAGTTGGACAAAAAGTGCAAGAACATCCCAAGTGCACCAGCCAAACTGGTCCAGATTAACACAGTGTGTGTCTGTGTATGTGTGTGAGTGTGTGCACACACTCATGTCCTCCTTGTAGGTGCATATTTGTGTGACTCACCGAAGAGGGGAGTGAGCAGTAGCTGGAGCCGGCCGCCTTGGCACAGCCTCGATCCGACCCAGACTGAATAATGAGCTCACAGCAGATAGCCAGGAAGCTCAGATAAGACGTGTAGGAGAACACGAAGCGAGCTGTGGAGAAGCCTGCTTCACGCATAAGTAAGAAATTGCTGTAAACGTGGCCTTTTCCAAAGTGGAGCAGGTCAACAAAATCCCAAAACCACGTTATATGTGATGGCATGACACACATCCTGAAACTGTGTTAGTCAAAGCTATTTGTAAAGCTCTGGACAAGGGGGAAAAAGTTCTCCCCTATGACAGCACTATTTTTTTCTAGAAGATAAACACGCTGCCTCGGGACTTGTTATGGCAGCCTGGGCTGCGATCGCCAGCCGCAGGTGCGCTGCCATCTGAAGTCTTGATGGCAGGTTTGGGAGTCTTAAGGCTGTCCCACCAGGCGCCCTTCTGCGGCAGGCATCTCCTCCTCATCAGAAATACCTCCCCCCTCCGGGCGGCTCGCAGACGTGGGAGAAGGCGGGTCAGACCACTAGAGGCTGCTGAGTTTGGGATGGATGTGGTCCAGGAAGAGTGCACTGAGATAAGCGAGTGAGCTGACACTGATGGAGGGGTCAGGGGAAGGTACGAGGAGTGAGGAGAACAGATAGCGGCCTTGGAAAGACGCAGAGAGAGGGAAAAATGTGCAAAACAAAACTCATATTTAGCTAACACTTTGTCCAAGGTGGCAGTCTGGGGTGCACTGAACAAAAATGCTTATAATTATCTATGCATCCACACCACAGAGAAACGCAACACATGTTCTCTCACACACACACTCACTTTCAAATTCAGTTGAAACACATGCCTTTGGACTGTGGGAACTGACACGAACACGGGGAGGACAAACTCAACAGACTGAGCCGAACTGAAACCCGCGTCTGAACCCACAGCCCAAGAACTTTGGGGGCACCAGCACTACCCTCATGCTGCCGTGCTGTAGTTTTATCAACTTGTTTATAATTCAGTGGTTGGTGGTCCAATGACTCCTCCTGATGGACTGCTTTGTACAACCCTTAATACAGTTACTTACTCTGAATAACTCCAGTCCCTGCTGTAAAAATAGGTAAGTCGCTAAGTAGGTTAACAGTGCTGCAAGATGCTTTGGTGAAGAAGAGTTAACTAAATAATTCAATTTATATGTTTATAGCACTCTTGTCACCACGGTGACACAGTAAATAACTAACAAACTAAAATGTGCTGAATAGGCCAAAACTGCAACACCCCTGGAGAAATGTACATTTTCGGTTTATTCAGAAATGGCCGTAGCGGCCAAGCTTCAGCAGAGCCAGGAGTCCGCGACCTTCGCTCCGTGGTCAGACGCGTTTTGTCTGAAGAGCGCGGTAATGCACAGTTCATCATTCGGCGGATTATCTGAGGCATGTAAAGGAGGGAGCCCAACTCTGCATTCTTGCAGCTTGCAGTCATCGTGTTGAGATGCTCCTTCGGGCCGCTGTCGGTGGAGCGATGGAACGGGGAGTGGGTCTTTTCATGTGGAGATGTGTCTGGCCATTGAATTCCTCCCACCCTGAGGAGCAAGAGCGCGGCAGAGAGTGAAGAACGAGGCCTGTCTGAGCCAGACGTTAATTCTCCGAAAACCGAACACGTCCCCGAAATGTGACGGCAGCTGTGCAGGTCGGACCCTCTGAGATGCTCACCGCTGACTGATGACTTCTTTTGGGAGTGTGTGTTTCTGCGTCTGCGTGTGATTTTGTAGGTTGCTGGATGACCCGCGAGCAAAAACACCCTCAGAAGCCTGTTTTCTTTGATGGAGTCGCCCCCTGAGCCTCACCGAACGAGACGCAGCCGGTCACTAACCGCGCCTGTGATTTGTTTTACTTACGTTGTTCAGCTGCATGGCACATGCATTTATCCAAAATAATTGTAAGATGTTTATTCCACTTGCCGCTTGCGCTGCTCACACTTTCTGCAGCTTACAAATCAAGGGCCGTCCTCTAGGGTGCAACTGAGAGACGCCTCCCGAGAGTTGTGTGCAAACTTTTGGCGATACTTCCAGTACCTTAACCACTCTGTGCAAGATGTGACACCGTTATGGGAACGAGTATAACACAGAGAATTTATTTAGTGTTTATTTAAGGTCTGAGTTCTGTCTCCCTAGTTTGTGCTCAATGTGCATGAAGGACCCTCGGTTCAGAGGACATGGCAGGAACCAAGAGAAAAAGAATAAGAAATGAGCAACATGAGAGCGGTAAATGATGAGTTAGTGCCTGACAAAAGGATACGTAAGCATGCCTGGAGGAGAGATGAAATAAAAGTTACCTTGCAGGCGCACAGTGGGGTACTTGTGCTTTGTTGAGCACGGCGGTGCCTTTGAATCACAATGGCAACCCCAAGACCTGCTGGGAAAGACGACGGACTGGACATAAAGCCGGGCTCGAGCCCCGGCGATCTATCATTTACCCAGTCTTATATTTTCCACATACTGTCGGCTGGGGGCGAAGCCCACGTCCATGTGATTTATCCAATCAGAAGACAAAAAAATACATGACCAAAATAAAAATAAAAACATGTCTGCTGGAAATACTGCCCATATAAATCCTTCCGGGCTGAAACATAAAAAAAAAGATCCCATCAAATTCAGGTGTGGGAAGCAGTGGCTGTACGAACACTAAATTCCTCGAGTAAAGTGAAGAATTAAGTAAGTGCAGAACTAAGTATTGTGCTGCTTATTCTGGCTTAAAAAAATGTAAAAAGAACAAACTCGCCAACCACAGGTGGGACTATTTGTCGGACACGGAGGCAATTTGTTCTCCGCGTTCCGATCGAAACCGTCATCCGTGGGAAGGAGATGTCAGTCGCTGCGGTGTGGGGGTCCCACCGCGCACCAGGGTACAGGGCCCGCTTTCCCGAAACAGCTCGGGCAAATCTTAGCAATTACCCTTTATTTAGGTAATAATGTGTTTCGTAAACTGGCTGCAGATATCTAATCTCAGCTCGCAATACAAGAAATTGGTTCAATTTGAAAGGTGTGCAAACGCCACAGCGCGACTATTAGGCACCGTTTGTTGATTCTTATAAACTGGTCAGCTGTGAAGCTGTATTATTACTTTTTTAGCTAGAAGGGAGAGCCGAATAAGTACACAAACACATGACTGCTTCCCTCTACTTGGAATGTCTTTGCCGCTTAACACTCACCTCGTCACTGCCGCATAGTGGTAAGGTGACGTACTGCGTCTTCTCTACGCCGACATCACTGGCTGAGGTTCGAGGGGGTGGGGTGGGGGAGCGACTGGGTTCACGATCTTCTCTTTGGCTGTCAACACATGCACCTTTTCAACCATTAGGACTGCATGACGAGTTTCTCTAGGCAGTATGAAATGTTTGGCTCAGCACCGGGGGTTTATGCTAATTCCCGTTTTGAAGGCATTCGTGTTTTCCGCTGTTATTATGGATGACACCGAAGCACCACGTCCGTCGCTGAGACGTCAATTTTGAACGAACAAACAAACGTTAAACATGCTTTTCTTTCAGCGATGCGTTTTTTTTTTTATGTGAATGGGAGCACCTCATGGCCTGTGGCTCCATTTTCTGACTGTTCTGATCATAGGTCTGCAGTAAATTAATTGTTATTTTCCGCTAAGTTCCCCTCGGCTGCCCCGGAGTCCCAGGGCAGGGGGCTAATGAGAGGGATTCCATCAGTGGAGGACCCTGTTATTAACCCAACGCACAGGGGTCCTCCCAGTGCTCTGCTGGGCCACTTTATGGGTCGGATCTGTGCTACAGGCCCTGGCCATAATGGAGTTAGGGTGGGAGGGGATTGCAAAGCCGTCCGCTATACCGACCCAAACAGCTGACCCTGGGTGACCCCAGTGTATCGCCCCAATTCGCTGCGCCCATGTTTTCTCTTTTTAAATGGCACACAGTATCGCAACTGGGAAAATGGTACTGTGTTGTACTTAGCCTGTATTAATGTGACACATTCACAAAGCTCAATTTCTTTTTTTAACCCAACAAACTGAAGTTAAATGCTACTGCTGAAATGCAGCAGAGAAGACATTTTATGATCCGAATCGCAAAGTCCGTATCGCAAGTTTTGATGCGGGCCGCTTTCATCGGCAGTGTTCGGATATCTTGTTTCCCAAGGATTTGTCCGGGGGCTGTTAGATATCTTCATCATCAGCTGGGTCGAGTTGGATCCTGAGTATCGCAGCATTTCGAACTTGCCTCGCTGAGACTCTTTTCTATTTTCGGCCAAACTGCTCTAAGGTGTGGATGAAAGAATTCATACATTATGCTTGGTTTCCTTTTAGCAGTTTGCTAAATATGGTTTCATGGCTCCAATCTGTTTTCCTTGTGCTGCTTTTCATTCGGCAACAGGTGTTACTGTAAAAATTGTGGCAAGAGACCGTATCTGAAGCAACAGCGGAATATCTGAAGGCAAAAGAAGCAAACTCCTGATGTGAGCTGGTGCAAAGTACCTGCTTTTCAGGTGTTTCTAGTGAAGGACTCTTTCCGGAGCCACCTGCAGAGATGAAGAAACCCCAAGAAGGATGGCGCCGTTGCTGTTTTTCCACACATCCGTGACTGCGCGAAAGTCGGGCCTTCCTTCCGCTCGCCGCACTTTTCTGTCCCTTTATGCCGCGATGATTTAATTAAGGGCTGAACTCGAGCGCCGGTTGCGTCCGACCACTCGAGTTTGCCGAGAGGAAAGGTCAAGTTCTTGGCGTTAGAAAAAGGATAGGAGGACAGTGGGAAAAATTTGCAGGCACGGCAGCATCGGGAAAGTGCGGCCGAATGCATTCCACTTCAGCGCGTAATTTGGAGATCAGAGGTCTTGCAATTCACTTGTGCAGGAATAGATTTCGTGGAATTTATTGCTGAAGAGGCGCCTCGTGTAAAACGAGAGAGCCTCTTTGAAAACTCAATGGGGTGAGCGGTTCCCCTTGGGGGGTTCTTCTGTTTAGCAGTCATCGCAAGGTTGGTGTTGATTTTTGATACCGCTAAACTTGGGAAAAGGGCAGTGTTAATGGGAGGAGTCTCATAGCAGTGTGCCCTGCCTCCTCTCGTGCCTGACCCCGCCTATTTTTATTTTAAGCCGACCTGCAGGATCCCTCTCCGGTCTGATATAAACCTCTGAGCATGACTGGCAACCTTTATGCTTTTGTTAGCTGGAAGGACAGGAAGAACTCAGCTGTGATTTTTTTTTTGCTCTTTGTGTCATCTGGAACCCGGTGAAACGGACGAGGAGTCACGTTGGTTTGATCAGAACCTCGAGAGGATGAAAATGGAATCTGTTCCCTGTCACTGCAGAACTTAATTGTTTGTGCATCTCAGCGGGGGGCAGACGTGTTCATATTCTGCGCCATGTTGCACGCGACCCACGATCTGACTGCCTTGCTCAACCAATTTGTCCAAAAACAAAAAGGCTCCCAAGTTGCAATTCGTAAAACAAACGCGGCCCCCCTCCACTCCTCCCTACCGCTCCTTTGTGGAAAGCAGGGCTGCAAGCGGAATTTATCCTTTGTCACAGTGTGGGAACAGTGAGCGAGCTGCTTGGATGAGGCCTGCATGTTGAAAAACCTGTCTTTACATCTCCTCCTGCATACTGTTGCTTTCATTGGGGGGGGGGGGGGCTCAACTCATAGTGATACTCTAATTTAGGCAAGTCTGGACTCATTACTGCAATGTCAGTCATTACTCTTCTACTGGGGACAAAAGCCAGTGACATCTCTGATATGTTTTGTCCTAATAAGGACACTGTGACAGCATCCTTCCACACTCACACGCGTGATTTAACTGCGGATTTTTGAAACGTGTACATTAAGCCCTTTGATGCTTAGCAAAGATCAACCTTTGACCTCTTCTTCTTCAATCTGCTCTGTAGATGGACAGAAAGAATGTGATGAAACTGCATTGGATATGAGCATACAGAGCTGCCCTTGGGGTTGCGTTTTGCATGGCGGGATCACCTGCTGTTCAAAGCGGGAGGCACTACGAGGCCTTTGTCTCCCCCTCTGTCTTACAATTTGAAGATGTATCTTCTCACTGCTCAGCTGCTCTCACTCCTTAGATCTGTCTTCTTAATGTTCCTCAGGAGGTTTGTTTGTGGGGACCTAGCAAACCGCAGCATGTATCTGTGGTGAATCTTTGAAATGGATAATTAATAGTCCACAAAAATCGCCAGTGGTGACGGAACCTGCACTTTAGCCACCCAAATCTAGAGCTGCAGAAGCTGCTGCCGAGTACCAGTCAGGTTCCGACGCTGACCTACTGTTCACCACCATTTACCTGGTGGTAAATAATCTACGCAGCGAAAGACATTGGCAGAATCTCCTGGTGTGAACTGACTGCATCGGAGAGGTGTGAAAACGGTCGTAACGTCGTAACGTTTCTTCAAGTGCTTCGGGTACGATTAAACACGCCAGCGGAGCCGGGTTTTCTTAAACCCGGAGGGCTGCGCGCGAAAACACCATGGCCTTGTCTGCTTGAAAGATGCCTATTTTATCCTGCAGAGGGCGCTGATTTCTAAATATTCCGGCACGGGTCGATGAACACGGTGTAACCGAGTCTATATATATTTTTTTACGGCCCGCAGCGTTCAGTTTGACATACTCTCCCTTCCAGCTTTTCTGAGGACCTCTCCAGGGTTATTATTTTTTAAGTGAAGAACAGAACCTGGGCAAGGTGACGCCACACTTTCAGCAGACGGAGCGGACAGGAAAAATAGCAGCAGCAACAGGAACAGTTAGAAGGTTCTTCTTCAGCCCACTGGTGAGAATGAACGTGTGGTGGGTGGGGGCAGATCGAGGTCCTCGTGGGCCCAGGAGGTTTATATAACAATACATTTTTAATGCAATACATCACAGTACAATACAGTGCTTATGTTATTATTCAAAACAACGTGCACTTTCACACCCCCTCGGCTGGATATTTTTACTGAAAGCAATTCAGATTAAGTGTCTCGCTCAAGGGTACAACAACACGGCCCCTTAATTGCACGGTTCAGCTAATGCCCAGGCGATCTCTCCAGCGGCCCTGGCAGACCTCGCGCCGGAGTCTTGTCAACGCTCTCCGTGGTTGCTGCCTACTTACTGCTTGCCAGAGGAATTGCCCACAAGGTCCTGGTTGCGGCAAACAATAAAATTGGTTTTATGCTGGATGTTTGACTTGAGCTTAGAAAGGAAAGAACAGACAGTTACACAGATACAGTTCAAATCTACTTTATTCCCCAGGATGCATAAAAACTTAATTATAGTCAGAAAACATGTGTTATCTTTTTACACTTAAATAATGCAGTTTTCAGTGTTAAAACGTGGTTTAGACGTAATGTATTTTTAAACTGGCTTATGAAAACGAATCTCCCCTTTGAAGAGCGGGCCACGCCGAGATGAAACGGCACGTTCGACACGGGACCCGGCCCCGTGATCAGCCCGTGCCTAATTCACGTTGGCTCTCTCCGCGGAACCGTGTCCCAGTTATGAAACCGTATCGGCGCGCGCTTTCTCTCTCTGAAGATCCCTGCTGCCGGCGGGAGCAGGCAGTTCTCGCCGTTCGCTGCCGGCCAGGAGGTTTGTAGCCCACCGGTGCTGATCTCCGCCGGATCCGTTCACCAGCTGGTTCGGCGTTCTGCTTGTCTAAGAGCCCCCGTGGAGACATGTGGAACCGAGACAAAAGTTGGGCTGGCGTCGTCCTCCCTGCGCCACCGTGGCCTCATCTTTGCTGTAGCATGTCTTCCTTTTGCCTACCATCTAGCGCCTGCACGGAATGCATGTCCTCGACGGACAGAAGGGAGAGGTCGAAGGTCAGCCAAGCAGCTCTCGGTCCAGCACTTCTTCCTGGCAGCTGCCGGTTTATCATGGCTATTCTCACTGGGGCAGTCGTGTGGAGGGATAGAGGCAGCAGGTGGCATAGTGGTGTGAGCTACCCTCTGGCACTCGAAGGACACAGGTTTAAATCCAGCCTCCTGCTGCAGCACCCTTGAGCGAGGTACTTATCCCGAACTGCTGCGGTAAAATGGGCAAATCGTTGCGGGTGACTTTGGAGACATGCTCGGGGGCAGGATGGAGGGCCCAGCGAGCGGTCATGCCACATGGCTCATCTGCACGGGTGGCTGAAGGAGTGCGCCAGGCGCACGTTTGGGGTCCACTGCGCGACCAACTCAGACCGACCACAGTGCCAAGCAGTCTACCCCTCCGCTCCCACAGCAGGCGGTCCGTCTTGGGGGGGGGGGCAGTGACGCTGTGCCAAAGAGTGATGCCGGTGGACATGTGGCTGTCACCACCGGGAAACGAAGGGGCTCCAAAAGACGAATAGTCTGGAGTGGGAAAATAAATGGCTGCTTTGCACAGCTACCTTCCTTCCTCTCCGCTGTGCCGTTACCCAGCCTCCTTTGTTGGTTTTGAAGCACTGTCACAAAGTGCACAACTCGCCCGGTAATTGAAAGCCGTATGTATGGCTGCCTCGAGAGCATCAGTGCTGCCTGCCGCAGCCGAGGCACCGTCTCTGTGGAAATAAAATCCCGTGCAGCGGTCAGTGCCGGACCGTGTTCGGTCCTCATTAAGGAACCCCTGCGTGCTTTTTTTTTTACCATGATTTACACACAGGTTTTTGTCCCTCCTTTTCCTCCTGTATAAGTGGTAAATGTTTTCGCAGATGGGGGGTGGGGGGCGTATCCCATATTGGCGGGTGCAGTCAACCCAACCTCCTGTGATGCTGTTAGCGCCTCTGATCCCCAACCTCTCGGTGCCCAAACATGGGCATGAATTCTGGGCACTTTCCACTCCCTGCTATGGAAACAAACAGCGGAAGAGTGGGGCCGCACGACGCTGGCTCTCAAGTTAAGGCTCCGTGTCTGGAATTAGAGGTAATTGGAGATAATTACCGCGGTACCTGGGCGTCCAGACCGCCACTAATTTGAGCTCATGCTTTTGCTGCAAGGCGCTGGTGCTTTAAGTAGCTCAGGAGTGGCCTCTTGCGAGCCGGCCAATTTGTCATTTAAAATCCGCAGAGGAAACTGGCACTTTTTCCCAGCACTGCTTTGTTATTAAATAACTGTGCTTTGCGGGTCCAAATCCCGTCAGCGAGGTTTTGTCGTCGCACTTGTAGGCAGTCTGCTTGCGCTTTGTGTACCGAGCGGGGAGCTCGTGTGACCACCCGCCGCCAAGCTGCCACAGTGTCACGGTGCGCTCTTCTGCCCCCGAAGGAACAATTCGTAGGGCTTCAGCTCGAGCAAATTCCATTTCCCGTTATTTACGGACGATTTTGTTTGACGTTAGCGAATCCCGCCCAGAACGGGGGACAGTGGCTAGTCGCGGGGTCTCGCAGCGCTCTGACGGTGCGGTCGAACGTGGATTCGGCATCCGACTGTTTCCTCCTAGAGTCCAAAGACGTGTTTCAGTTGAACGGGTGACTCAGTTTCCCTTGGTGTACGACTGTACGGTGTTTACTGTGGCATATCTTGTGCCGGAAGCCACCTTGGACAAAGGGTGTTCATTATCATTACACATCACTTTGAAGGAAGGTGTCAGCTAAATGAAAAAATGTAAAATATGGCTGCTTTAAATTTGAAGGCTCATTACACACGCACCCCTTCAGCAGTGAGCCGTGTGATTCGGAACAGGAGTCATAAAAACGGTGTTGTAAACGTTCCATGGTGAGGGTGAGTTCAGCCAGAGGGGAACCGTGACCTTGCCGTACTGGGATGAGGAACCAGCTCTGCACTGCACTGCAGGGGGGTTCCGCTTACCCTCAGAACACCTTCAAAGGGCTGCCGGAGCTGAACGTAGGTCCGCGGTGGGAAGTACACGACGAGGCTTCTTCCCGGACACGCCCAGCCACCATCAGATGTGCCACTGCGGACCTATTACTTCTCTTTTCACACGTTTCTGTGGCTCTGAGAGGTTCTTCTCTTTGCTCTTGCAGATATTTTGTTTCTCTCTCTTCCTTTGCCACACAGATACAGAGGGATCATCACACACGTATGTATGTGTTGTATGGAGGACAACAATAAAATGAATTTCCTTGGTATACATGTAAGTAATCAGCACACATTCCATATCTTTATCTTAAAAAAATTATTTGAGGAATTTTTTTTTTTTTTACAAGATTTCTCTCTTTCTGTCCATTTTTCTGGCGGCAACTCGAAGGTCAGAAGCTCGGCCTCACCGGGACGCGCAGTGCTGACTGGAACATGACCTCAGTCCACCGCATCTCCTCCAGCTCCCTTTCCACCTGGCGTGAAACATCAGCATCTAACTGCACAGCACCCCTTCTTCATCTTCTCCTCTCATCTCTTTCCATCTTCTTCTCAACTACACCTTGCTCCGACTGTCTCGCCTTCTAGAAGGATCTCATCACGGGAGCCCTTTAGCAAGCCTCCTGACGTGGGCTTCTGGAGACGCCTTCGATGGCGGCCGCTGCTCCCCTGCAGCTGCTGAGAACGCACCGCTGGCTGGCGGGTAGCAAAAGCTCGGGCTTTTCGCAACTAACCTGCTCTCTGGTGCCTCCGAGCTTGTCTTTCACAGCTCATATTTTTGTCCACAAAAAAAAAAAGCATCATTAAAATGCACAGTTAATCCAAGATTATTCACTTTCCAGATGTCCAGTCCTGATCCATGTGAATATGCGTTAGCAACATATTCCTTAAGATGCTCGTGACGTGCCAATTCACACCTCCGGTAAATCACAGTAAAGACGCAGCGGTGGGGCTGGTAAACAGATGCTAGGTTTGCAGGACCCTGCTTTTTCCAGCAAGATGTGTGTTTCGCTCAGAGCCTTTCTAACAAGCGGAACATCTCGCTGTCATCAGAAATAATTTCACTCGTCTGATGAGGGCAGCTAGATACACACCAGTGAGCTGTAGGGGGCGCTGTGACCTTTTCCCTGTCCGGGAAGTGAACTCTCTGACCCCCGACACCGCGCTGCCACCCGTCTCCCCAGCCCTCCCCCCGTCCCGGCCACATTCGATCGACGTTTGAACAAATCTCTCAGACGAGTTGTTTGGAACTCGATTGAAATGTATTGTCTCTCTCTCTTTCTCTCTCGCTCTCTCTCTCCCCCCCCAGTGTCTCTAAGCCAACAGTTAAAGACTCTCTACTTTCTCGTTATTTATTTTTCTCAAGAAATCAGGCGCATCGTCTATTTCCAACCATGCTAATGTGAAATATATGCGAACCCCACCAGACTGTGGCTTGTTTTTCGAGTCCTGGGCTCGGGGTGCTCCAGACCACGTTTTCTCAGAGAGCGCGGCCGAGCCGAACCACCCCGCCTTAATTATTTAAGGCCTGCCTTTCCCGTGCTGGTGCTTTGTTTGAATTCAGGTTGAAGGGATGGAGAATCACAACTTGTCACAATCGTTTAGTGAATAATTATCCGAGGAGAAAACGGCGGCAAAATAATTAGCGTGGTGAAATGATAAATCTCTTCCCCGGCTCCCAAGCCCTCGTCGCGCGCAGACCTCCATCTGTGGTGCGTTTTCTTTTTTTTGGGTTTTGTTGGTACGGGGGGAATAAATGAGGGGAAATTACAGGGTTGTCTGCGGGAATGGAGGGTGCGTGAAAGCCGATAGCGCTCTAATGGCGGTTAATTATGGCCGGGTTTGCCTCCTCGGCTCCGTAGTCGTGTTGTGCAGCCCTCCTCTCCGACTCGGCATCACGACCTTCTCGTGGCGCCATTAACGGATCAGCAGCCTGTTATGAGGTCTGTAATCCCTCGCCCGCCGCACTGCGGTGCGCGTCTCCCCCAGTAGCCACCCTCGGGCGACGCAATCCCCTTGACGTGTCTTTGGAATCCCTCCTGCCATCCCAGGGACTAGTGGCTGGAACACTCTTCCTCCCTTTCTTTTCTTTGGGCACCCAGGGGTTCTCTTCTGCCCCGCCTTCCTCCCTGACGAAGGGTTTCGTGGGGGTGTGTGCGACGCTGTCGCGTCGCTGATGTTTTGTGCTATCTGTCCGAGTAAGGCTGCCCTATCCGGCCACTGGGCCCGCTAGATGCCTGCAAGGCGTGATGGGGCAGCTCTTCCTCTGCTTCCAGAGGAGCGTGAAACAGCTGCTCGTGAAGGGAGAAGTTAACACAGCGAAGGGTGGTTCATCTGTTTGCTAGTAGGTCTGGCAAAGGAACAGCGGGGGGGGCTTTTCAGATTTTATGGATGGAACAGCGTTGCAGCGGGGGGGTCGACCGTTCAGCAGCAATACATTGGCAAAACACCGTGCCCTCTTATTTGTCTTCTTGTAGCAGAAAAATAGAGCATAACGGAAAGCTCTACTCCTTATTGTTCTATATAAGATAACTATAAATATAAATGTCAGCTGAACCTTGTCCATAGCAATGTTCATAATTATGCAAGTTTCAGCACAGCGCCAACGTTTGCCAGCCTCTTGTGGGTTTAAGGCCAATTAAGTATTTTCTTTACCTGTAAAAACGTTTCATTAAACGGCATCATTTGAGAAAATAATAGGTAAACGGAGTTTCTCTCCTTGCAAGCAAAGCAAAACAGGAAGGGTAATTAGGGCAGCAGAATTTGACTCACCCTTTTAAGGTTGCTTATACAGTTATAAAAGAAAGCGAATTGCCGTGGTAGAGTGTAAGCAAAAATTCACAGCGGTCACACGTTCCCTGGTCTCTTTTTGTGCCGCCAGTGTTTGTGCGGAGTCTCTCGAAAGCGCTTTTAAAGAAGCCGCTGGGTGCAGGTAAAACCTGCAGTGGGGCAGAAGAGAGTGGACAGGCCCCACCTCCTCCCACATTCCCGGCAGGGGGTGGGGGGGGGGGGTGGAAATATTCACGGGGCAAATGCAAAAATGCACGCACTCACCCGAACGGGGAAAGCACGCTCCCCGGTGCCTGTCAATCCCGCCGACGGCCGGTGAGCCGGAATGGGCCCCGTCTGTCACTGGCAGCCTCTGGAGGATGTGCCAAGAAGTGCCTTCCTTTAATGGCGCGGTTGACCCCCCAGCCAGGGCGTCTCTCAGCCCTGCTCCTGTCACAGCGCGGTCTAGAGGGACGGTCAGGCTGGCAGCCCAAAATGGACCAGTGTTCCCAGCCCACGTGAGCCGCACCGCTTCATTTACGCACATCTATCAGAATTCACCATTAATTATAAACAAGTCATTCAGCCATCAGTCAGTGATGCCCAACCTGGCGTTTCTTTGCCAAACTGTACATTCACGTCACTGAAAATTGTATATTTTTTTTATTATGCTTTCCCCACCCCCCCACTGTTCCTGGCAGGTACACATCTGCTTACTGGAGTGTGTGATGAGTGCGGCAGGAGACCTCAGCCCACACGGTTCTCCGAGCAAAGCTGCGGAGCCAATTGCATCGAGCCAAACTTTTCCTACAGTTTGCCCGACTTGCACAACGATCCGATCGCGGAAGGAAGAAAAATGCACGAGTTGAAATATCCCTGCCGGGCAGTGGCAGACTCCCAAACACACACACACACACACACACACACACACACACACACACACACACGCACACGCATGCACACTTGAGTGGTTTCTCGACTCGGAAAGAACTGCATATTCCTCTGGGTGTTCAGTGCCCTACAAAGGGGGCCCACAAGTCACTTCCATCACTCTGGTACCAAACAACGTCCCACAAGAAAACAGCCAGAAATAACCATATATGTGTCTGTATGCATGCGAGAAAAGAGGAGCACATCCCACTTACAGTAAATATGGCGAGTGACGGCAAAGCGGCGCTGAAATAGGTCACACCAACTTTTTCAGGTTTCGTGAGCACAGCGGTTGTGACAGCGAGCTCTTCCTCGGCAGACACCTCCAATCGTTCCTCTCTCTCCGCCAGCAAGCCCGGGACGGGGCCCTCGGATTATCGACAGTCTGGTGTGTGTGCGGCTTTTCTTTATTTAATTTATGGATTGCTTATTGTCTGCAATTTTAAACACTCAGCCTAGACTTCCCACGAGCCATCTTCAGTGTGCGGAGACACACGAGCGTTTGATTTTAATGAATGGGATGGATTTTGCTCTGGAGGGGAGGGGTGGGGGGGTGGCCTTGTTTTGGTTTGCGGTCAGGGCTTGGGAAGTCGTCCATCTCCCCTAGCAACCTCGTTTTTAGCGCCGCTGATGCTGGCAGCCGGCAGGGTGAATGGTCCAGTGTGGGTCCTTCCATCACTCCCCTTATTTAGATAACATTAGAAAGCCCCAGGAAGAACATTAGGATCATTATCAGCAGGCGGTGCTGGTTAAAGAGCTCCATTCTGCCGCAGTACAGCTTCACCAAGTACTTAATGTAAATTGTTCTGGTTCACATCCCTCTGTATACACGCTGAAGTGCACACCTGTAAGATGAGTTGCTTTGTGCAGAAATAATTTCAAGCAAAAATGAACATCATCAGGCAAGCGTCCAGATTCTGAGTCCCGCTTTGCGCTTTGGATTTATCCTCACCCCCCCTCCCCCTCCCCTGACTTGCGGAGCACGATCGTAAATCTTCCCGCGGGCTCACACACCGGAGCGGCTGTCCCCGCTCCTCCTGCAGCTGGTTGAGATCCAGCAACTTGTTGTCCCCCCCGTCACCCGGGAGAACGCCACTTTACACCTGTGGTGATCAAAGGGGGGGGTGTAACATTACAACAATGCACACCTTTAACTGCATGCCTGTATTCCAGGCCTTTGATCTCCATCCCTGTCCTGCTGCAGCCAGATTTAGATCTCATCTCCACCTGGGTTCCCAGGAGGCTGCCATACATATATATCTATCACATATATACATTCAAACGGCCCCGACTTCCCGCTTAAAGCGCTATCTATAGGTGACCAGACCTCTGTCGACGAGAAGCGGATCACAGCACACGAGCAGCAGCTCAGGCTCCCGCCGCAGCGGGTCCGGGTCCGAAAGAGCTGTTTACAAAATCCACTTTTCCAGTTTTTCATCGCAAACAGCGCGCAGCAAGGCCCGTATCAGCATTCATTCTGCACCGCAACGGCACTCAGACCCCCCCTCCCGCCCGCCGACGTCCCCCACACGCGTACACACATCTGCAGGAGTGTAGCCAACTCTTTAGCTTCCTTAATTAACATGTTATGCCAATATTTTCCCCATTTTTTTATTTCACACCAAATTGCACTCGGCTGGTTTTAATGAGATAGCGGCACGAGCACAAAGTGAGCCGCAGCACATCTGAACCCTCATTGTGGATTTCAATTATAAGCCAAGATTTCTGCTTCTGAAAGCTGTCGCAGGACACAGCACTGAAGAGGCATGAATGGTGGAATATTAAATCCAGACGCTTGGAGATGTTTTCCTCTTCCGTGCAGTGTGTGTGTGTGTGTGTGTGTGTGTGTGTGTGTGTGTTTGTCTGTGTGTGTGCGTGCTCAATGCACTCAGAGAGTCGTGCTGGAAACGTCGTTCTGGAGGATTCCTTTAGGACGCATAAGCAAACACAAAGAAATGCCGGCAGAATAACAGCTCAAAGCGCCACAGTCCCAGAAGGGAACTTCACATGAGATTGCCTTTTTCGGAGGGCCACAGGTTAATTCCTTCAGTAGCGACTTGAAGGGTGCCCTCCGCTCACGAATGGACAAGAGGAGCCCAGTCAATGGCTCTTCTCAGTACATCTGCCGCCGGTCAAGTGCCAGGCGTTTGATTCGAACGGATCCCGTGTTCCGCTGTAACTCAACAACATCGCGCTAACCTGTATGCACCACCACCTGAAGGAGAAAGCTGCTCCAGAGCACGGCTGGCACAAGCTGTAGGCACAGAAGACAAATACCTACCCCCTGCATGGTGCTGGCTAGTAAAACCCAGCTCAGCAACCAGGCCATTTACAGGGTGGTAACCGGAGACAAGTAAAAGAACCAAGCTGGTTGTATGATGATGGCTGCAGAGCTGCTGAACATCCACACTCATCGTGTGAAGACCATTACAAACCAGTGAAGAAAACAGACTGGTTAGAAGATCACCTTCGCAGGTTAGTGGAGAAACCAGACTGGTAACATGGTGGCCATTACAGACCAGTAGTGGAACCGGGCTGGTTAAATGACGACTGTTGCAGTTGAGAGGTTCAGAATCTATAGGCTGCCAGTTCTCGCTCCTTTTGTCCTTCAGAGCTGCTGAATCCACCCCAGCTTTCAAGAAGGGGCTCAAATCTCATGACTCTTTCAGAGTCATTTCCCTCCTCACCTTTGTTAGTCCTTCAGCATCTGTTACTTTTTCCACCCATTTTCCACCCTTTTTATGGATCACTTTGTATGTCACACCTTTAGGGAGCTACTGGAGGGTCTGGATTATGACAACAGTGGTCCCAGTGTTTTCGAACAAACAAGCTGTACCTTCAGAACCACGCGTTTGTATTTAAAGCTCTTTGTTGTCGAAGTGGTTTGGCTTTCTGCGAGACGTAAAAGATTCTGATAAATTAATAAGCAGACATGTGGTCGAGGGACCAGGCAGCTTTGAGGACGACCGTGACTCAGCAGTAGAGCAAGTGGCTCATTATGTGAGGACCGGGACGAAAGACGGAACCAGGCTGGTTACGTGAGGACCGCTGCTAACTGGTCGAGAGAGCAGACTGGTTACCTGATGACCGTTACGAACTAGTTGAGGGACCCGGCTGAAACTGCCTGATGCTGATATCGTGAGAGCTGAGGTCCTGGTGGACAACGGCAGGAGATGGAGTAGCCCGAGGTGCCTGTGTGGGTCAGCTGTTCTTCGGGGGGGGTCTCCCACCCACTCGCAGCAAAACAATCAAGAAAAATGATGGCAATAAATGAAAGAGAATGAAAATTACTTCTTTCGTTCTTCATTTTCGGGCTGCTTCTTAAAACAAGCAAAAAGATTGAGATTGATTTTGTGGAAAATAACAAACGCCGTGTGGCGAAATAAATTCAGCCTCGTGAACCGCCGCGGCTCCGACAGGCCCATTTGCTGACCCGACTAAATTACTTTGAGCGTCTCTCTATTGTAATATTCCAGAGAAATCAAAACTTTTGATTTCGCTCTCAACTTTTTTGTCTTTTTTAAAGCTTGTTAAAGGAAACAAGACGCTGCTCACTTCAAAGGAAATTAAACTCGCAAAGAACGTTTCATTTGACTAAGCTATTGTTCTTAAATTCTTGTTAGAAGCACCCCGGTGAACTCAAGCCGTCTCAGCGAAATAGTCGGTGCTGACAGGCTCAGGCAGACGCTCCTGCGGGTTCGCGTCTCTTCGGATGACAGAGGAGGGCCCTGAGGGTGTGTCACTGAATATTTAGAGAAGGGCTTTTAAAATATAATTTCAGGGGATGCTTTCCTTAATGAATTGTCAAGACTAGGTGAAGTGAGGGCTCTGACATTTCCATCTTCTCCACCCGAGAGGGCCGGGGAGGGGGAATAATTGATTGGTGGCATCTTACCTGAAGAACAGGTTGAAATTTGCTTCAAGGCCCAGGAGGACTGACCTAAATGCTCCCTTCTTCCCTCCTTTTCCAACTCTTCTCCCTTGAGGCTTCCCGAGATGCCGACCTCGGGTCTCGTCTGAGAGTCCTGGCCTCCCGCGGCTGGAGCTACACTTCTGAAAGTCTGCCTGAGACTCCGTCTGAGAAGAATTCCAGCAGAGAATCGCCTTGTCGGCTCCAGTGATGTTTTCATCCGCCTGACCTTAGGGACAAGCTTGCCAAGTCCAGCAAGAGCTGTTCAGTGTGGAGTAAAATATGAATTAATCTCCTTTAAGATGTGGCTCGCTGTCTTTGTGGATTACAAAGCGTTCCATTCGCACGGCTCGTTTGGGGGGGAAGTTCTAACAATGTTTACGCACCTTAGAGCGGTGACCTCAGCCTTGGTCCACGTGTGGGCGTGGGCTGCGCTGCTTCTTGTTCTGATATGCTGCCTTGGTTTCTCAGGCAGTACAATCAATATTTAATATCAAGAACGTTTTCCACAAAGAGAAGCGGCAGATTGGCACTTGCATTGCAGATATTACACACCTTCCCGCAGCACTTCAGGCAAAACAAACAGATATAAATAGTACGGATCATAAGCAGCCGGTGAAGCAGTTAGGCGCGGAAGGTGGGTCTCGATGGAAAGCAGCATCGCAACAGGTGGACACCGCAAATCCGCTTGACGGTAACGTGAGCGCGGCGCTCAGAGAAAGATTCGCCCCTCGGTGGCGGCTGAACGTGACGACCGTGTCCGATGGAGACGGATGTTGTGAAAACGGCTCGGCGGAGGTTAAGAGGACCTGCGAGAGGTACGCTTTCGCTTAGCGCCGCTAACCTGAGGTACGTCGCAGTCAGAACAGCCAAGCCGCGATCGCGCACCTTATACTACAGCGAAAGGCGCTGAGCCGGGACCGTTGGCGCGCACTACATTAGGAGCTCCGTGCCCAAAGGGAAGACGAGCGATCCGATTCTCCTCCCGCCAAAGTCGGGGGGTCGGGCGCGGGCTACCGGTGGAGCATGGGGGAGGGCGGCAGAGCCTCAGAGGGTTCGGCCCCTTCGGTTTTGTCCGTGAATAGGGTCCTTTCTCTTCTCCTCGATGGAGAAGCCATAATTACTCTTTGAAACGCCGGCCTAGCATAGGAAGTCATTGTGTTGCTTGGAAACAACGGGAATCCGCCACAAAGCCTTCATGCTTAAACAAGCTATTAGGATCAATTAGTCCCTAGTTAGTGCCTCGACACCCCACTGACATTAATTGCATTAATTACATGTGCTTTGAACCAAATTTACTTTTAGCACGTTCGGTTGCCAGATACGAACGCCGCAGCCGCCGTCTCCGTCTTCCGAAGGTTAATTATGGCGGCGTCCTTCTCGTGCTCCGTTTCGGTCGTGGTTTGACGTCGGCCGTTTCCCGCCTTTGTTGTTTCGGGCCTGATTGCCGTGCCGACCGCGCCAGCTCGATTTGCGGTCGCTCCTCTCGGCGAGCGCTACGCAGCTAGCCGGCGGGTCGTGCGACCCGTGCTTCCGTTGCGGCGGCGGGTCCGGCAGAGATGGGCTCGGCGGGGCGTTAAAAGCCCTCGCGTGCGGAGCGGCCGCGTGGTTCCCGGCCGCCCGTCTCGGCAGGGAATGACCTTGCGGACAAAGCCAAGGAGAGCGGCGAGGGCCGCTTCAGACAATCGGCCTGTCGGGGCGGACGAACTGCGAGCGGCCTGATTGAGGCCAAGCGAAGCGTTGAGTGACAGTCCTGCCCCGCCTCTGCCACACTCTCAAAGACCCGGTAACTTTCAGGGATCATCTGAGACGTCTCTCTCCCCCAAACCGCTCGCCTGGAAACTACTCCACGAGTCGGCTCTTCAGCGGCAGCATCTGACAGCTGACACGGCGAGTCGAGGGTGCAGGGAGATAAGTGTATAATGATGATCATTTCCGCACCACTCTTCCTCTTCCTTCTTGCGAAGGGGGGGGGCAGTTATTGAAAGTGTCACAAATTGCCAGGCTGCACACGGGTTCCCCGCTAGCGTCGGTAGCAGCGGCGTGCTGCGCCAGCGGGCCGCCGGAGCTGCCCAGCCTGCAGAAGCGGAGCACGGGCCCCGGAAGAATCCGCCGCCGCTTCCCTCGCCGGCCCACAAACGGAGGAGCGACTCGCCGCACCGCTACGGCAGCGAAAGTGACCCGAGGTGATGAGCAGGCGGTCTGTAATCTGTCCCTGTTGTACAGAACCTGCAGTAAAACCCGACACGAAAGCGAATAATTCGTCCATTCAGACGCCTTTCTGCGGACGTATCGCATCGTACATCTCGAATATTCCTGACCTACAGGAGAAAGAGGGAATTAACCGCACTTGCAGTCGCAGCACGACGACGGAATCCACCTACGGGCGTTTCAGGGGAGCTGTCTCTTTCCCACGTGGCCTTGTGACCCGCGAGATGCCAGCTGCTCTTCCACGGATAAGCGCTCGTCCTCCACCCGCAGCACAGCTACTGATTCCGCCATGAGTGGATCTTCAGTTTTTTGACTCCCAGGGCGTCGTGGGTCTACTGACCCATTCAGAGCAAAAACCCAAACCTGATTTCTGGGAGCCGCCGCCGTTGACGGCCTAATACACGTACCCTGTCCACGTCCCTATTTCACGGCTGGGTGCTGAGTGACCCCCGCTGGGCTACGAAACCTGCGTTTTTTCCAAAGCCAGGAGTTTTGCTGTTGCACACTGAGGAGGAAGGCCGACGTTGCAGAGAACCGGTCCATGCTTGAACCGCGGACCTCGCTGAGGCGAGAACGAAAGGCGCCGTGAAACCCGTCGATAATCCAGCAGTGCTAACAACAATGCCAGGTTAGTTTTTACGCTGAAAGAGACAGCAAAACGCACCGAGGACAAATGCCCATTAACCTGTTTGCAGCTGGCGCTGCCCCCTTATTTGAATTTTTGACTTTTGTCTTGAGCATCAGGTCCGATTTAATTCTCCGTACGTCACCAGTGAAACGATTATTGCGGGAACGAAGGGACGCGTCGGACGCGGCCTCCCTGCGGTCGACCCGCGGTGCGCATACGCGAGCGGTTTGGAAGTAAAGCCGATGTTTCCGTCCCGGTAAAAAGAGCCTCAACTTGCGTAGATGAAAGAAAACAACTGTTTCAGCAAAACTGCTTTGGAAGGCGCAGCTCGGGATGTAAATGAGGCGAATCCCACATGCTCGACACGTCGTACATAAAAGGGAGACACTCTGACAGAGTGACACGGCGGGGTCCGCTGTTGTTCGGCGAGATCAAGCGTGACAAAAGGTGAGGCGCGATGGCTGGGAAAGCAGCGGCCGCCACTGGTTCAGAGTGCAAAGCGTGCTGGAGCTCGGCCCGCTTCCCTCTGGGACGGGTCACACCCTCCGGAACGCGTCCTTTCATCCTTCAGCTGCCGGGCACTGAAAGAGAGACAAGGGTGGCTGAGAGGTGGCATCGACGCGGATTCAACATATTAACTGAACTGGAGAAGGAGCAGGAATGTGGGACCTGAGGTCAGGATGAAGTCATAAATATCTGATGCATACGGGACAGCGGATTATTAATGGATGCGTGGATATGGATCCATCAGCTGTGACATTTATGCTCTGAAGTTAATAATGAGTAGAAGGCCTGACCTTTTTAAGAGCTGGCATAGCCAACATTTCAAACCTGGCTGGAGCTGGTGAAGAGCTTTTCATTTGAGGTTGTTTATCACCGTGAGATCTTGCAGGAGCCGGCGATGCAAACCTACCGCTGCATGTCGCCTTGGAGAGGAGCATCAGATAAACGGGGGAATAAATAATAAGAAATAATGAAAAGTCACCTCACATTTAACAGAAAAATGGCAAATGTGCTCAATGGACATTGAACTCCAGCTCCGTGGCTGATTAAACGTGTCGATTTAATGCTAGAAAGGATTAATTTTGTCACATCTCTTACGCACTTTGCAAGTTCACGACGCTTTCAGTCGATGGAGGCCGTGCGACAGGGCTAACAAAGTCAGGCGTCCCCGTATCCCGTTCTGCGGTTTTCCACCATTTTGCAAGGGAGCGAAAAGTAACTTGAGCTCGGGGGTCTGATATTTCTGATCCATATGAGGAGGAGAAGAGGAAGCCATTAACTGCTCCGTCGCTTGTCGCGTCTCCTTCCCCGCGTGCCGCAAAACCCCAGGTTTCCGCCCATCCCCCGAGGTCCCTGTGAGCCTCTCTCTGGCGGGCCGCGTCGCCCTGGCGAGGAGCTGCCGTGTCAAAAGTGGCTCTAAGGTGGTGTCATGTATTTAATGCAAATGGGTTGTGGCGGCGCGGCGAGGACTCAAAGTCGGCACTAAGCCAAGTCCCCCGGACGGCACAAAGAGGCTTTTCAAAGCTGTTCGAACCGCACCGTCGTCGTGGAAGAGATGGGGCTTCCAGCCGGGCCACTAACAACACCGGCTTCTGCTCCAAAGTCCTCAGGTGGGACTAGTGTGACGCCTTGACTGTTTCCAGTGGGATTTGCACCTGCACAAACAGGGACAAACGCCTTGGAAGGGACACACAAAAATGTGGCTTTTTTTTTGTCCTCACATCTACCGTCTGTGTCTTTCGCAGGACCCTTCGCTCCACGACGGTTCTGTGGCTTTTTCGGACTTGCTTGCGCTTCACCATCGGCACGTTTCCGGCTCCTCGGTTTACCTCCTGTGAGCACAAACGCGTGAACGCGCTTCGCTCACCAGCAGACCGAGGGTACAAGGAACGGGGAATCAGCGAAAGGGCGCGTGAAAAGTGAGGAATAAACTTAAAAAAAAAAAAAAAACCTTATTCATCGCCACACTTTTTTCCGCACCAGTTCCTCCTGCGTTTTGTCAGCCACAGACACGACTGTGCCAAAAATAGGGCGCGATGTTAATCACACTCAGCATTAAATTTCTTCTTTTCCCTGCCTTTTCGGAAGCCGTACCCACCAGTCTCTGGGCTGGAGCAGAAATGTTACGTATTCCCCCTGCCCACAAGAAACGCACAATATTTTGAGATGAAGCAGGCTTTCATGTTCCCGGCACGGATTTCTTCTGAAGGCCTCTCGTGAACACCGCTCAAGTGTTAAGACCTCAGCTCTCGCTTTGTGCTCTTAACTCCTACGTAGCTTTCTAACTAAAACAGTTCCATTTGTTCGTATTTTCACTGGCACCAGATTCTCGCTTACTGACTCCGCCACGCTGGGGCCGACGTGCCGGCCCGGGCCCGCGAGTTCACCGCCAGCGGCTCTGCGGATAACGTCGCCGATCAGCCTGCGAGCCGACGGTGGCTTCGCCGCCAAAGATTTGTCGAATCACGACTAACCTGCTCAGTAGAGCTTTCATCGGACCGCGTCCTTGTTTCTTATGCGTCCGCACAGCAGGATGTAGTGAAATGGAAGCCTTCAAGTTGGAGGAGCTCGACAGCAGGGCTCCTCCAAGGACTTCGGCCCACAACTTTGCGGTGGCAGGCGAGGTCCAGTCGAGGGCTGCGGTGGTGTTTCGGAGACGCTCCTCCGGCGCGGAACACGGAGGCACTGGGTCCCCCTCGTTCTCCACGGCCTTTGATCAGCTGGAGACAATGGCGGCTGTGTGGGATTTAACTCCCAAAGTTGCTCCGGGCACTTGGAGTAGTTTCTAGTTTTGTCTTGTTTGCCCGTTTTGAGTTTGTTCTTTTCGGTCTTAAATGAAACTGTACAAGTTTTGAAGATAAATTCCCAAAATGAACTACCCAGGTTTGATCGTTCCTAACAACCCTCCTCGCCTCGGTCTTCGTCCGCACTGGATAACAAAGCGTCCTCCTTCATTGTGGGTTTTTTTGTCCAAGTCCCTCTTGCTGGTTAGATTTTTCATTTCTTGCTCCGCTCCTTTATTCTTCCGCGCTGCGAGTCATCTGCGGCGCCGAAAGGCCCGCCGCTTGTCGTGCTCTTTGCGAGCCTCTCTGGCGTCGAGGTGCGTTTGCGGAGACGTCGCAGTCAATAAACCGTCAAAAAGGGCGACGACTCTCGACTTATTTCTCAGCCGCTCCTGGACGCGCCTACAACAGGTAAAAACACTTTGCAAGACACAAACATCAAGCGGGAGGCTTAAATTAAAAGTACAAAACTTTAAAATTGCTTTAAAGTGACAAAAAAATAAATCCACGCTGTCCTATCAAACCCCTGTCCGGTGTCGACTGTCGATTAACCCCATAAGCAGGAGCTGTAAACACTGTGGAAGTGAGTTGAAATAAGGTGGTCCCCCACTCCTGTTCTTTCTGGATCCTGATGGACTGTGCTCTTTTTTTATTATTTTACTTTACTTCATTATTACTTTTTTACTCATTATTTACTCTTTCGCTATTCACTGTTATTTACTGTGTCTTTTATTGTATGACCCCATTATATCATTTGTATTGTTTTCCTTTTATTTGGAGTGTGTATTCCCGTGACGCTGCCTGCTGCGGACCGTTCAAGAAAGAACGCATCTCTGCAAAATTCCACGAGCTGCACCGGGGGGTACAGAGGATCTTGGATGGTTTTAGTGTTGAGCGCGAGCAGATCAGCGCGTCGCAGAGCATACGAAAAGACGAGCAGGTGCGTACGTCTGTCACGGACAACGCCTGGGGAAATTCGCCACAACAGTAGTAAAACATTATTTAGCTTTACCGTGCCTCGTCGTCAGGCCCCCAAAGAACCGAGAACTGTTTGGAAAAAAGAGTGCTCTTTACCGCCATCTGTTGGCTGGGAGGGGAACCACGGGCCGGATTTGTTTTTGCTCGGACTTCAACGAAACAGTAGGAAAGTATAGAAAATGCCATTAAAAATAAATAAACCTACCTTAGTGCGCTTGTGCTCGGCAGCCCCCCACCTTCCTCTCGCTTGTCCCCGGTGCCCTTGAACAAGTGGATGAAGGATGGATGCTGGTGGTGGGGCAGAGGGCACAGCTGTTGACAAGGCGTCTGCAGAGGTGTTTTGTTTGCATCCGTGTTCGAAACCGCCTCCTGAAGGGACCGCGGCTCCGGAAACGGCCGATCTGTGTGGATCGCCGCTGATTTTTCTTTTCCTTTCTGCTGGATCTGGCCGGGACAATGGCGAGGCCCGCGCCCGATTGATCCTTTCGCCACCCGTCGTCGGCGTCTCACGGGTTGAAAGGCGGCGATGGATTATCGGGATTAATTGTTTGCTAAAGGGAACGAGCCGCCGTTTCCCCGGTAATTGCCAGATTTACAGCGGGCGTTCGTAATTGACTTTTTAATTTCTGTTTCATGTGTGACACAAAGACAATAAAAAAACAAAACGACAAATTCTGTTTCTGGCTAATTGTTGTTGATGAGCAAAAAAAGAGAGAGCGAGAAAGAGGGGAAATAGAGGAAAACAAATTGTTTAGTAGACGTTTCACAACGGAGAATAAAGAACAAAGGCAGGAGTCCGAGGAAGCAAACAGAGTGTCTGGTGAAGCCGATTCACTGAGGTGAAGAGACCTGCTCATCTCATTCAGTGCAGGAACTTCTCCCCGGCTGGTCTGGAGAAGATGGTGGAGACCCTGCGTTGGGACCAGCTATCTTTGTCTCTCCGCTTCCTGCTGCCGGACTGGCTTCCCTCTGTCCCACCTGAGGTGAGGTCGACACCTGTCTGTCCCGTCACCGCTCACCTTTTACAGCCCCCCCGTCAGTGTTTTCCTCCACGGCTCACCAGATCTCACCGTTACCCATGAGGATGTCCTAATCCGGAGGCCCCCGGAGAGGCCAGCTGGTTAACCGGTCAGAGAAGAGAAACCCCAGATGTGCAGCCCATAATTATCTCTGACCTCCTACTGTCTCCATGCTGACAGCAGGAGCGATGGTGGCGTGTTAAGAGCACCAGATGGGGTCGACTGGCTCTGGGGTCGAGGTGGTGGTGTCCACCTGAAATTAATTAACATCCTATTTATAGGACAGTGTCTTTAAATTCCCCTATATGACCTTGGAGAGGGGTGGTGGTACCTGCAGAAGCTGAAGGCCGTCATTCAGGGCCTGTCCTTACGGTGAGAGTTTCAGCTTAGCTTCCAGTGCACAAGTTGCTCCTCAACTCCTAACGTCTATTTAGAGAACTTTTAAAAATCACTATCATGTTTGTATCTGAGAATTGCCTCTATTAGACTGTGCAGGATGGTGGCTTCACAGCACCTGGGCGACTGGGGCACGAGTTTGAAACCAGCTCAGCTGGGTGGAGTTTGCATGTTCTGCCTGCTGTGAAGCTGACAACGATTTTTTCCAACAGGCTTCTCTGAAGAAAAGACGAGACCGCAGACATTCGAAGATCTGACACGGGAAGCCCATATCTCGTGCTGAGGGACTTCAGAAACACACTCCTCTCACTACACACACTCCGTCATTGGCGCACAGGGCAGTTCGGGGGATCCTGGTCCGCAGAGGAGCCTCCGCACCAGTAAGAGCTGCACTTACTTGCTCCTCCAGCAGCGTCACCTTAACTTCCTCTGCAGGACATGTGGCAACTGCATCTGCAGGACAGCAGCTCAACCCCAGGGGTCTGTGTGTGGGGGGCCAGCTAACATGTCAGCACGCGATTCTAGAGCAGACCTCTGCAGGAGCAGGGTCCACACACACACACACACACACACACACACACACACACACACACACAAATTGATCCACGACGGACTGCACACCTTTTTCCACACCTCAAACCAACTGCAGGCCACTTCAAAGCTGTAACCTGAGATGAGTCCACGTCTGCTGGTCATCTAACCGCCAGTAAGAACCTTGCTATCGCTGTGCTTTTGGAGTTGCTGCAGGTCTGTCGCAGTTCACATTAGTCAGGCCTTGAAAATATTGCAGAGACCAGCTCTTGAAAGGAGCCGCAGTGGGTGGGTTTGGAGCGCGGGGCTGCATGTGGCAGTGCGTTGAACGGCACGTCTTCCTTGATGCTTGTTGACTGTGCGGATGGTGACTGGAAACGCAAGGCCCCTGCCTGCGATCACCTGAGGTTTCCGGATGGGATCTGAGGCGGGATTTCTAATGGACGAGGGAGCAGGAGCCCGAAAGCCGTCATTGCTGAGCGCAGAGAAGAAACGGCAGTGCTGTGAAACCAGCCCACCGTGCAGTGACACTGCTGGGGGGGGGGTCAGAGGTTAGCCTGAGACAACTGGTCCTGAAGAGGCTGAAGCTCACAGGCCCTCGGCGGCACCGGCACACCGGCGAACACGACAAAAACACGGAATGCAATTTCCCTCACTGCGAGAGCGCGAGTTCCTTAAAGACACTGGGGATTCCGCCATCTCCGGCACGCTCTCCATCCGTGAAAATCGATGCTAATGGTGGTCGGGCCGTTGGGCGGGAACACCGAGCGGCGGACCGAGCCGCTAAAACGCGGAAGGCGCACCAGCGGGACAGATATTAACTGCCATCGGCACTCGTTCTGGCTTTATGTACAGACCGTGCCGCTGGGAAATAAGAAAAATGAATCGCATCGGGGGGAAGCAGATTTGTTTTGTACATGAGCAGCTCCATCCAGCAGCGTTGTTATTGCCGGTGTCCGGAAAGTGACCTCTCTGCTTCGCCTGCCGTCTAGCGCGCGTGCTGACTTTTTCCTAATCGTATTTCCTGCTCCGCAGCGAGGCCCGCGCCGGGTTCGCCGGGGAGAAATGGGTGGGAATGTCGGGGGGTGGGAGTGGGGGTCCGTGGGCAAAATTGCGCAAAAACGAAGCCCGAAGACAGAACGGTGCAAAATTATTGTTGGGAAAAAAAAACCAGAGGACCCCCCTCCTGGCGGTCTGGCGCATCACGGGGAAAAGCTCCCGAGCAACAAGAGTCAGATGCTCGTGCAACGCCAATGCGGACGAAACAAGAAAATGACATACAGATCGTTCCGCTTAAAAGGGATTGAAGGAATTAAGTTTTGCACAAATATTAAGAGCTGCTCCTCTGTGGGGAAACGTGGGCATGAGAGAGGAGCAGGGCAGCAGGCGGGAGACAAGGAAGAGGCACGTAGTCGGCTGTGTTGTGACGTGAAGATCGATGGCCTCTTCTTACCGCCAAGGATGAGACGAAATCCGACACCGACGGCCGAATCGCTGCACCCCGCGACTGGCAGGTGCAACTTCCAGGCAACTGCTGTTTCTCCCGGTGATAAACACAAGTTGCCGCTTTGGGTTTCAAAAGTGATTCTGAAGTAAAACGTGGTACTGAGCTGGACACACTATGGTATCTACCACACGTACCTGCAGCCCTTTTCTCCTCCCGGTGTCTTGGCTGCTGTGTCTCCCTGCTCTGGATCACTGAGCAAATCACACGTTTAAGGTGAGATGGTGGGGCAGGAGGTGGTCGCACCGAGAACGGAGGTGAGAACAGTCAGACTTCCCTTCTTCGGACTTCGTGCCTACCCCTTTCCAGGATGCTGGGCCTTTGGGCCTCCCGATCGCGGTCCTGCGCTGGGTTTTGCAGGGTTTTTGTAGATGGCCCCCCTGAGAAGCTGTGGTTTCCCAGAAGTGCTACAGAATAAATGGACCCAGTTCTGGGAAGGACTTTGGTGGAGATGGACTCGCATACAATCGAAAGAAGCTGAGCTACTTGGTAACACTGGGCCCCGTGAACGACGTCTTAGGTTTATTCAGACATCCTGGAATGAATCTGCAGTTCCCCCTTTGACCTGCTTTCATCGAATCTTCTCTTTTTTCTATTATAAGCCAGAATCGCAGAAACGGCTCAGTTGTGTGAACATCTAAAGGTGGTTTCAAACTCTGATGCCACGTTTTAGCAGGTGACCAGCACGCCCTTTGACCTTAAAGCGTCTTTCTGCATAAAGGGGAGCAGGTGGTTAGATCCACAGCCTCTCAACCTGAAGGACACAGGTTCAAATTCCCACCTGGGCTCCTTACCCCCTGCAGACACTGAGTCTCCTCTGCCTGTGCTGGCAGGAGGTCTACTGAAAGGCAGTGTGGACCCTGGGGTTGTGTGTTCACTTTCACGGGGGTTCCCTTGAGGTACAGGCTCAACTGGGGGGGCCCCTTCCTTCGAAAGTCCAGACGTATCAGACTGTCTGAAAGCGGATCATTGTGGAACTTCTGCTACCCACGTGTGTAAATGTCTTACAGAGAGCCTGTAGCTCCAGCTGTAATCAGACTGAGATATTTCATTTAAAAATATATATATTTTTTGCACATAAACTCACACGCAGAGCAGAAAAGAGTGATGTGACTGAGCCTGGTTTAGGTTTTCACGTTTCATAAAATACACTGAAGTCTGACGGAAGTTGCCTCGGGGGGCAGCTGGCATTTAATCAGTTACAGTGGTGTGGAGCCGCTTGACAGTTTTTCACCCCCTCAAAGCTGCAGAAAGAGCAAAAAGTCACTAAGTGCCCCGGTGGCTGTGGAAACCACATGGCTGCCACTCAGCGAGGGAGCTGGAAAACCAAGGGCCTTTCGGGTGAAGACCCACGCGTCTGGAAGAAACCACGCGACCTTACGGCTGGAGAAACCGCTCGGCTGCCCGCCGCGCAGAGGTTCGAACGCCTGGAGGAACCTGGCTGCCGAACAGCCCGCCGTGCTGGAGGAACCACACGGCCGTTTGTAATTTAACACTGCTGCGGAACAGCTACCGTGCAGAAGGTACACCAGCGAGGGCTACGAGAACCAGAATTTACCCGTTTCTTTTAGCTCCCCTCCTCTGCTTCACAAGGCCTTTATTCACATTGGCAAGGACTTAATTTGGATTTTGGTGCTCGTCCCCACAGGCCGGACCACTGAATAGGTCGGAAGTCCTCTGCGGGGTCGGGTAGCCCAGGCTGTCCAACATGCTTTGTGGGGGTGGATTTTTCCCACAAGTCCACACCAGATAAGCGCACGTCTAGATTTCCTTACATCGAGGAAGAGATGCACAGCGGAGGCGGTCGAGGTACGACGTCTATGTAAACCTTTGGGAAATTCCCATTACGGCGGCGCGAACTTGAATTTAGCTCCCGCCCCGTGGTGCGCGTTCCTCTATCCTACGGCCAGAACTTCAGTGCATTTCCTACCCACGACCTTCTGCTGCCCCCAATGCCGCTCTGGGACGGTGCCTCCTCACAGTCTTCCCGGACATTCATTGCCGCTAGCGTCGCGCTGAAAAAGTGAGGCTGCTGGAGAATGTTTAAAAAAATTTCTATATATATATATATATATATATATATATATATATATATATATATATATATATATATATATATATATATATATATATATATATATATANATATATATATATATATATATATATATATATATATATATATATATATATATATATATATATATATATATATATATATATATTAAGAACAGCACTATTTAATTCAATAAATGTCAGCAGCAAAACGTAGCGCGTAGGAGGCAATCTTGTCAGGGGCCAGTTAAGGTCTGGTGATTCGGTCTTAGGAAAACACCAGAAATGAGCGGCAGGATTCGCAGCGTTTTACAGACAGTGACTGCTGATGTAAAAATCATCCACGGTCGTCTTCCTTTTGTTTAAACAACCGACACAGCAGCCCGGCTCACCTCGCTCTTCTCAGCTGAGGTTGGGGTGACAAACCGGAATTGTTAATCTCCTTGTGCCTCCTCTGAGCACGGTGATGCCGTCCCCTCGGACACACACACACACACACACACACACACACACACACACACACACTCACCGATCGCTGCCAGGGTGTGTTTGTGTTTGCAGTAGGCGATAGGAAGGTGGAAGGCCAGTGTGTCCTCTAGTGGTGATGGTTCGGTGGAGGACGGCGCAGCCCTGAGACTCGAGCGCCAGGTGACGTTCAGAGCCGCCGCGGTTCATTGTGTCGTCGACGTAAAGTTCTGCTGTGGATTTCTTCTGCAGGATCTGCGCAGGCTGGACTCCTTAATGGAGTCGCCACGAGCCTCAGGGACTCGCCTGTTACCCCGACCAATGACCCTTCTGCTCTCAGACTGTCAGAGGTGCTCCGCTCGAACCCCCCTGGGGGTCAGCGGTCTACTTACGGTTCTTCGCATGACAGCCTGGTGAAGCACTACTTAATACAGTCAGAAAGGAGAGTAAAATCAACAGCCCACACCGTGTTCAGAAACCTTTACAGCATTACATTTTATTTGTATGATTGATCTCGTGGGACCAATAACACGTTGACGAGAACCAGGATAAAACCCCAGAAATGACCGTTTCGAGATTACAATAAATTGCACTTAATCGCACTCTAAACAGCAATGGATATAGAAAACAACGTAATAAACCTGCAGATGCTGGTAGGAAAACAAATCCCCGAATAAATTAAGATAATTCTGGAACTTCATTACAAAAAGGATCACCACATTATTGGCTTTACAGTCAAGACTGTTTTTCACCGGAGCGGAACTCCGTGAAGGATGGAGACCAACAGCGCAGAGTAGCAACGTGACCTTAGCTCCAGTACGAGGAGGAAAAAACAAAAAATAGCATTACTATCGAGTTCCCTTCCAAGACAAACACAAAAAAACAAAACAAAACAAAAAAAAATACAAAAGTGTCTATATTGACATCGTGGGCCCTGGGAGAGCCTACGACAGCGAGAAAGCCATTGCTCAACTTCTGATCACGACACGATACATGAACATCTCAAACATGCCAACACCTTCCAGTTTGTACAGATGACAGCTACTGCCGATAGCTGGGACGAGGGCGCGGGAGCGTCGTCGGCCCGCCAGGCGACGGTGACCCCCGCGCCCCCTCCCGGGGGACGTCCGGCGGTGGCTCGCGCTCGGAGGCGAAAGCGACGAGCAACGTAAATCCGCACTTAAGCTACGGGACTTAGAGCGCGACACCACATTCTACTGCATTTGAACAAAGATGTACATTTTGCTGGGAGAAGGAGTGCAGATGGCTGTTACTCAGTGCAGGGACACGCCCGAGAAAAGCACTTTTCTCCTCTGTCGTCACCTTTCGGGGCCCCTGGTGGCTCCGCCCAGACTCCGCCCTGCCTCTCACCGCGACCCGCGACACCTTCGGTGACAACGACTGGTAAACAACACACTTCCAGACTGTAAGGATGTAATGACACCTCCGCAAAGTGTTCTGATTTTTGTGCACGTTTAAAAAACCTTTTGAGTCAATTATGGGGTGGGGGGGGGGCAAAACAGAAACAGGGGTTGTCTGGGAAATGGCCTTGAACTGCCTGTCAGAAAGCACCAGCCGATCAGCTTGCTCCGTCGTAGCGGTCCGGTAGGAGGGAGGATCAGGCACGAGGCTGACCGGCTGAGCTGCCCAAGGATGGGCGTGGAAAACATGGGGGGGGGAGGCGATACTGGCACTTCCTGGTCCCTGAACCAATCAGCAGAGGCCGTTAAGACAGGGGGGCCAACATCGCGAACAGCCATTGGGTCTCCCAGACAGAGGCCGGCCATTAACACCGTCACACCGGGTGCACAAAAATAGAGCTAAATGCTATACAACCTGGGATCGGTTAGTCTGGCGGTCCGATAGGAATAGAAAAATAGTCTAGGCAATACAATTCGATGGCTGAAAAAAGAAAAAGGCAAAAAAGAAAAGCAAACGAAAACGTTCCTTAGTCCGTACACAGCGCAGCACAGTCGTGCGTAAAGAATATTTACAAGCGTTTTTGCGGCGAGTCGCGCTCTCGTTTCCGCGCGGCGCTCACGCTGTCCGGCAGGTCCCGCGGGAGTCTTAAGCAAATGCGTCGCTTTCAGTTCGAGTTCGCAGAGGAATCTCGTCCCTGCCGGACGGCGGGGAGGGCGGCCGAGGAACCCGGAAAGCGGTTCCGTCGTCCACGGATCGAGTCCGTCCGCCGCCGCCGGCTCGTTCCGGGTCCCGTCCGGCGAACTCCCGGTCCTCCAGAGCGCCGCTCCTCGCCGCTTTCCTTTTCGGACCCCCGGTCGGTGGGGGGGGCGCCGCCCCCAGAACTACACGCCGCAAGATGAGACCGTGTCCACGTTTGAAACACACAGGCATCAGACTGCATTTGAAAATGCTAAACGGTGCCTTTCAGAGAAGAAACAATAATATTGACACGTAGGCGTTTGTTTGAGTCCGGTTACCAGCGCGCAGCTCGCGCTGTGATTCCATTTTGGTTTGGTGACTTTAATTTGGCTCAAACGCGATGAATTTAAACTGCAGAAATGGAGCCCGATGCCCCGATAAGTCAGACGGTTTGTTTTCAGATGGACCCCTGAGCTGTCGAAGGAAAAATCAGCTCCGTGGAAGTTGGTCTGGGATTAGTTTTAGGCGTCTAGCACACACACACAAAAAAACAAAAAACCTTTTATTAGCACCTATCATTTTTACACCAATTTTTTTTTTTTTAAAAAAAAAAGGCTATCGAAACAACAAACCTTATTCGTGTAGCTCTGAACGCACATTTCCAGCCATAATGCCAACAATACACCTGCGTGTTGGAGGACTGATCAGAAAAAGTCAGTCAATGCAGTAATAAACCTGTACAAACCATACAGTGCATTTGATTGTTTCTTTATTCACGTTTACCATAAATTTTAATAAACTAAAATATTTAAAATTTATGAAGAGTATAAACATCAATGCATGACAGGAAGAAAATTCTCTGCATTTTTCAGGTTTTATTTAATGTATAAACACTTTACATAAATTACTTTCTCTGAGACTAATATTTAATGAGCGAATAGCTGGGACTCCGTATAAAAAGAAAATTCAGTAAAGAACCTTTCTCAAATAATGCTTCAAAAAGTTTTTTTTTTTTTTTTGTTTTTTTCTTTTTAAATCTATAGCCTTGTCGGACGCGGTTGCCTGTCGATTCCTTTATTTCCCAACGCGACTCGCTCAGACTCTGCCCCGAAGTGACCCCGA
This sequence comes from Arapaima gigas, assembly GCA_900497675.1. Lineage (NCBI taxonomy): Eukaryota > Metazoa > Chordata > Actinopteri > Osteoglossiformes > Osteoglossidae > Arapaima > Arapaima gigas. Next base: position 278,474 of record UFQX01000611.1, read on the forward strand.
CCCCGACCCCTATGATACCGTTTAAAAATCGCGAGCGCCGGCAGCCGCGGGCAAAGTCCTTATAAACAGCACAAGAGAAGCAGCTGGATGAAGGAACGTTGGCGACTCCCAGTTTCTCCTGGGGACCGAGATGCATGTTATTAAGAGCGAAACTACTTGTTTATTCATTTCTTCATATAAGCAAAGGTCAACCATTCGGAATGAAAACAAACAGCCGATTATAGACACCGTCGTGTAACGAAATCGACAGGCTTTACATGTATTAGTCCGTGTGAGTGCGGTGATATGCGCTGTGTAAACTTTTTTCTTTTTTTTTTTACAACTTTATTTATTTATCTTTTTTTTGAAGCAGGTCACCTTTTAAGGTTATTTGTAAAGACATTTTCGCTCGTACAAACCACCCACCCCTCGGCTCCTGGACTCCGCAGTTCAAACAAGGCTTTGCCGCCGACACGGGTGCCGCGGCACTGAATAGGCCCAGAGTTGAAGGTCGTTCTCGACGATCAGTCTGTTAGCGGCTGTACGCCGAACCCACCCCACCCCCCCGCCCCGCCCCCCCGTCTCTTTGGCAGCCGGTGATGGACAGTCTGTTACCTCTTCCCTATTTCGCTCTGCCTAAGGAACTGGATGTTGTTGGCGCTGTCGGCCAACTCGGGGTACTGCTCCACGGAAAGTACGTAGTACCCGTCGTAACCCAGCACCTTGCCGCTGCTCAGGAGCTGCCTCTTCTCGCCCTCGGTCCAGAGGCGGGCGCCTTCCTCGCCGTCGCGCACACGCCGCTGCTCCCGTGCCCACGCCGCTGCCAGCGCCCTCTGCCGCGCCTGCTCCAGCACCCGGGCCTTCTCCTCGTCCAGCGTCACGCCGTAGCGCACGTGCAGCGCCAGGGCGCCGTGCTGCAGCTCCACGTCGACGAACCTGCGAGTCCTGCCGTTGACCACCGTGGTGGACTGCGACACGGTCACGTTGACGCCGTTCTCCAGGGCCTTGCGCCCGCTGGTCAGCCGCAGCGCCCCCAGGTCGCTCTCGGGCAGCGACGTCTTGATGAAGTAGTGCGTGTCGCGGCCCTCCACCGTGTAGTGCAGGTTCTCCAGGTAGAAGGCGTTGTTCAGCACGGCTGCCACCTTGATGCAGTCCTCATTGGCAATGTTGAGCGCGTTGGTGGTCACCAGGCCTTGGCTTATTGCGAGCATGACCCCCTTCCCGATCAGCGACTTGACGGTGGAGAACCACAGCCACGGCTTTTCCGGACTGGCTCGCCGCCGGCTCAACTGGATCTCGGGTAGCCTCTTGAAGGACAGGAAAGCCTTTGCTTGTCGGATCACTTCCTGCTGGACTCCGGAGACGGACTGCGGACGGGAGCAACACACAACGTCTGTGATTAAACGCGCAACAGATCTCTTGGCTGACCAACTGCAGGGCAGTCCGACATTTTCTAAAGGTCATCGGAACTACTCAGTCTGAAAGGCAACAAAACTGAAGGACAAGGAAGAAAAAAAAACGGCAGATTTTCATCCCGTTGTCCTTCTTTACGCAGCCAATGTTGATTTCAGGATAAATCAGACAACATTTTTCGGAAAATCTGAAAGGATTTAACACTTGAAGCCGTTTCATTCTGGAGAGTAACTGGTTGCTGTCGCATCTGCGTTCCCCAAAGGACCAGCCCAGGTGTCGTAACTCGACAAGGTCTTTACTACTGACTACAGGGAATTCTTACTGAGTAACGCTATAGCCTTACTGGTAGGTCGTCCCAAAGCTGACTCTTCTTCAGCTCCAAGGATGATTCTGTAAGACCAAACTTGGGAATCGGGTAGCCGGGAATGACGTTGTGAAGGTGGAACCCGAACGTCACCAGCCAGGTGTTGACATCTGCAAAGGTGAAGAGAAGCACCGCAATGCTTAATCTCGAACGTCTTTGGTTTTGGGACTTGAGAAACAAAGAGTTTATAAATCTGTCCCAAACAGAACCAAATGAACGAGAAATGAAGCAAACATCTCCGCGGGGATCAAACACAGGTTCTTCAGAAACAAATATGAATCGTAAGGACCTGCTGAGGGAAGAGTCTACAGCGAGGAGATCAGGTCGGTAGCATGATTTTTAAGCTCGTGTCAAGAAGAACTCCTCACGCTTTGTCTTACCTGTGACGTACTCCTTCACCTCGTGCACTTTGCTCACGGGGTTGTTGTTTCGGAACATGTAGAGGTTGAAGGGAGCAGGGTCCTTCCCCACCCTCTTCCACGTGGAAATGTCGGGTGTGGTCCACCTCCCAGTTAGGATGTCATAGTCTCTCTCCCCAAAGTGCAGTAGCTTGGTCAGAGGGTCGAAGAGGCCCCCGTGGAAGCCGATTACGAGCTGGAAGTCGGGGTTTGAGTCGAAGTACACCTCGCCGTACGCCGTGTACAGGACCTGCTTGAGGAGGAGCCCGTTGCTGCTGAAGACGGCCAGCGGGGTACCCGTGTTGTCGCAGGCGATGTAGAACTCCTCCCCGCTGCTGATCTCCATGGCAAAGAGGTGGCCCTGCAGGTCATAGTAGAGCGAGGTGATCTCCGAGCTGGAGTGGTTGTAGACGTGCGTGATCCTGGTGGGGTAGTTCAGGTCCGCGTAGAAGAACTGGAGGTGCTGCCCCAGGCTGGTGCGGGTGGCAACTCGCCTGCCTAACCCGTCGTAGCGGTACTGGATGGTCCAGCCACTGGCCTTGCTGTAGACACGAACGAGAAGACCCTTGGAGTTGTACTCAAAGATCTCAGTGCCCCTCTGCCGCAGGAAGCCGTCCTCGTCCATGCGGTACTGGATGTCGCCGAGGCGGGTGATGCGGTCGCGGAGGTCGTAGCGGAGCGGGAGGAGCCGGGCGTAGTTGCTGGGGTTCAGCAGGTGGAGGTTTCCGTTCAAGTCGTAGTTGTAGCGCCAAATGATCTTCTCGTTCAGGTAGACCGTTTGGAGCTGCCCATCCACGTCGTACTCGTAGCCATACTTTGTGGTGTTGGCGAACGGCCCGATTTTAACCTCCCTCTTCGTGACCCTGTCCATATTGTCATACTGTATGGTTATCCAGTACATTAGCGAGCGGAATATTTCATACTGGATCTCTTTAATCCGCCCGTGGGCATCGAAATGCTTGGTGTAGGTCATGACGGCGGTGGAAATGATCTGGTTGATGTCGTAGTAGATGACGCCAAACTTCCCGAACTGCTCCACCTTCCCGGAAATGTCATCGAACTGGTAGAGGTCGATGGGAAGCGGCGTCTCGTTGATGACACCCTGCATGCTGGTGACGCGGAAGCTGTTGTCGTACGTGTAGTCGAAGCGCGCGTTCACCATGCCGTCCTCGCTGAAGCGGAAGATCTGCCTGTCGACGAGGGGTCCGATCTGCCGGTACCGGATGGTACAGATGAACCCCTCGCTCTGGAGGTTGACCGTCTTCAAGACCCCCGCGGTCTCGTCGTAGGTGAAGCTGACGCGGGTGCTGTCGTAGAGGATCTCGGACAGCTTTGTCTGCCGCCTATACTTGTAGAGGACCCTGCGTCCTGTGCCCAGGTGCGCCACCTGGAGAAGCTGTCCGTCCTCACTGTAGTCCACCACCACGGAGGCGTTGCTCTCAGGAGGACTGTAGATGTTCCTGTAGTAGCCCACCGAGCGGATGGTCTGCATGGTGTGCCGGGCCACGCTGGGCATGGTGATGGCCGACAGCTGGTCCTGCATGTCGTAGTCAAAGATGTACTGACGTTGGCTGTGAAGCAGAAGCACCATGGACTGGAAGGAGGGAAGGAGGACGAGTTACACAGATGCCCATCATAAAAAAAAAACAAAAAAAAAACAAAAAAAAAACATGGCACAAGAAACTGACACTAAAGCAGTTATTAACTTTCAATTCTGGCACTGAAGTCCTCTTTAATGCACTTGGACGGATAATTGTAAAGCAATTTGCAATTATTAGTTTGGGCTTCATAGAGCGATGATAGTTGTGGCGTAACGTGGGGTAAAATCACAGTCACTTAGCCAAGCAGCGGGTAGCGAAAGGCGCGTCGCGTAAAAGAGAAAACGGGCTGTTATTACCCATCATCTCCCTGTGTAAAGTTTCAGTTGACGGCGCTCGTAAGGCAGCTCTCTTTATTGCTGCACGACGGCTCGCGTCCCGTCGCCGCGACAACATAAAAAGCAGCGAAGTGCTCCTAAGGAGCTATCGATGAGCCGTTTGGCGCGCTCCCAGATTGAACTCGGCCTACTCGAGGAGGCACCCCGACGACGCGACGGAACCGGGAGCTCCAGTCTCCCTGCCTGCATTTGAGATTGGAAAAAAAAGGGGGGAAGATCCGTGATTCCGAGGACACCCATCCGTGGTGGGTGTCTGCAGCGCGGGAGGAGAGTGGGGGGGGGGGGGG
>UFQX01000611.1:282875-313559 GCA_900497675.1 Arapaima gigas
GGGGGGGGGGGGGGGGGGTGGGGGGGGGGGGGGGGGGGGGGGGGGGGGGGGGGGGGGGGGGGGGGGGGTCCTTCGCCTTGTCAGCCGTACTTGGACGGATGTTACTCGAGTGTCTGCCGTGGCATGTGTTGCCGCGCCGATTTCCCTCCCCGCGTCACGCTAGCCGCGCCGGTGAAAGAACCGGAAAAGCTATGCATATTTAATGGAGAGGAGCGCGGAAGCGTCCACGCGGTCCAGTCGAGCCGCCCCTGCCGAGGCGAGCGGGGCTTCAGAAGCAGTCCGGCCCGCTCCTACTGACGTTAACCGCGGGCTTGGGGACCCAAGGGGGCCTGGGCTAAACAGCGGGGAATTTACTACAAGTGGTTGTTTGAAAAGCGGAAATGTTTGTCGTACGCGGAAACGCGGCCTCGCCCACCTCTCCGACGGAGGACGCAGACGCAGCTCAGGCCGCCGCTGATACGGCTGCGGCCGAAACTCCTCTTTTCCTAAGTGTCGGTTAAACCCTCCGGGTTCTCGTACAGGATCGATCAAAGGTGCGACTTTGAATGACCGTCAAAGTGCGTCAAGGTGGAGGTGGGGTGAAAGCGACGCCCTTATCGACTGTGTAAGGCGTTTACAGGGAAATTACTCTATTTTACCCTGTCGATAATAACGGCAACGCCTGGCAAGTCCAGAGCCCCTTCCCATCCGCCCCCCACTCCTCTCTCCACCTTCTGAGAACCTTGGTTAGTGCTCAGGGTGCAAACCCTGAGTTTCGGCGCCGTTTCATTCCTGCGTCGAACCTCTCGGGACGTCAGTCTCCCTTCTCTCTTCCTACGGCACCTGGAGGCAACTCAACTCCCACAATCTGTGCATTCAGTTCAAATGCTTTAACAACGGAATAATTTGTGAGAGACCCTCATGTCTTCGGTTACCTGCCTTCTTCCTTTCCAAACACCTGCTTTGTTCTGAGCGGTCGGGCTCAGTCGGGCTCTGAGTTTTACCCTCTTTCCGAACCGACGTCCGGTTATAAAACAAGGGAGAGACGTGCGGTTTTTCAGACTTCCTTCGGTGCTCCCGTCTATTAACCAGGCCATTTTTCTGGAAAATTTCTCTGGAAACTGCCTTCACTTTCAATAAAAAATAAGAAAAAGGAAATACAAAAAAAAAAAGATTTTCTGCCTCTGGACACCGGAATACTGGAATCCAGACCGGGGTGTGAAAATGGAAATAATATTAGATTTTCTTTTTCCATCCACCTCAAGATGATATTGAACAGATCGACCCTCTTAGATGTTTGTGCATCTGCGGCTGTGTGTTTCTGCAGGTGTGTGTGTGTGTGTGTGTGTGTGTGTGTGTGTGCGTGCGGGAGAGTGTTCACGCTGCTCACAAACAGCTGACTTACACGGTTTTCAAGATGCAAATATTTTCTGCTTTATTAACTTATTTTAACTGTATTTTCTTTTCCGTTTCCTATAATTTTCTGTCTGTAGCTGAGCAAATGTGACCTGTGTTCACCTGCATTGCCAACAGAGGGCAGTAAACAACACGCAACCCAAATAGGAGCCTGGAACCCGCCTTGATTCAACTCACTTCCACAGTGTTTACAGCTCATGTTCCTCCATGCTGGCGATGAGTAATAAGACGAAAGATGTTTGTCATACAACGAATAGTTCGACAACCAGCACTGAACTGGAGCAGAGACAAGGTGTCTAACAAAATGAAAATGTGGGAGATTTTTGCAGGAAGTGAACAGGAGGCCGCCCCCCCGGCGAAGGAATGCGTCTTTGAATTTAACCCCAGAGGCGCAGCTTCGCTCAGGAGCTTCCAGAGCGTCTACCTTTCGGTGCAGTCGGGCACGTCTTCACTCACCTTCTCCAGGTAGGTGTAGCTCCAGGTTTTGCCGTCGGCGAAGGTGCGGGAGACGATGCGTCCCTGGCTGTCGTACTCCACCCTCTCGACGGTGGGCCCTCGCTGCAGGCTGGTCACCTGGCCCGTGGACGAGTAGGTCAGGTTGACCGACATCAGCTTGCTGCTGGGCACCCAGAGGACAGGGTGGCCCGAGGTGTCATACACAATCTTGAGCAGGAACTTGCGGTGGTCGTCGTATATCTTCTCTGTGCGCAACGTGCGGTCGTAGTCCACCGACAGGAGGTTCCTGCCGTTCACCTGCGTTTCGGATGGAGGGGTGTGAAGAAACTGACGTCCGGTTTTAGCCATGCCAGCTTATTTCAGCTTTCCCACACCGGCTACTTTCAACCAGCAGCCGATCGACGGACGACATTCGAGGGTGAGTGCAACTCACAAAATAGCGACCGAGCGGCTCAAAGCGTCACCAGCCCAACTCCTTTTCCACAAATAAGACACAAATCTGCGATTCAGATACAACAGCCCTGTATTTTTTTTTTAAGCCACTCTCAACCTTCGGGTCGCTCCGTTACAATGACTTCGTGCCACCTCCTCCCCGGGCGACGGCCTGAACTCCGTCACCCTCGGCGAACTTGGCACCCGGGGCCAGATTTAGCAGAAGCGCAATAAATCAGAAACAAACCCGAGGTTCCCACACCTCTCTGCCGCCGCACCGCTTAGACATTTGCTGTTTATGCAGAAAAGGAGGACAGTTTAGAAAATACTGAGCCGACACAACAATGACCCCGGACCCTGGCAGCTGCTAGGTGACACCTTTATCCGAGGTGACAAGCGCTGCCGGACACATGCCGCTAAACTTCCCGTCGCGTCCCCACACGGCACCGGGCGTCTCACCCTGAGCTTGCGGCCGAACACGATGACGCGGCCGCGCGTCTGCTCCTTGCGGAAGCGCCACTCCACCAGGTTCTGCCCGTTCTCCCCGGGCAGCGACATGTTGCGCCGCGCCACCGTGGGGTTGGCCGTCCCCGCCAGGATGTGCGGCTCCGTCTGGTAGTGCGTGTCCATCCCGTTGGCGTAGATCACCCTGAGCGAGTTGTCGTAGCCCACCTGATAGCTATTCCTCAGCTGGTCTGTAGGGGGCAGGACAGAGGAGGGTTAGCGGCAGACACGCAGTCGACTCTCGCCGATATCCTCTCCGTGAGCTCGGCCGAGGTCTCCGGCTGCTCGCGGCCTCGACGGGCGCCGGGAAAGGGCACCGGGAACAAAAGCGCCCCAGATCTTATCCAGACGCGGGGGTGCCTCCCGGATAATCCCCCCTCTCCCCTCTCTGCGCCCGGCGCCACCCGCCTGCGCAGACACGGCTCCCCGCCACCAGGACCGACAACTCGGGAGGCCATTTTTAATTAGCGCCGAATTCCTGGGCGCCGGTTACAATCAGGCCCACATTGTTGGTGCCGACGCCCCGTTTCACTCTGGGCTGCGCTGCGGGGCAAAGAACGAAATTGAGTTCACCGCTTGCCCGCGGGGGGTCAAAGCTATCGCTGACAAAGTCACCGCGGTCGCAAATGACTCTGAATGCGCCGGATGATGCTGATGCAGCTGCAGGTGTGAAATGGCGAGACCCTGACACGCCCGGCAGGTCACCCCCCCAACACACACAAGTGACCCTCGCAGCTGCACACAGAACGGACTGCTTTCTCCTGTCCGGCTGCCCACCTTGAACCAGCGTGTAGAAGGAGTCGATGGACGAGAGGTTGGTGGTGATGCTGACGTCCTCGTCGCGACCGGACGTCTCGATGTCCACCGAGATGGCCCTCTTCATCTCGCCGTGGAGGCTGGTCACCACGCCGGTGGGGAAGGTCACATTGGTCAGCCGGCCCTCGCTGTCATAACTGCATGGTGGTGGTGTTTGGGGACACACACACACACACACACACACACACACACACACACACACCATGGCAATGCAGTCAGAAGGAGTCCACGTACAGTACTGTGCAAAAGTGTCAGGCATGCAACTTGAATGTGTGTTGAGAAGTACAGGTAGATTCTGATCTACCATCAGGGGGGTTTCTGGTTGGTCCCAAATTCATTGTGCAGCCTGAGAATGACCTCAAACACCCAATCTCAGTCATACACAACTATGTTGAGCAAAAAGAAGGAATCCTGCAACAGATACTATGGTCCCCACAGACCCCTGATCTCAACATGATCGAGTCAGTCTGGGAGGACATGCAGAGACAGTCAAAGTGTGCAGAAGAACTGTGGCCAGTTTGGAAGAACCTACCAACCTCTACCTTAAACTGCGTGCAAGTTTGCATAAGAGAATTGATGGTGTTTTAAAGGCAAAGGGTCATGTCATTATTTCTGGAACCATCCTCGCTTTATAGCATTTTTCCCATAGGTGCCTAATACTTTTGCACAGTTCTATATATTTCACTCTCCATCATACGTGGTAGTTTTGGAGAAATCTGTGAATTAAAAGCTGTTTACGTGGCCGACGAGCGCGGGCGTTTGCGAAAGTCGCGAGGGACACAGACTCCACTTCGAATCGCCCGACTGATGAGAAGAATGCGGGTCGAACGTGTGCGGATGGCGTCTCCCGCTGCCATCCCACAGGAGACTCAGCAGCCGTTCTGTTTTTCCCCTCCATGCCAGTGGATATTTTACAAAGTGCTTTTTTCCCCCCAATTTGCTCGACTTGTCACTCCAGGCCCTTTTCAGGGTGACCCCTCCCGGGATTCGAACACGTAACCTTTCAAGTCCCAACAGGCCACCAGCTATGCTGTAGGTATTATTATTTATTCATTTATCTGACAACTTTCTCCAAAGTGACACACAAAGGAGGGTCCCCCCCAAGCCACCTCGGACGGCTTTGAACCAGGAACCTCACGCTGCAAGGAGGCCGTTCCGACCGCTGCCTAGACTCCCAGTGTTGCCCTGCTGTGATTTATTAGACGTCTGCTTTGCCTGCGCATCGTCTGCCAACGTCTACGACAGCAGGTGGGCTTCACAAAGCGGCGGGTGTCCCGGTCTGGACACACCTCGGCCCGGTCCGTCGTCAGGCGGGAAGCACAACGGCCGGGTTTGGTCTACTCACTCGAAGAAGGTGGTCCAGCCGATCTCGACGCTTTTGGTGGCCAGCAGGCCGCTGGTGCCGTGGTAGGTGAAGAGGACCAGTTCCTGGCCCTGGGCCGTCAGGCTCTTGAGGCCGCCGTTGGTGCCGATGGTGAGCCAGATCACCTGGTTGTCCGGCGAGACGATGCGGACGGGCAAGCGGTTGGGGTCCCTGCGGATTCGCAGCGTGTTCCCGCTGCTGTCCGTCACGGCCGTCAGGTCGTTCTCGTTGCTATAGCTGAAGTTGTACTTGTAGTCGCCGGTGACCAAGCTGGTAGTGTACTGGTGCGTGCCGTTCACGTCGAAGATGTAGAGCTCCTGCGAGGCCGGCGAGGCGACCTCGTAGAAGTTTGCCGAGTTGAGCACGGGCCGGTTCCGGCTGATGGCACGGATGCGAATGTTGCCCAGGTCGGCCACGTAGAGCGTGCCGTCGGGAGACACCGCCAGCGAGGACGGTGCGTTGAGCTTGGTGTCCTTGGCGTAGCCGTCGCCCGTCTGGTAGCAGTCGCAGTTGGCGTCGTTCTTGCAGTCGCACTCGGACGGCGCGCCCGCCAGGTGGGAGATCTCGCCGTCCGTGGACACCTGCCGGATGCGGTTGATCTTCTTCTCGTCCGTCTCGGCGATGTAGAGGACGCCGCTGTAGGAGACGGCGACGGCGCTGGCTGACTCCAGCGTCGTCTGCACGGCCCGCTTGCCCATTGCGTACTCCACCCCCGGCACCTGGCAGTGCATGGGCCGCCCGGCCACGATGCGCACCTGGCCGTTCTCGGTGACCTGCAGCACCACGTTGTTGTCCAGCACGTACATGGAGTTGTCCATGGGGTTGATGGCCAGGTCTGTGGGCCATTCCAGGCGGACCTGTGGCAGGGGACAAGCGGCGCACAGGACAGGTGAAGGCCCGGACATTGTAACACCTGGCTTTGGCTTTCAATCCTCGCCGCTTATTTTGCCACTGCTTCTTCCTCATCTATGAACATTGCTGCTAAATTTAAAATTTGGGTGCTCAGCACCTGCCGGGGTCTTTATTAACTGCATGCGACCTTCTAATCCCTTCCCAGCCCCCACACCCTGTGTCCCCAAGCCCTCCTTGTAAACCTCATCCCCGTGCGGCAGCTCTAATTAACCCCCAGCAAGCCATTCATCCGCCGTGTCGGTCGGGGACGGCGGTCTGGTGGCAGCAGTCCAAACTGCTGTGACATACGACTCGGCCCAAAGCTCCTTCGCGAAAGCGGGAGCTTGTCAGGGTGGGTGGGGGGGGGGGTGCTGATTAAAATGTAATGGAGGCTGAGTCGTGTACCTCGCAGCTCCCCGCAAGAACCAAAGCCTCCGTGAAGCCAGTTAGACTCCGATTCGCCTATAAATTATAAATGGTCAACGGTGAAAGTTTCCACACACACACACACGTGTATCTTGATGTATTTTTCAAACTCTCGGGGAAGAAAGAGTGCATTTAGCCAGTCGCGCCAGCTGGAATTCTGCACCCGGCGCTTCTGCTTCATCACGTCACCGCAAACTATCGCAAAGAAGTTCACAGCGGCCAAACCTGTATTGGAAACCATTTGGCTGGTGAATGAGAAACACACACACAGACACACACGTCACGAAGCTCGCAGTTACGCCGTTTCGCCGCAAAAGTCTGGGGGGTTCTGGGAGTTCAGACTCAAATCGCCACGGCAACGGGACTATGCAGGATCTGTTCGCGCTCGTGTTCACCCCTGAATCCAAAGTAGCTTCTGCTGGGGCTGTGAACCGGGCTGCCGGAATACGGAGAGGAACGGGGAGCCGAACGGGCATCGCCGAAGGCGGAGTCTCCTCCTGCCTCCGGCCACGGGGGATCACCGGCGAGCGGCGTACAGAGGCCGCGGGCCGAGCGGTCGGCGGAGCGGCGACACGCTCAAAGGCGGAACGGCTCCGCCGAGCTCACGTCCAGCTGTGACTGGCTTTCCTCAGCTGGTAGGAGCCATTATACAACAAGCTTTTTTTGTGACAAAGCCCGGCGAGTTCAGGAAGTGGTGTTTTATCCATCATGTGGAGTGAGCTGGGCCGTGAACCGGTGCACTGTGAGTAATGGCTACTGTCACCATCGGCCAGCGGAGCACCGTGACAGGAGCTGCCACCAGGGGGAGCCGAAACCCCGCTAGGCACGGCGCCTGCATGCTGATGTCCTGGGTTGGAAAAACACACACACACACACACACACACACACACACACACGCGCGCGCGACCAATTGGCAGAAGGCGGCACCGAGAGACAATCACCTGACGGATGTGCATGCTAGTGTCACAGGTCAAAGGTCGTGCGGAAGTGAGGTCGTTGGATCCCAGCAGGGTGGAGATGATGCCGTTCTGGTCGACCCTCCTGATCATGGTCCCGTCCACAAAGTAAATGACGCCGTTTTTGTCGACGGCGATGCCTGCGGGGGAAGGAGCAGACGTGACGGCTGCAGAGAACCGGGCCCTGCGCGATTCTCAGCCAGAACACGGAGCACACGTGTGTCGACTGTGGCTCCGCCCCACCCCCCCGCGCTCCCTCCACAATTCACGTTTTGCTTCTGCTGTTCAATTATTTCACACGTGAAGGAGAGGGAAACGCTGTTGCGCGAGCGTCTGCCGTGTTCAAATAAACTTTGACAAAATGTATATTTTAAAGGAGTCCGTAGGAAAAAAAAAACTAATTATAAGGCAGAAAGGAAGCAGGCACCCCCCCACCCCACCTAGCAGGTTTTCATGTTTTACATGTGATGAAGGGAGGGAGGAGGGGGCAGTTGCCATGGTTACCACTTCAGGTAAAATGCCAAACCCCAACTGACTGAAGGAGCAAATGCTTGTTATTCACGTGGCAGAACCAGACTTCCATCTGCATCCCTACTGCCCTTCGCTCAGGAGACGCCCGGGTGTTTATACCGCCCCCTACTGATCACAACAACCAGTGGCTTTACACGCCCGACTACAGATGAGGACCACAGCGTTTGTTGGACCTGTTCCTGGTTTTTGGGGGCAGCTGGAGAGTATCGCCCTCTGCTGGAAGCATCTCTGGTGGGTGTGGCAGGTTTCGGGGTGAAAGGGGGGGTGGCGGGGATGATGAATTTTGGAGGGCTGGCTTTCCGACAGTTTCCAGAGAAACGGACAGATGAAAAGTGTCACTCCGAAGCTCGGAGTCCTTTGGCCATCTGGGGGGGGGGGGGGGGGGGGCGGATTTCAACCATCTGCTGCTGACATATAATCGACATTTTCTCTCGCGTATTTTTTCAGCCGCTCGCAGTTCGAAGCAACCGGGTGGAGCGCATGATGTAAAAAGCGAGCGAGTTGCCCAGAAGAGATGAGGTCTCCTGCGGCCCCACACAAAGCACGCCTTTCCGAGGGGCTCGCAGGGTCCGGGACAGCGGGACGCCGGCTGGAGGCCGCTGCTCCATCACTCCTGCGAAAGTACAGCGGGGTACAATCGAGGTAAATGACACTTTGTACTTGACAGGGTCCCTCTGGGACGGTGGGGGACATTAATACAGGCGGGACGGACATGTGAAATGGGACATGTCTCTGGTGGCGTTTCCGCAGGATACATGCTGTAAATTATAAACGTCCCCCCCAGTCACCGCAGGGGGCCCCTTGGAATGGGAAGGGGAGGGGGGGTATTTTCGAGGTTTCGGCGCCTCAGATTTAACAGGTTTAAGACAACGGAGCCCTGAGCACCACTGACCTCAATAGGATTAGATGGAAAGTACAGTAGAGGGTACAGATGGAAACCTTCTGATCACACGAGACGCCGTTCTCACCGTTTCACTCCTCTCCTCATTTCTTTTAGTCACGGTTAAATGAGCACCGTCACCCCCCCCAGGGGGTGCCGAAATGTGGCGGGTTAGTTGGTACTAAAGTCAAAAAATAAACTGTAATCTTGGAAGAGGAAAAAAAATTACAAGAAGTCTTGCTTAATGGTAAGGAACCAGTTCTCCTGGCAGATCTCCTGGCTCGTACGCCGGAAAGTGTGTGTGCGGTGTCGCTCGCAGGAGACGTTTTCCCTGAAACAAACCGAACACGGCAAACAGCGCGAGTCTGTTTGTTCCCTTAAAGTGCACGTTTGTGTATAACATTATTTACACGTTACTGGAAATAACTACACACAAAGGCACACGCAAAAAAACACGATTTTACACACACCGCGGTACACTTTATAACCTTCCCAACTTCCCGACTTCTGAGAGACAGTCATCTAATACATTTCTGCTTGTGTTTTTTTGACTTCTCATTTATATGATTTAAATTTAATGATTCACTTTTTTAAAATGACAGCAGAGTAACTAAACGGAGTGTTTACGTGTAGGAACATTTGTACATTTTCCGATTTTTCTTCGAGGTGTTGGTCCATCGGTTAAACAGTGATAAAAAAGCGTAAATATAAATTTTTATTTCAATTTAAAATTTGACGCCCTTAATCGATTTTAGAGATTGGCGTCTCGGGGAGCCGGACCGATCGGTGCCTAGGGGGCGCCACAACCCCGGTACTGGCGCGAGCCACCCGGGCCTGAGCGACGTACCTTTGGGCCCCATGAGCAGGGCCTCGGTGGCCTTGCCGCCGTCCCCGCACCGCGCCTCGTCGAAGGGCAGGCAGTGCTCCCCCGTGCCGGCCACCACCTCGCCGTTCTGCAGCAGGTCCTTCACGCCGCTCAGCAGCTTGGGCCGGTAAATCCGGCGGGAGTTGGTGTCCGACACGAACAGGCTGCCCGTCATCGGGTCGGTGGCCATGTAGTACTTGTGGGCCGGGTTGTTGCTGCGGGGAGCGAGAGGACGGTGTGAGTTTCCACCTCACGGGTGACAGGGACACCGATGACACTGCAGCGCTTCAGCAAATAAAAATCTCTGCATACGAATATCAACACGAGAGACATCAAAGGGCGTCTGTGTACTTAATATAAAGACGAACCGAATAAATAAGAGTAATAAAAGTGTCAGGAGCACCACCGCACTCGACAGTGTCGATAAAAATGACAGCGCACATCTAATACGTCACAAAAGTGACACCGGCGACCACGGCAGCACAGTACAACAAAAAAGAATTTTAAATACAATTTCAGCAACGACAAAATTTTGATTAAAAGAGCAGCGATTTTCATTTAAAAAGCACCGACACTGATGACAACACAGTTTTGATTAAAAGAAAACAGGAAGATAATAAAAACAACTGGCAGCGCAATTCTGATCTACCGAAAAAATGATTAAAAAACACTGACCGATGACACGACTGTTAAATGATAAAAAATTTTGATTAACAAACAATGGTGAGGTGGATAACATCATTTTGATTTAAAAAAAAAATCACCGATCAAAACACAATTCTGCTAAAAAAAAAAAAAAAAAAATTCCAAAAACGATGACAATTTTGACAATAAAACAAATCAGCCATAACACTCATGACATCATTCTGATTTAACAGGACGCAGTGATGACAAAAAGGCCATTTTTTGATTATAATTTGATTAAATAAAAATTCTGATTAAAAACCAAAATGTTAACACAGGTAACCACTTTGATTAAAAATGCAGTGAAAACAGAATTTTGATTAAAAAAATAAAAAAACACAACAGTAACAAGTACAGCGACAAAAGTTTAGGTTCGAGCGAGACGACAACGGCGGCAAAGTGCCGACGCCGAGCAGGATTCTGCACGACGGACAGGGAAACGCGGTAAAAGCTGCCGCTGTAAGGAGCGTAACGCGGTACGACGGGCTGTTGCTGTTGTGACAAGATTTCGACGTCGCGTCGCTTCGGCACGAAACGCCTCACCTGCACGTGGATGTGCTGGAGGTGCTTCGGATTTTTTAGGTTAAAAAAAAAAAAAAAAATACACCCAGGACCTTCCAGACACCTTCAAATGCGGAAACGGGGGATGGACTGTGCTTCACGATGACGGTTGGCACGTCGGCGCAAACGCAAACGGCGGAAAAACGATTGTCTCACTAACCAAAAAAAGGGTAAGAATAAGACCGCCGCCCGTTGACGGAACGGCACGACGGAGCGGCGAGCACGAGGTTTTTGCCCGTTTTGCAAGGTATGCTGGGAAGGCTCCCGCAGATATGCGGGGAAGACAACGGAAAAGGCGAACGGCGTCGGACGACGGCGCGCAGGCGCGGCGGGAACGGCTCCTTCATTAGGCGAGTCTGAGGTTTGAAGTTGATGGACCCTAATGGGCGCGAGGTCGATAGCGGCCGGCCGTACGGCGCGCAGAGGCGCAGCGCTAACGCCGAGGCCAAAACGGCGTTCTAACAAATCCTCGAGACGCCGCCGTCACATTAAGTATTGAGCAGCCAGAAAGCTTTGGCACAAATGAATAGCTGAGCAGACTGATAATTCATTAACATTAATACGTAATGGGGAGTTATTGCTGCACTCAACTACTAATAAATGATCCCAAAAGGCGGCGCAAAAATACCGTTTGTTCCACACCTACCCGGGCGCTCCGTACACTCACACACACACACACGTAATGGTTATAATAATTGTTAACTTTCTGTTATCTGAAGGCGACAGTGTTTGATAGTGTTACACCGATTTATTTATTTATACAGCAGGTTCATTCTTATGGTAGGAACACAGTCATATTAATAATAATAATAATAATAATAATAATAATAATAATTTAAATATTTGGCTCCTTTGCCCACAGAGACTTGTAGACTTAAACAGCTTCATTATGATTTGCACACAGCAAGGTATTTCTTACTGTACAGATAATAATAATAATAATAATAATAATAATAATAATAATAATATGTGACTTTATCCTAGATGACTTACAATATTGCATAATGTTGCACTTAATAAATGATTTACATATTTTTGCAGCTTGGACATTATAATAAAGTGTGCGCCGCTTCTGTTCAAGGTGACTGACCCATGAGGTTTGCACACTTGCCTTCTTACGCTCATCCGCCCATTTATACATCAGCAGGGTAATTTTTACCGTATTGATCCGCGGTAAGCGCTTTGCCCAAGGCTCCTACAGCAGGACGGTATCGGAACCCCAGTCCTTCCGACGGACCTCTAGACGTGAGCAACACGACGGGCCGAGTCGCGTTTTTAACGTATGGGGCTGTATCGGCGGGAGGGAGGGGGACGTTTCCTTGTCCCTCTGTGGCCTGCCGGGGCGGCGCTCATCTCCCTCCTCTCGACCCCGCGCTGCCGTTCATGACTCCACGTAAATTCAACATTAAAAAAAAAAAAAAAAAAAAAAAAAAAAAAAAAAAAAGAAAAAAAAAAAAATAAAAAAAAAATAAAAAAGATTCAACACNTTCCACCTTAAAAAAAAAAAAAAAAAAAAAAGAGTTAAAATTAAAAGGATGAGAAATGATTTTAAAAAAGGTGCGCCTCATATTTCATGAGAAAAAGTACACAAAACTTCCAAAGCAACAGTCTCACAAAAATGCCTAATAGGGGACGCCAGCCGTCTGCAGGATTATTAATAACCGCAGTGCAGACAGGACACCGCGGCTGCGATGACACACAATCCCAGCAAACGGTGAAGTTGCGTGAAGCTGTCTGGATTTAGCGGCATCTGATCGGCCTCTAAACTAGCCGGTCGCCTCAGGTCCGCATTTCACGCCGGCATCCGCACCGCGAGCAGCGGCCTTCCTGGGCGTCCGAAGAGGCGTTCTGGCGAAGTCGAGCAGAGCGAACGCGACTGCAGAAACACGGTAAATACACAGTACTGTGCACACGCAGACAAACACGAGACTCTTATACACAGAGACGTGTGGGGTCTTACCTATGTCTGAAATCTTTATTTCTTATAGGAGTGAAAGCACGGGGGGAGAGAGAGAAAGAGAGAGAGAGAATAAAATTGAAAAATGTGAATTATATAGAGAGAAAGCCCACATTTTCAGCACCGGGTCTCAAGATTTGTGTGAACAGAAGAAATGAACAGGAGCATCGTGGGAGACATTTTCCTCGCCGGTTATTTCGGCAATAACTCCTGCGCGGAGAGAAGGGCTGAGCCGCGCGCCACATCCCCGCTTCCGTGCAGGTTAACCGGCTCATAATGGCTTATCGATCGTGTCACGGACAATAAAAACACATTCCTAAATTGCTTCTTTAGCATGAATGTGGAATGAAGCCCGCCAGGCTCCGAGACCGGCCCCCGGTCGGACGTTTCTCACCCGGCCTGCAGGGGGCGACCAAGAGCACTCGCACGGTTGTTTATTAACCGCACTTATTTACAAAGAAGCTACACTGACACCGATTTGCCCGCTTATACAGGCAGGCAAACTTCAGCGCATCAATTCGGGGCGAGCGCTTTGATCAGGAGGGGTGGGATTCAAACCCGAGCCTTTTGATCGTGAGTCAACCACCGCGCCACCTGCTGGCTCATGAATTTCTCAGCCGGTGCATAATGTTAGTCAGCAGCGGGATGAAATTCCGCTGCAGTTAATCCGTAAGGAATTCGGAATAATACGGCACCTGTTCGATCCCGGACAGGCAGATTTCATTATTAACGTTATTACTTTTACCGTAATTACGTCCATTACTGCCCGGCTTGTCGGTCAGGCAACTGTTACCGACTGGATAAATGAAGGAGAGTAAATTACAAGTGAATTAAAATGAAAAATAATCAGAAGCGAATTGCGATTGACGCGGCAGGCGTTTGCGAGGAGGAGGGGCTTTTCTCCTCCGGCCGGGGGTCCCGGGGCGAGCCGGGAGGCCGCGGGCAAGACGAGGGCGGCGCGTTCGGCGAGGAGGGACTCGTACCTCAGCTCCATGACGCTGGTGACGTTCCCCGACGGGAAGATGCGGCGAACGTAGTTAAAGTCCCCGACGAAGATGCTGCCGTCGCTGCCGCAGGCCAGGGCCACGGGGGCCAGCAGCTTGTTCCCGTCCGCCTGGCCGTTGCAGCTGGGGCAGGAGATGCTGCGCCGCCGCCCGTTGCCCATGATGGTGGCGATCACTGGGGGCTGCTGGGAAATGAACTGGTTCTCTCCGTTGCCCTTGTACAGGATGCCTGAGGGACAGGGAGAGGAGGCCATCAGCGGCGCCGGGGTCCGCGGCCCGCCAGCTTTCCGCCTGCCGCTTACAGACACTTCCGAATCAACGCGGCGTGAAATGGGGAGGAGGGGAAAAAAAAAAAAATGTTTTCTTTCATTTGCCGTTGGAAGTTTACGGAAAAATAATTTCGCCAGCTTACCGACTCGCTCTCACCGTGAGCAAAAATCAATAAAAAAAATAAAAATAAATAAAAATACTGTAAAAACATCTTTAATTTAACTTTGAATATCATTCCTTCGGCTGATTTCCAAGCTCAGGAAATCTGAGAGGAACGTCGTGAGATCGAGCCGTTTTAAACACCGCGGCTCCTTTTGTAATTAGGAGCGTTAATTATGCTAATTTATTCATTTTTCTTCATGTTGAAAGCGTTTATCTTTAAAGCAAACTCGTGTTTCCGAATCGATAAACCCTGCGCAGTCAGAAATAGCCGGAACATTTACACTCCCCGCAACATGTTTCCTTTATAACTGACAGAACATTAATTCCCCCCCAGGACCTCCCACCCCGGTGTAAAACTCGGGGGTTCGACTAAACTGATGTGCGAGATCAAGACTTAAATCATGTGTTCATTTTCTGGAAAATAAAAAAAACCGTAATCTGATACGCTTAATGAGAATAAACGCTTCAGCAGCACCAGTAAACAATCATTAGCTGCTGGAGAAACACACACACACACACACACACACACACACACACACGGCCAAAAGTATCGGTACCCTTCCGCTTACTCCAAAAACCTCACAATTTTCTCTGAAATAAGTTGAAACCGACAGAAGTTTGGTCTCCAACATTCATTGTTTCACATTTCATAGAACAGAAACTTTGCTTTTGATTTATGTCTTAAGATGTTGTTTTAAATAATAAAAGAAAGTGGGATGGACAAAAATATCAGAACCCTTAACTTAATACTTTACAGCCCAGTCTTTGGAGATAATAGCTGCAGTCCAGCGCTTTGTGTAACTCTGGATGAGATTTCTACACATCTCCACTGTAGTTTGGCCCACTCTTCTTGAGCAAACCACTCCAGTTCTCTCAGGGTTGATGGGAGCTTCTCCCAAGTGCCACAGATGTTCAATGGGATTCAGATCAAGACTCAATCGGGCCACTTCTAAACAGTGTTTTCCTCTCATCCATTCTGGGTGCTTTTTGAGATGTTTCAGGTCATAATCCTGCTGGAGGACCCATGACCTGCGACTGGGACATATCTTTCTGACACTGGGCTCTACGTTTTGCTCCAAAATGCTTCAATAGTCTTCTGATTTCATCCTGTCCTCTGCAGTCAGTACCAGAGGCAGCAAAGCAACACCAAACTTCTGAGCTCCTCCGTGTTTCACGGTAGGGATGGTCGTCTTTTCTTTGAAAGCTGTGTTGTGTTTCCCATGAACACAGAGTGGGTGTGATTTACCAGAAAGCTCTAATTTTGTTTCTTCTGTCCAAAGGAGATGCTCCCAGAATGACTGCGGCTTGTCAACATGCGTTCTGACAAACTACAGTCAGGATTTGTTGTATCTCTTGGTCTTCCTGGGTCTTCTAACATGGAGCCCATTTTCGCTCAGACAGTGACAGATGGTGCACCTCAAAACTGTTGCACCTTGAGCTTGAAGGTCAGCTTGGATCTGTTTTCATGTTTTCTTTGGTTCTTTCTCCACTGTTCAAACAATCTTTCTCTACAGTCTTGGGGCAATTTTGCTCCAGTGATGTTGGGTACAGTCTCATGGGCTTTAAACGTCTTGATAATATTGGCAACAGTGGTCAAAGGAACATCAAGATCTTGATGTTCAAGAAATGTATTTATGGAGGACAAAAGATCTTTGCGTTTCAACACCTTGTGTGTGTGTGTGTGTGTGTGTGTGTGTGTGTGTGTGTGTGCATTACAGATGTGTACATAAACTTTTATGTCAATATTCAACTACAGAATGCAGTCAGCATCCTTGAAGGCACGTAACAACAGAGAACATAATGACAGCATCTCAACATGCTGTAAATCAGTGAAGAAACATTATGGGAAAAGGAGAAATGTTGGAAAGTGTGCTTGTTTTATTCATATGAACAGCTGTGAAGTGTTTAATGATCTATTACTCAGCGATGGTACGCCTTATTGGCCGTGACTGAAAATAGCTCTCAAATCCCAAAGGTGGTGCGGTGCTGCAGTATCTACAGGAGGAGGCAATGGGAAGTCATGAATGGGTTTGGGGAACCTCACTCAGGGCTCATTGTTCCCCTAGAAGAAAAAGCCAAGGCAGTGAAGGTGCAGACCCATGACCTTCTGAAAGACTATGGTTCTGTGATCCTCTTTATGCTGACAAACCACTGACTGGCTGAAGGGCTACAGTATCTTGACCTTCAGAACACTGACAGTCCCTTGACCTTCTGAAAGACTATGGTCCTGTGATCCTCTTTATGCTGACAAACCACTGACTGGCTGAAGGGCTACAGTATCTTGACCTTTAGAACACCGACAGTCCCTTGACCTTCTGAAGGACTAGAGTTTCTTGACCTGCCGAAGGACCTTTGGAACATCTACAGACCCTTCAACTTTTCAATTCCGAAAGAGCTATGGCCTTCTGAAGGACTACAGTCCTTTAACCATCTGAACCCTTACATGTGACCCATGTGCCTGCTGAATGTGGACTGGAGCAGCTCCGCCTTCAGAAATTCGAGCAGGTCTCCACACCGGACCGGCGCCGCCGACGACCGATGAGCTACACTCGTGTTCAAAAGGTCTCGGGTTCAAGCTCGATGGGGGAGCTTTTTGTTTTACCTTAGAGGAGGGTTATCATCCAGTAAAACGTCCGGCAGTATAAATGGCGAAATGCACTTTTACACTCTACGCACTGTAATTGACTTGGGATAAAAGCATCTGGTTTGCAATAAAAGCATTTATTATGTTTTCTACCGCAGTCAGCAGGAGCTCACCTCACTTGAGCTTCACAAGGAGCTCCGTCGGGGACCGCGCCCCGGCAGGGCCGAACACGGCGGCCGCTGACCGGTGCGGATCTCCGGCGGGCCGCTCGTGGAGGACGACGGGGGTTTTGACGGAGGAGAAGACGAGAGCCGCGGGCGGGCATTTCTGATGGGGGGTTCGCCAATATTGCGATTTGATCTGAAAATGGTGCTTTTTAATATCCTGCCTAAGGACAGCGTGTAAAGGGTTCTGATTCCATCTGAATTTGTCTTGATTAAAAATGTTTTAATGTCTTCTGCATATTATTTGATGAGGTTTTTGGTGATAATAAATGACTTCAAAAAAAAAAAAACCATAAATGGCACGTGGGTGACGAAGCCTTTTTGGTTTCTTGTCCTGCTTTAAAACACACGTCTTATATAAATATAAAAAGGGCTGGATTTCCTCTGGACAAACCCCCTGTTTTGTTGTACATCGGAGGTAAATTATTTTGCGCCACAAACCAGTTCATTTAAAATATGGACTTTCCTTTTTAATTCACACATGCAGCCTAATTAAAAATAATAATAATAATTTAATGTTGCGTGCAAATCCAACATTTAAAAAATTTATAATAATAATTTAACAATAATTTGCTAAATATCATCCTGTTTTCAGTATGAAGAAGAATATTTAGCTTCAGAAAATGCATAATAGTGTACTATAAGTTTTACATATTGTACCCTTGGTTTTACTTTAATTTCAAATGTACATAAAAAGGATTTTTTTGTGAATTTGCCTGAATTTTCTGTATCATCCTGTACTATAAATTTTAAATATCGTACCCTTCGTTTTATTTTAATTTTACATGCACATAAAAAGGATTTTTTGTGAATTTTTCTGAATTTATATGTGGTAATTACAAATAATAATAAAATGTGCTTTTTATAAAATGATCAAATGTGAAATTAAATGAAACTATTCGATAAAGAGAAAAGCAGTTAAAGGTAATGATTATTATAAAACACTAGAATGTAGGAATAACTTAATTCACACATAAATTATTTTCAAACTCTACGCACAGTTAAGGACATAAAATCACACGTTTCGCATTAATTTCCGTCACACAAATCACACATTAACTCCTATTTTGAATGATAAAATACTACTTTTTGTTATTGCGAAGACAGTTAATGTTATCGTTAAATCATAATAATATTTAACAGTGTATAATTACAATTATATTTAACAGTAAAACGTTTCTTCTTACCCCCAGCGAATATTCAATTAAACCTGCACTGTATTGCAATATAAGCCAAGACTAGTTTACAAAACACTAAAAAAAGTGTTTAATTTATGAATATTTAACGCCGCCTTCGACGTACGAGGATTCGTTTCCCTGCTCTTGTACAAACTGATGCCTCGGGTCCTTGAGGAGCCTCGGGGACCACGGCGCCGGTCACCCACCTCGCTCACCCGCAAACGCGCTGACCGGTGCAGAAAGCAGCAGATGGTGACCGATTACATCCGCGCTTTTGGTCCATCTGCAGAAGAGCCCGTTTTACACCACTTTGGGCCCACCTGGCCGACCCCCGCAGGTGCCGCTGGACCGGAGCGCGGCCGAACCTGCCGCTGACCGGCCCTTTCTGACACTCAAAGTCATTACAGATAAATATTAAAGCGCGGCACAAACACAACTTGTTTTTTTTGGGTGGGCTTCAAAGACGGGACATCAAAGGGTGGTCTCATGCTGCGAGTGCTAAATTATTCACACGGAGCAACGTGTTGGAATTCGGCATGTTCGCTCGCCGCTAATTGCCACAGAGATCAATGGCGGCGCCTGAGCCCGGACCGCCGCAGCCGGGTTATCCGTGTCGCGCTCACTTCCTCTACGTCACGACGCATCTCCATTCCCTCCGCGTCCACGTTCAAGCTTCAACCCCGGCTCCACCCCGATTAACCTGCTCCATTGATTTTCTGTTTGATGGAGGATTCAAAAGAAGTTTCTGGACCGGGGTGCGGGGAGGGGGGGGGGGGTTGGGGCTCAGAGGCATTATTTCCTCAGCTAAACTGGTTGCCATGGTGGAGAGGAGGCTGATGGGAGTGTGATGTGTTCTGCGGAGGAACATGACTCTGAGC
Organism: Arapaima gigas; assembly: GCA_900497675.1. Taxonomy (NCBI): domain Eukaryota; kingdom Metazoa; phylum Chordata; class Actinopteri; order Osteoglossiformes; family Osteoglossidae; genus Arapaima; species Arapaima gigas. The sequence continues at coordinate 301,893 of UFQX01000611.1, forward strand.
TGCACGGCACACAGCAGGGTAAAATTCACTGTATCGTACCTGGGTAAATACCGTCACCGGGGGCACTAAAGCGCAGGTGGGATTCAAAACCATGAGCTGACGACTTTACCCACCGCTACACCGGCTCCTCCTCTGACAAACACAATCGGGGCCGCAAGTCTGTCTGTAACTCGATTTGTCTGTGACTCCAAAGTCACTTTTACCGAGTCACTATTGATAAAAGCTAAAAATCATTTTACTAACCCCTCCACTTAAGTGTAAAATGGTGTAAAATCCTGAATATACCTTTTTTGTGTTGTTATCTTATTAACTTTGCTCCGTGAAAAACAAGTTGCGTTCGACTCTGACTTCCCCACGAACAAGCGCGACGTTCCTCATCTTGACGTTTATCTGCGGCCCTCCGGACCGTCCCCGTCTGAGTCCCAGCCCAACCCAGCTGACTTCCACCCCTCAACGCACAACAACCAAAGTAATACAGTTAAACGTCACAAACACGGAAAACGTCTGCATCTCTGAACACTTGCAAGTGCAGTGCCGGCAACACGAGGAGCCAGTATGTGAGCGCAAACAAATGAGACGTCTAGAGACGCAAAATCCCAGTTAAATTTTCACAAAAAATAGGCGACGTCCAGGAGCGCCGAGGACTCGCTGCCTCCTTGGCCTCCGAGGCCCTTTTGTGAGGCCCTTTGAAGAAGCGGCTGCGATTTGGGAGGGATCTACGACTGGGTCCGCAGCCGGGTGGAGAATTTCAATGAGGCCGGACCGGGGAGAGCGGCATTACTGCTCACATTCAGCTCAATTCGCTCCAATTTACGGGTCACTTACAGCCCCTGCGCTGAAAAGGACTTTGCTGCGAGTGTGTGTGTGTGTGTGTGTGTGTGTGTGTGTTTTAAACAGCACTTGGAGAGGGAAGTGTGTCTCCGTACTACTTTGTCACCTCACTTTTGGCTTCTCGGCAAAACCAGGATGGCTGTGAGCCCCCCCCCCCCCCTGCAGGGAGCGACGTCCATTGGACGGCTTGTTGTGCCCGACAGCCAATCTCCTCTGACTCCTCCTCCTGCTCCAGCTGGGGCTCTCAAATCCGCCCCCTACCCGGCAAAAGAAAAAAAAAAAACAACCTATTTGCATTTGGAACCACCCAGCATCCGGCTGCAGATTCGCAGCTTCCAGCAAAAGCGGAATTCGCGTCACGATGTCGGTGGCGCGGCACCATCAATGTCACCATCTTCTCCCTCTTCCTCCCCCTGTCTCTCACTCTCCTTCAGCACGTCCTCCTGCGTTTCCTCTCTGCCAAGTACTTTCTCCATACATTTTTCATCACGATTCTGACATTTCCCCAAACTTCTACAGCTAATTTGAATACGGATGAGATACTCCCCAGGAGGGGGCGGAGCCGGGGCGTCCGCAACGGCTGGAGGCGGAGTTTGAAGTGGCTCGTGCTGCTGCCCTTGCCTCTAAACCCAACGGATCAGAATTAATCTCCTGGACCCAGGACCGGCTCACGGGACACCTGCTTTGCAGGCTTTTGCCACTTAGAAGGGAGAAATGAGGAGAAAATAAAGTGGTGGAAGCGATGAGACAAATCCCCGCAGCTGCAGGGGGCCAGCAGCAGAAGAAAGGCGGCGGCGGTGCCCTCCTTCACAGCCTTCTTTTCTCAGGTGTGCCGCCCGGCGCATTACGGGGTCCTGCTGGGTTTCCCATTATCGGCTGGTCGCCACCAATCTCACCACGCGATTCTGAGCGCCAACGATAAGGCCGCTTTAAAGGCGCGTTGCGAACGTGAGGGAGGGGCTGGGAGGGGGCCCGCGAGTGCCGAGGAGTCGTAGTCCAGCTCGGCGGTGGATGCCGACCGGCCGGCCGTCTCGCTCGCACCGGGGGACCCCCGTCGTCCAGGCTCAGGTTTGAGACGGGAGGAGGATTACACCAGCGGGGGGCCCCCTGCAGCTCTCAGAAGAAGATTTGCCCTTGAAGGTTTGGATGGTGCCGATCTTCTGCGGGACCGGCGCTCGCGTGCACGAACACACTCTCGCACTCTCTCACACACTCCCCGAGCCGCGTGGAGCTCGTCCTATCCACCCGCCGGCGGAGCGCGGAGCCGTGTGACGCCCGGTGGGATGTGGGGAAGAGCTACAGTTGACTATGAGGCAAGTGGGACATCTGAGCCGAGTCTGTGGCATCGTGGGAGATAAAAATCCCACCTGGGGGCTCAGAGCGCCAAACTCCACCTCCTAAATGGCCGATTTGACGGCGGCTCCTGAGCAACACCGAATGGAAGATAAGCATCATGTCTCACACACACACACACACACACACACACACACACACACACACACACACACACACACACACATGCACGCACGCACCTTGAGCCTTACAAATCCAGGAAGGAATTTGGAAATTAAGGTTACGGGATGCAAATGAATGTTTGCAAAAATGAGATTTCAAACAGATGCTCATTAATATACAATACGAAGAATCAGGGACGAGGTACTTTGTAGCCTACAGACTGAGATGATGACTCACTCTCACACACACACACACACGCACACACACACACACACACACACACACACACACACACACTGTTCAGGTTATCCGTTGGTGAACAGCTAACAGGACTGCATGGGGGGTGCCGGGGTGGGCAGGAGCCCGTGATTCTGGTTCTGCTCGATCCATGAGGGCTGCTAAGTCGACAACATGTGGTAGAGTAAACTTGTCACGGTGACGATCAGACTCCAGTCCACTGAGACACACTGTACCCTGGGGTCTCTTTGTGACAAAGGAAACAACGGGTTCCCAGTCTCTCTCTCTCGCACACACACACACACACACACACACACACACCAAACAGTAATTTGACTTGATTGAAATGTCTGCGGGGGGGCAGTGTTACACTCCCATTCTCAGATCAATAATATCCAGCTCTCTCGTCTCTCTCAGACAAGTGAACGTGCCAAACGCGTCACTTTGTTATTTACTAACAAAATTAAAAATAAATACATTTCACTCATTTCATTTTATTTACTTGATTGTATTTTTTTCCCTATACAGTCAATCAGCTTATTTGTTTACCCAATAAAAAAAAATGTGCTCTGTCTACATTTGTTTTAACAATTAATTCCGACTGGAAAGACGATGTATTTGCCATCAGTGTGTTTTTCAATTACACAGTAACATAAATCACTCCCTCTCAAAAAAACATAAAAAGGCTGCTGAGTGTCAGGCCTCGGGCTGCCACTTCTTTAAACCTCGCGCTATGAGCTGTGGTGTTTGCTTCTCTCGAATTCTCTTTAACCACCCCGACGCAGCGGATTCCACACTTTTCCAGTATGGGGAAAATACAGCCCCCCCTCCCCCGGGCCGAGCGGTTGATCCGAATCGGTCCTGACGGAAGACGATGTCGGCGCGGGTTGGCAGCCCCGGGTCTGAGTGGCGGAGCGCTAGCTGTCGGCGTGTTTTCGCCGAGACGGGGCGTTTCCCGGGAAGGGTGCGCGGGCGTCCTCCTGTCTCAGCTGGGTTCGAGAGGAGTGTGCGACGGGGTGGCGGCGGTGGAGGGTCGTCGATGACCAGTGAGGCGCTACTCTGCCACGTGAGGGAGAGCGCGAGCAAACGGAGGGCTGTTCACCGCAGAGGCCGGGCGGCTGGATGATGGTGTGAGTGGGGTTGGTTGGGGGGGGGGGCAGCAGCGGCCAGTTGAAGAGCAGGCTTTGCCGACTGGAGCGAGTGCGGAGATTAAAGGGTCCCAAATTCCCCGAGACAAGTGGCACTAAGCTGCGGAGGTAAAAGGGGGGCTTAGTGTCAAGGAGGCAGCGGCGACTCGGGGCGGGGGGTGCAGCCCGTGCTGAAACAGCTCGGTTGAGGACCATTGCCCCCGACAGCCGAGCGAGGAATTATATGTTTATTAGCTTTGTCCCATTCGTTCCGGGTCACGGCCTGAATGGGCCCCAAGAACAGAGGCGAGGTGGCGCGACAGAGGAACTTGGGGGCGCTCTCGGTCCGCCGACGATTCCACGCTAACAAGTGACCCCGCGCTCGGGAAAAAACGTTGCGGCGCGTCTCCCGCGGAGTGTCCCCTCGCGCCGCCGTCCTCCCCCCGGCAGAAACGGGCTCTCCTCGATTCGATTCCGTTATCTCCGGACGTCGTTCCATCTTCATTAGAATATTTACCGCGGTGTCGCGTAGCTCCAGCTGCTGCCACCTGCCATCGGCCGCGTCGCCCCATAAAGAATTAATTTCTCCCGCCTCATCTGGCCCGTCATTAAGCACCGGTCATTTCGTCTATTCGGTTAGGCAGCCGTCACTCCGAGGAGCCGCCGCCCGTCACAGATCTGTCCTCCGTGTCACACGGATCTGGGTTCAAGTTACAGGGTGAGTAGGCCGTTTCGACACCACCGGGTGCGGGAGCTCCTCACACCTTCCCCGTCGCTCGCTCACCAGCATCACGTCCCCATACTGTGTCTCTATGATTTATTCAAAACATTTTTTCATTTACCGGAGGTTCCCTCATGCTCATTTTGAACGTATGGTTTTGGTGCCGCTTTACTCTACAGCTGGGTAATTTTTACTGCTGGTTTAGGGTAAGTAGCTCGAAAGGACGGATTACGACCCGGATCGTAATTGTAAGGTGACAACTCCAGCCACGGTGCCACCTGCTGCCTCAAGTTCACGGCGGTAAAAAAAATCGTACGGCAGTAAATTCCTGCATCAGGCCCAGACTGTTTCTCCTGCCAGTCGAATGTATTTTTTATAGCATATTTTTTAATAGTTAATAAACGTACACCTGTTTCTATTCTGGCTTCTGTCTCCAGCCGCGAAGAACGTGCGAGCTGACAAGGTTCTTCTTACCCTGCTGCACGTCCAGAACGTGGTGCTTATCCAGCGTCCAGCCGCCCATGTTGGAGGCGTCCAGCTCGTACCCTTGTAGAATGGCCGTCCGCTTCTCCCACAGGATGAGGTCCAGGCAGGACTCGTACTCGAAGCCCACGGACACTGCGGCGACACAGGGCGGTCGTGAGGGGGGTCTTATTCACGAGCGGCAATAACCGGAGAAGAAAGCGTCCTGCCGACCGCGACTCCAAATCATATCCATTTCCGGCGTTGGCCGGAATGCGGGGGATCGATAACAGTAAAGGAAGTCGGAGGGCAAAATCGCTAAGGGAACGTAAAATGAAATAACAGGCCGAGACGGCTGGGCAAAACCCAGCTTGTTCACCTCGGCATCGCAGAGAAGCTCGTTTCCATTTAACACCCAGTATCTGTCACCGCGTTTAAAAAAAAGGCCATTTCCTCGCCAGGTAAAGGGACGAGTCCGCCGACTCGACTGCGCGCCTGAAACGCCTGCGTGCCCTGAGTTTATTTTCACAAAGACACGCGCTCGGTATTCTCTCTCGGCTTTCCTGTCGACTTGGCGGCTAAATATAACGCGCTCTGCTGTGTGCTGTCAAAAACGTTTAGCCAAGACAACCTTTGCATTTCAGCAAAGAGTGCCAATAAAGCTGTCCTCGGAGCTGCTGAGCTGGCCGTATTGAATTTAGCGACGGCCGCGAGGGGAAATGGCTTTCTGTCGAGGGTGGTCACGTGTGAAAGGAGCCCGTGTCAGCAGAAGGGCGCCGGCTGTAAAACGGAAGAACAAACAAATAAAAACAAGCGCGGCTTTAATGTCTCTCGGCGGAGCGGCGCTGACTGCTCCTAAAGACGGACTCGATGTGCTTGGAAAGAAACTCGGGAAAAGTTCTCCGGAGTCCGGACCAGACCTTTCTGCGATACGGGGTAAGTCGCGTTTGACTCGTGGCGAGAGGGTACGGGGGCGGCCTACCGCTGCCTTCTTCTCGGGCACGAGGGGGAAACTCACCGACAGCCTCTGAGAGGCCGTAGACCTTCTGGTTGTAGGCGTCTGTCTTGTCCCAGATGAAGGTGTAGGACAGGTTGGGTGAGGCAGGGAACCACTTCTGGAAGAGGCGGCCCACCACAGCCACCAGCAGGTGCACCTTCATCAGGTTGAAGGGGATGGTGGTCTGGGTCATGGTCACTCTCAGGACAGCCTTGTAGCCGGCGGCACGTGAGCTCAGGTAGAACAGGTGCAGGTCGCTGCCCGGGATGCCCGTCTCCTCCTGGAGGACCTGTTACAAGACACGCCGAGGGCGGGGTTCAGGGCACAGAGAACGTGTCCCACCTACACGAATGCACCACACGTAAGTTCACGGCCAAACAGGCCTTTCTTGCTAATGTGTTCATCTCCCAGAACCACCTGCTCTTGTTCCTCCAAGGTGGACTAAGGTGGCTGGGGAATACCTCGGCTGGAGAGAACGCCGCTGCTTAGAGCTGCTTGTTGGAAGGTGGTGAAACTGCTGTAATCTGCTGCCACCGACAGGTCAAAAGCTCCTTCACCGAGGCCTCGGATTGGGTGAAGCAGCCTCAAACAGCTCACATTCAGACCGACTGGATGAAACACCAGGCACCTCTGCCCTGGTTGGGTGAAACTGCAGGTATTTTCACCAGTGCTGGGTGTCCGACGGACTTCCCACCTCTGATCGGGAGGAACCCGCTGTACTTTCCCCTGATTGGATGAGACCCCCAGCACCAGCTCCAGTTGTGTGAAGCACCATACACGGATCTTCACACTGGGTCAAAGTCTCTACATCTCCGTCCTTACTGCGTGCATCAGTCTGCACCTTCTCCCTGCCTGGACCGAACACCCAGGAGCCACGATTGTGCGAAAAACACAGCACCTTTGTCCTGATTGGCTGAAACCGCCTCTACCTTCCTCTGATTGGAGGAGACCTCCAACAGCAGCTTCTGGTGGGCAAAACCCGTAAGTTTCCACAGAAACAGGTGTGGGAGTCATCTTGGTGTTTGAGGACACAATTTAATCGATTTGCACGAGGTGTCACCAGCTTTGGGGAGGAGGCTAAACATTTCCAGGGGGTCTCTGATGCTCCCCCCCCCCCCCCCCCCCCCCCCNTTCCCCCCCCCCCCCCCCCCCCCGTGGAGCTCACACAGGAACAAAGAAAAGCGAGCGGAAGGACGAGCAAAACAAACAGATGTGCTGCGGGGCTTTCGCCACATGGGCTCCACACTTGTGCGCCGAGTCAAACGCAGCGCTGCGGCCTGGTGTGTAACACACCCCCGTCGCTCTGCCGCCGCGATCGCTACCGGTGCTCGGCTTTAATCACGACGCCGCGGCCTCCGCCCTCCTCGCGCTCTCCGAAGGGTGAACCCGAGGCCAGAATTAACTGGCTGCAAATCTCCCTCCCCCAGACTTCCTTACTTTAATCTCCAGTTACACACCCAGCACTAATGTGTCTCAGTCACTCGCTGGTTTATTAAAACCAGCCCCCGCATATTTGTCCAATCACAAAATATTCACTTCTCCCTCGAAGAACGAACGGCGCCGCTTCATCCGGGCCAGCAGGGGGCATGGCGACCGAAGCCTTGCGATCAAACGCCCTGGGTTTGTACCCCGACTACCGCTGTAGTTACCCTGCTAAAGGGGGTAAATCGCTGTAAGTAGCTTAGCATACAAACCTAACACCAAGTTGCCTTGGATCAAGGTGTTTGCTAAAAAATGGAAGTGTTGTGATCCATATCCATAAAATGTATAATATATCGTGCCAGTGTACAATGCTGACTGAATCACATGGCTTTCCTAGTCCCGATCGTGTCATAACTTCATGACAAGGGAGATATAAATGAGGCCCCCTATCTATGACAGCTGGTGGCAGCTGTCATTGTGCAGTAGGAGTTTGAGCGAATTTCTGGATAATGTCTTGAAGAGCTACACAGAGTATGACTCCAGCACGGCTCGCCTGCGCAGACAAACACCGGCAGCTTTTTGTCACGACCTCAGCACCGCCAAGGGGTGGGATGTGACCGCGAGGGAACGGGTGCCGGGGACGGCGTCTCCGTGGAGTTCCAACCAGAGGCCGTGGACCCAGCAGACCGTCCTGTAGGATCGGTGAGGGTGAACTGCAGACAAGATGTGCAGCAGTAAATGAGTAAAGTGAATATTAAATAAATCTATTCACAATCGATTACTGTACCGCTGAGGGTCGGCGGGGGTTGGAGATGTTTGTTCATCTCTAATGTGCGGTGTGCACTTCCTCAAAGTCAGCGACGTGCGGCTTTCCAAACACATTCCCGTTTGCTGCCGATGCAGAACTTACTCACTACAGAAGCCGTCTGTCTGAATCGGGTGCCGAGAGCTGGGACGTGGCCCTCGCCCCCCCTCCACCACCGCCACGGAGGTGAGCCTCAAGGATTGGAAATGGGATGGAAGCTGAGCTGCGACCTTGGGCTTCTGTCTCGGTCTGATCCTAGGTTACAGAACATCTACACAACATGCGCAGAACATCGAGAGAACATCTGAATACCTGCGGAACATCCACACGACATCCACAGATCTGGGCGGCAGATGCGTGGCGTGTTGAGGAGCGAACCGTGAGTAATGCTGGATGAGGACGACATAAATGTCACCCTCCTCTTAGCCGTAGGGAAGAACCTAGATACATCAAAACAAAGCAGTTGCTGGGAATAAACTGGCAACGTGTGGGCTGAGTCTTCCTCTCAACTCATACTGACTGTTCTCACTCGCTCAGCAGGCACCCCGGCGATCAGGGAATGGGTTCAGATCCCAAGAAGGGCTGAGCGGCTGTGTCCCTGCTCAACCTTTGACCTGAACTGCCGCAAGAGAAAGTCTACAACTGCACACTTTGGAGACACTTGGGACAAACCAACAAAGCAGCACAGCGGTTCAATCTTTCGCACCGCAGTCAAAGGACCCCGGTTCAAATCCCGATTGAGGTACTTACCCTGAATTGGTGCAGTAAGAATTACCCCGCTGTATAATCGGCTAAACCGCCGTAGCAGCCTAACGTTGTAAGTCACCTTGGAGAAAAGCGGCAGGTAAATGAATCCGTGGCAGTTACAATGAGGTCGGTGATGCTCACCTGAGTCTCCGGGATGAAGGGCGTGTCCACGGAGGACGACCGGAAGAAGGTCGAAAGCGGCGAGGACACGATGAGGGGGGTGGGACGCACGAAGCCGCTCAGGTCGCAGCTCGGGATGCTGTTCTCCTCCCGCTTCATCACCAGCGTGTCCATGACATGGAACACGTTCCAGGGGATCCAGACGGTGCGGTGCTGCGTTAGGAAGGGCGCGCGCTCGAAGCTCAGCGTCAACGAGGCGCCGCCGTTGGCCAGCAGGTCGAACCTGCCGGAGGAAGAAGCAGCGTTTAACAGCCGGGAGCCATCAGCGGCGTCCCAGCAGGCCGCGCTCCAACTCGTGCTGACACCGGACAACACCTGCACATCTGGTGACAGATGGCCAACAGCGTAGAAGAAGCCAGATTATCATTCATCTTTGGAATATTCTCCTCTTCAGCCTTTGGGGCTGAGCGTACACACACACACACGCACAGGTGCAGCATCCATCCCATGACTCCTTGCTGGGGCAGTGGACCCTGGACAGCTGTGATGGAGCCACACCTGATGACCAGATGCCCCCCCTCCCACTCGACTGGACCTGAACGAGGCCCAATTGCAATTATGCGGTGGGGTTTTTTCACACCTCCTGTCATAACGGGGTTTACGGGGCAGAACATCTGGATCAGTCGGTGTAATCGCATCGCCGCCCACTTGTGCCGAGGGCATCGGGTCAAAGCCCAGACAGCCCGCGGACTCCTCTGACGACACATTGTTTAGTCAATTGTAAGGAGGGTCACCTTCACACCGAAACACCCACCTTAATACCCCGATACTATCCCACCATGTCACTGTATTAATACCCAGTGTTAACCCCCCGTGGTCCTGCATAAAGCCTAGCACCTGAACATACACCCCCACCAACAGTACAACACTACTCCTAACACACTCCTAACATACTAACTCTATTACCCACCAGTGCTGGACACAACACTCCAGTACTGACCCATTCAGGACCCCATGCTAATGCCCCAGTGTGCAGGGTGACGGCTGGCAAGTGGTTCGGGCCACTTTGTGCCCCACAGTCCACGCAGGATGAATGAGGTTCCATTTAAAAACACAGCCAGGTTTTCACAACAAAAGAGAAGCACTGCTTCCACTGACGGATTCCGTCCTTGTAAATTCAATGCATTTTTAAACAGGTCATTTTAAACAGTCTGTCTCCCGACGCGACCGCGCTGACGGCTAAACGCGTAATCCGGGGATCGAGTCTCACTGCTCGCGGACCCTCGGCAGCTGGAGCGGAGGTGCATTTTAACCGGCAGCGGTGATCTCCCTGGAACGCCGCCCTGATCCGGAGGCGAGTTCCCGCGCCGGCCTAAGGGAATAAGTACTTGCGATAACGGTAAGTCGTGGTGCTTACGAGCGAGCAGGTTGCAGAGGGCAGCTGGGAGTCGGCGGGTTACCTACATGCCGTCCTGGCGCGTGATGGTGTATCCGTGCTCTGGGTAGTGTAGGAATGAAACGTTGACCCCGATGAGGGGGGTGCCGTCCGCTGTGAGCACCTGTCCCCGGATGATGGACACCAGACTGCAGGAGGACAGGACACAGCAATTCCATTACTGATCCTATAGGTCTTTATGGGAATTACAGGTAGCGCATTCAACCCACACACACACACACACACACACACACACACACACACACGCACACGCGTGAGAAGCTTCAGCTCCACACAAACCCTCTCTCCTCGGCTGTATCGGGATCAATACTCGAGAAGCAAGAGATTAAAATATAAATCATAGTTTAGCGAGGTATGCTGCCATCCAGACCGTCAGTCACAGAGACCGGCCCGGCGCTAATTAATTGGGAGGGGTACTATAGCATGACGCCACCCAGGGAGAGGGACACAGCCCCCGGGCTTTGAATTTATGGCTGCCGTTCCAAGGTAGACCGTCCTGCTCTGCTTTGAGATCATTTCTGCTCTGCGCTGCAACAGACCCCCCTTGGTTTTCATTTCCATTTCAGGAGACGCTGTGTGAACGTTCTCAAATGCCGCGGCAGCCCATCTCCCTGACCGGACAGATAAGGAAGGATTAAATGAATTGCCCAGCAGGCTTCAGGGTATACAGGATGCATGTCATCATAAACGCTACAGTCCCTGAAGGTAACCCTCATTCTGGTATTCCACACTTACCATGGTGACCCTGCAACAGCACTGTCCCTAAAACCCATCTTCATCACGACGACCCAACCTCACCATGGTAACCCACACCTCTGTGGTCCTCTGAACTGCCTGCTTTCATCATGTCATCAGTCCTTTTCCACAGTGACCCACCGATGCTAAGACCGTCCCCTATAGCACAGCTCATCACGTTGACCCAACGACACGCTGGTCTTTGCTGCAGCTCGGCCTGGAAGCGGACTCTCTCTCTCTCGCCCTGCAACTTCTGACTTTCCAAGCTCGTCTTCATCACTTTCAGTCTTTGAATTCCAGCAGCATCTTCTGGCGCCACAGTTTGCCTCAGCCGTACGAGAAGGCGATGTTAATAAATAAATAAATAAACAAATAAATAAATAAACGAACCCCGCAAAGAAGTCGCTGCTGGTTGTTCTGTTCTCAGCCTAGCCTGTGGTTGACACTGTTCCTGAGGCGATGTAAAAAGGCTCACATCGCCTCCAACGTCGAGTACGCCCACTATTTGCCGGCGGATGACACCGAAGGAGGGAAATGTGGGGGGGGGGGGGG
>UFQX01000611.1:313583-349546 GCA_900497675.1 Arapaima gigas
GGGGGGGGGGGGGGGGGGGGGGGGGGGGGGGGGGGGGGGGGGGGGGGGGGGGGCAGATGGATGAAGAGTCCCCTCTGAGGAGGGAAGAAAGACACGGCTCTGCTCAGAACCCAGCAGTAGCGGCTGCTTTCATTCGGAGCTCTTCTGAGCGCCGAGGCTTGCGGTTTCATGCTAATCGCTCGGTGTGTGGAGCCCTGGACCTCGGACCGGTCTCACATCACCGCCATTGACCACTTTGCAAATGACGCACCCCCCCTCCTCCACCCCCACCCAGATTTCCACCAAAAAATACAACTGATAAATCATAACACTATATTCTTTTAATACTCCTGGACACCATTTCCACCTCCTTAGGTCCATCTGGGTAAATTACTGCAGGACAGAAGACAAATCACTGCATCTGTTTATCTGACAGCTTTCTCCAACATGACTTGCTTGTGAGGCATATTTACCCATTACCAAGGTAATTTTTACCGCGGTACTCCAGGTGGGATGAAAGCAAAGGCTCCAACGACTGCAGTGCCCACTGGCCGTTTTTCTTTCACAGTATGATCTCTGAGAAGCCCAACAACTGATCAGTAACCACAACGCAGGTTTTTAAGCGATCAATCCGACATTTTGCCGAATCCCAACAGCTCAAACTGTCTGGCCGACTGCAGGCTGGATTTTGGGCAGATGATTGAGATGTTTGCTCCAAAGCAAGACTGACCCAGCAAGGGGGTAAAACCGAGAAAGCGGCGACCTCCCGCCAGAGCTCTGCCGCCGCGCACTGTCCCAGAGCAGACGGCGGGATTAGCTAGCGCTTCCGGGAGGAGAAACCGAGTTGTTTGTTTTCGTCCCGATTTTCTGTGCGGTCGCCCAACCTGCGCTTCAACCCAACTGCCAAATGAGGAAAGCGACCCGCTTGTGCCGCACAACAGAGGGACGCGACTGCTCACATGTTTGTGACAGAGGACGATGTTTAGCGGCGGATTAGATCGCGTCACGTGACGGTGGCCGGAGCGGGATGCTCCCACCTGCGTCCCGTTCTCCCCGCTCGGTGCCGCACACGTTCTGCAACACGCCGTTTCTCCACCAAAAGTGGTGATAATTGTGGGCTTGTTTTTTTCCCCCCCATTTGAAGGCGGTTTTTCTCCAAAAGCCCTTGTCTCCTTCAAGGGTCGGGAAACACAGCTGGAACCCCACTTCGCTGCTCCGAGGGGAGCTTTCCGTCGAGCGCAACGTCACGCCGGAGCAGGCTGGACGCGCGGGTGTAAGAACAACAAGTCAACATTGCTGGTGGCCACTGGTGTGCTGTCAGGATAGCGATAGTCATGCGCCGGTGGAGAGGACAGAGGGTGCGCCCATTTTTTACAGCGTGGGGGTTAACAGGCTTGCCAGGGCCATGGCGACAAGAAAAAAGGTTGAGAAAACAAGAAAACAAAAGCGGACGGGGAAACAGGCGATGAGCGTCTCCTCAAAGTAACCCCAGGAGAAGATACCCGTCTCCGCGGAATCAGGCGCGAGTAGCTACTGCAAATCTGCACGGGATGACCTGACCGCCCTGTCTAGACGCGACGACACTTCCTAACTTTACAGCAGAGCTCCATAAGCAAGAAACAAGCTCTCTGGATTTCCCAAGTGTTTCGGATCCTATTAGACGACCACTTTCCCCACAAGTCTGGCTCTAAAATAGCAGCGAGAATGAAGTCTGATTGGATTACAGGGAGGCCGTAACCTGAGCGCTCCTGGTCTCGCTTACTTACCATTTCATTACCTGTCTGGACAGTGGCGGCGCTGCGTTTCGCGGCTTCGCGGACCTCGCGAATGACCTCAGCCGCACGATAAGGCCGGTGTGTAAACTCGCGCTAAGTTCTCCCACGCAGGGCCGGCGACGCTACGAGAGCCTACGCCCCAAATCGCAGGTGTGTGGCAGGTGGTTTTTTCTCACGCTTCTAGACACCAACGGTTTGACCGGCGTGAGCACAGCAGCCGTTTCAGGGCCCCGGAAGACACGGAGGCGACTCGCCGTGGCCCGGGAGCCTCAGGTGAGCCCCTTACCTCTGGTTGAAGGGGTTCTCGCCGGGGATGACGTGGCTGCCCTCGGGTCCGGCGAGGAAGCTGATGCGCTGGTAGAAGGAGCGCGCGGCCAGCGGGGTCTGGGGAAGCGGGGCCTGGGCGATGAGTTCGCTGGGGTCAGGAGAGCCCTGACAGTAGGGCTGGGTCCGGCACGAGCTCTGGAGGCAGCAGTCGGGGTCCATGCAGTCCGCCAGGCCGTCTGCGAGAGGGACACTTACTGGTGAGGAGGGGGCCTCGGCGAAACCCCCACGACGAAGCGAGAGGCACACGGAAGGTTCGGCGCCAACTTCCTCCTACTTTCAGCTTATAAACACGCGATTGTTACTGCGCGGCATCATAAAAGACGCGAACCTCCTTGGGTGGAGTCGCGCCTCCTCGGCCGGCAGACGGTTAACTGTTCTTCGCAGAACCTGCTCCGTCCTCCTGCTGCTGAGCGGCTTTCTTTCTTCCTTGCTCGAAAAACTCTCATAAAACATAGTCGTTTGTCTTTGTTACTTCATAAAAACCTGGCACGCGCGTGGAAGCAGGGACCCGGGGGTTATAAACCAGCGTGAGATTGACACCCCCTGGAACTCATCAGCAGGACACTAATTTTTACAGGCCTCTCCGCCAACATCAATCAGACCACAAACCTAATTTCCCTCCTGCTCGTGACAGAGAGAGCTGCCATTTGTTATGTTCCGTGGGCGTTTACCCACAACAAGCCTAAAACATCCCTTTTTAATGCAGAAAGAGACCACCGTACATTCTTTTCCGCCATGGGGCACTCTGGCTCTGTGAGAGGAAGTCATTTTAAACTCATATTGAAATGACCCCTTGGCCCACCGGGCGAGCTCTTATCGCGCAACCTGGGGGTGGCGTGCAGGGGGTGTATTTTTGGATCTGGGATCGGCGGCGCACGCACATGAAAAACGGCAGCTCTCCCAGGAGCGGGAGCTGTGCCGCGCTTTGTTTTCCGCGAAAAGTCGAGTCCTAACATCCGTGCGGAGAAGACAGGGCTTCCGCAGCCAAACTGGAAATCACAGCTGTCATTTGCTTGAGAGGTAAAGCTCGACTGCGGAGACCCCCCCTCCCCTCCCAGTCCCCTGTTGGTCCGCTGACAGTCACTGAGCAGGGACGTTCGCCTCTGTCACACGACACGGTTCTGGAGCGTTCTGTAGAGGAACGGTGGCCTCCTCACTACGGTATCCAAACACGTGTATCTGCTCACGTTTCACGTATACAGTACTGTGCAAAAGTCTTAGGCACCTGTGGGAAAAACGCTATAAAGCGAGGATGGTTCCAGAAATAATGCCATGAATACTTATTAATCAATAAACCTTCTAAAAAGTGCAGTAGACAAAAAAAACCTCCATCAGATCAATATTTGGTGGGACCACCCTTTGCCTTTAAAACACCATCAGTTCTCTTATGCAAACTTGCATGCAGTTTAAGGTAGAGGTTGAGGAACTGGCCACAGTTGTTCTGCACACTTTGACTGTCTCTGCATGTCCTCCCAGACTGACTCGATCATGTTGAGATGAGGGCTCTGTGGGGACCAGACCATCTGTTGCTCAAGATAGTTGTGTATGACTGAGATTGGGTGTTTGAGGTCATTCTCAGGCTGCACAATGAATTTGGGACCAACCAGAAACCTCCCTGATGGTAGATAAGAATCTACCTGTACTTCTCAACACACATTCAAGCTGCACGCCTAACACTTTTGCACAGTGCTGTACGTGGACTCCTGAGAGCCAAAATTATGCACGAAACAACAACGGAAGAAAAAGATCTTCCTCAAAAAACAAAGCAAAATGATCTTACTTGGCCATGTGTGTAATTTCCTCATTGTTTGGCATACAGCAGTTCTGTTAAGCTAGAAACAGTGATAACAAAACATATCCTGACAAATGAGTGGGAATTAGGGATAACTGGGCCGGTGCCCAGTCTGGCAGTAGGACGTAGGTCAAATCCCACGCTGCCGTTCTGAGGCGGAAAGGAGAGGGCAGGAACGATTGTAGGGGGTCCCGAACCCAGTGTGTGCCGGTTCTGGGGTTCGGTAAGTGTGGAAGGGCCGTTTGTCCTTCCAACCGGAGAGTCCGATGCCCGCGAACCGTCGGCAGGCACCTGCTTTGCATTTATTCACCGTAAGGAGACTTTTCCAAAGGCCAACAAGAAACGAGGCCCGTCCGTGCCCACCTCGCAGCTCGCCCTGTTCCCCCGACGAGAGACTCCCCCCTCCCCTTACCTCCCTCGTTGTCCTTGCCGTCTGTGCAGAGTGTCTCCATGGCGACGTCGCACCCTGCGCCCCGCCACCCCGACTGGCAGAGGCAGTGCCAGCCATTCTGGTCCAGGGTACACCTCCCGTTGCTGTTGCACAAACCGGGACATCCCTCTGTCAAGGCAACGGTGTCAGTCAAACACGGGAACCAATCGGGGGCGCCAGTATTGATGAGCGGGGAGGGGCGAGGGGATCGGGGGCAGGGCCTTCTCATTCAATTCAAACAAATGAATGGAAAAGAAATACGATCATATCAAAAGAACGGTGTCTGGTGAACATATACTGACAGCGGATGTCTTACAGGCCTTGAGAAATGCACAGATGCTGTAGGTTCACACGAATGCGTAAGCCACTTTTTTTTTTTTCCCCAACCGTTCCCTGCCTCTTCTGCTGCTGCAGAGATTTTCTAATTACTCCTGAACCCTCGCGTGAAAAGCCAGGAAGCGAAGCAGAGAGCGAGGGCTGTCAGCTCTTTGTTCAAACGGCTCCTGCTTTTTTGGGGGACAGCAGTGCGTCGAGGCCGAATGGCTCAGATTTTAGACCCACTCGCATCGTCGAGTCAGACTCATATCCTTGGACGTTTTTTTTTTTTTTTTGCACAAAGCCAATTAACACAGAACATTTATTTATTTAATTTAATTTTTTTTTAAAAATTCAGTTTCTTTATTTAAAAAAAAAAAAAGAGAGAGAGAAAAAATTTCTCTCCGTTTGCCTTCAAAGCAGCCAAACACTCATGTGGAGTCACAGCTCTTTTGAATAAAAGCACAAAGTATAGGTTGGGCTTGTCTCGACACTGCCAGCACTATACTTTATGCGGAACAAACTGACATTCCTTCTCACGGTGTAAGCAAAGCCCAAGAAAGAAGTGGAGCAGCTCAGCAGCTATACTAACAGACATCAGGACTCAGGCCGCAGATGCATGGCAGGAGACCGTCAGGATCCCCCCCGACAACGACAACAAAAAATAAACAAACAAATCAACCAATAACAAAAGCAAACAATAACAAATAAACAAATAACGTCATAGCCGGAGTGTGTTTGATTAGTTGGGACGGACAAGAATGAGATACCAGAGAGGACCACAGTAAACAGTGAGAGACGGAACAGAGACACGATAACGCCGTGCTTGAAGACAGAGAGCGGAGAGCGATTGCTTGCGACAATCTCCCTGGGGGCCTTGCTTGCATTACCTTTGTATCCTATCCTCTCTGCGATTATGGGCGAGGAGGTGGAGGGAAATTCGGGAAAGAAAATTAAAATACTCAGAACTTATCTCTGTGAAGGTCACTGCAGAC
This sequence comes from Arapaima gigas, assembly GCA_900497675.1. NCBI lineage: Eukaryota > Metazoa > Chordata > Actinopteri > Osteoglossiformes > Osteoglossidae > Arapaima > Arapaima gigas. The sequence continues at coordinate 319,197 of UFQX01000611.1, forward strand.
CGACAGACACGCAGGGCAGATGTGGGGGAGAGAAGGGAGAGCAGAGCGGTTTGCAGACACTCCACTGCGCAACGTGTACGCCGAACACTCAGGAAAACGCTGCGACTCTCGCAGGGAATAATTCTCTTCCTCACATGCAAATGGAATAAAGAACTGTGCTTAACTTTGCGAAAAGGTGAGCTTGTACCGCACACGCTCAGAATAAGCTGTAGAGCAGAGAACTGCACAACTGCTTTGGCTGAAAAATGTCATTTACGCAAAACTGCACTTTGGCAAACATGAGTTCATATTAGCTAAGGGTAACATTTTGGTTTGGAAAACCATACATGTAAACACATACACAGTGGCCTCCGGCGCCTTAGTCGTAACTGTGACTAAACAGGAACAGAAACATTAAACAGCACAAAGGTGTATGAATCACATAATATTCCGAGGTAGGAAACAAACTGTAAACACTTAACAGCATTGCACACGGCAAAGTCTTATTTCGTGTAAGTTATGAATAAAACACAGTAAGTGAAAAGGGCAGCATTATTCCCCCCCTGTGGTGAATACTTAGTGAAACTTCTTCTGAAAAAACCAGTAACACCCCCAAGGGTTTTTTTTAAAAAAAAAAATTAATTTTTTTTTTTTTTTTTTTTTGGCTGCTGGCACTAAAATGGGGGATTTTTTACTGTTCTTCCAGGCACAAATATTCCCAGGTCCCTCGGACAGTTTTGGCTTCCATTCACGCTCTGCCTCTGTGTTTTCCAAACTCAAACATGATGCAACGTGTTGAGTTACAACGCGCATTTGGCGCGTAAAAAACCCCCCCTTTGGAGAGAGGAGCGGGGGGGGGGGTTGGCGATGAAATTATAATGGAGATCAAGGAATCAACAAAAGACAGAAGTCATTATAAGTCTGGGGTGGGGCGAACTGCGCGGGTGACATGGAAGGCACAGCACGAGAAGGAAAGGGGGCACAGTACCTGGTACTATCCTCTCCAGGTTTTGATCTTGACAGAGTGAGGAGGAGGAGGAGGATGAAGAAAAGGAGGAGGAGAAAAGAGAGAGAGAGCAGAAATTTCAGAGCAGTGTTGCGTTTGGACAAGAAATCCGCTGACATGACACAGAAACAAGCATCAGAGCGCTGGCCGGCCGGCCTCTCGCTGGACCTTCAGGAACCCGGCTGCGAGGGAAATGACCTTGCGGCCCGTTCCTCTTCAGAACCTGACGCGTTTGCTGTCCCCAGCAGCACCGATGGCTGCTAAGCACCCGCCGCTGGGAGAGCTGCCCGGCACGGCAATATTGACGGGAGCCTTTCGCGTTTTACGCTGCGGCTACGCAGTGGATAAACACGCTGCCTGTTCTGCTCCGCACCAAACACGTTGTTCCAGGATCAGTAACACCGTCGACCCTCAACGGCGACCAACATTTATTCCTAACAGACATCCAAAGGCATCGTGGATTCCAGGCTGTGCTCGAGCTTTAAAACCAAGACCGCCATTATATAGCAAAACTTGTCACCTCTGAAAAGTCGAAGGCGCCTTTGCGAAGGGGCCTTTTACCGTGTAACTTCTGTCTCGGACCCCCCGGAAGGGAACCTGGTCATTTTCCTTACAACACGACGAGATGAAAGCAGATTTTACTGAGAATCAGACCCTCGGACAAACCGGGACAGCCAGCGTGCACGCGGGGCCCGCAGCAGCCGGACACCCTTTCCGATGTCCAGAAAAACCAGGGAAGAAATGTAGAGCGACACAGACAAAAAAAATAAATAAATAAAAAGAAAAAACAATCATCTCTGCATCCAGGCAGAGCAATTTGCTGCATAATGTCAGTAAACTTCTCATTTACTGCTATTTTCCCAGATTTGCAGGAGAAAAAAAATTAATCACCCCCTTATAGACATCAATGCCTCATTATTTGTCGTCTGATTCTGAGAGCTACGATTAAAGTGACATTAATCTGTGACCAATTACGACTTCGTGCCCACAGAGTTCAATCGGTCCTCCTCCGAGGAGAGGCCTGGCCCATTGATTTACATTATCTTAATTGCCTTTTAGAGCACTGCGGTTTTATTTTTACCGCAGTAAAACCGGCCCTTACGTACCGCGATCCGGCCTGCTGTGACGCAGCCTTCTGGAACGACCGCGGTTTTCCCACCTCGACGTGGGAATCGAAAGCGTCGGAAAACACCGATTGCCGATTCAGCGTTTTTTCCCGTGTTCGGTGACTCGGCACCACGCGCCCCGAGTCGGCTTTACATTTGGTGGCTTAGCATTTGCATTTGTGAACTCGAGCTTTGCGTTCCATAAGTCGGCTGTGTTTTTTGGCGGCTTGGCATCGCGTTTGGTCACTGTTTCCAAAATGTCGAGGGGGAAAAAAAAAAACTCACAACTACTCAAATGCGAAACAATCGGTAAAGAGATCGCGAAGAGCCTCGTTGGGGGCGAGGGTTCACGTCGTCTCCTCGAGTGGATCCAGACTTCATCCTTTGTGGATTTAAAAGCAGGGAGGGACGGCCGGGTCACTTTTAAGAACACGCTTGACTGCCTGCTCGTGTCGCTGTCTTTGCCCTCGTGCATATTTCCCTTCTTCAAAACACCAAAGCTTGGAAGACTCAGAAGATCCCTCTTCCTCGATGGCTTTGGTTTACCCTCCATAATCCAGTTCTATTGAACTCTGCGCATTCTACAGGGGATCGGTAAAACAAATGTCCTCCAAAAAAAAGGTAAAAAAGGAAACAATTTGTGGAATAATGCTCCGTGTTAACTTCCCCCTTTAGACACAACAAAGCCGCGTTTCGCAATTCAAGCTTCCCAAAGATCACTGCGTTCGTCGTTTTATTCAACCACCTCGAAAGGGACTTTCAGTCAAGATCGACGCTCACTTCCATAATTGGAGTCAATTTACGGTATTTAATGGAAACAGGATTTGCGCCAAGCGTGTTTGAACGTGGCACAGGTGATGCACTTAACCAGCGTGAACCTTCGAGACCCCTCCTAACAATGACTCCCGACACACCGCTGTGTTTAAAACCTGTAATCTTTTTTTTTTAAACCAAAGGCAATAAAGGGATTGCATGGAGACTGGAAATGAACGGCCATCTCTAAGCAGCAAAAATGTCCTTCTCCCGCAGGAGCTCCAGATGGGTAAATAAGAAGTTCTGCAAGGGAAACAATGGGCAGAGACCAGGAGCGGTCTTTTCAAACCGCTGCCCATTAAACACGTCGTGTAATTGGATTAAAGTCGCTTTCTCGACAAGGAAGGTATTCAGGACCAGAAACTAGCGGTCGTATCATACCCCCCCACCACACACACACACACACACACACACACACACACACACACAGACACCACCACCACCACTGGACACGTGTGACGTGAGATGGAGGTTCGTGACATGAGTTAAGGCGGAGGGATTCCTGGATCAGCGACCCAGCGGAAGCAGGAGAGCAGAAGAAAATCACAAATGCAGTCATAATACGGCCGGGAAATCAGTGCTGTTCCTTCCTTCATGGTTCCTTTCACAGCGTGGGGGGTTCTGCGCTAAGCGGGGCTGCGTAAATACTCAAACAAGGGGGAAAAAAAAAACGAACTTTTACTTCAGGTGGAGTGCGCACGTCACCTTGAAAGCGGGTTAGTGTGGGCCAACGGAATATGGAGCACAGTGGGGTTGACAGAGGACACCAGAAGGAGGACAGCCCAGCGGAGTGACTAATGTGGAGCGAGCTCGCCTCTCGCGAAGACTGACGCCAATTTAGCCGAGGCAGCGCGGCGAGGCAGCGGGTCGCGGAGTCGAAAAGCGGGCGCGGATCTCATTACCTCAATGAGCGCGGCCGCGGTTTTGCAGTAACTGACGGGTCGCCCCCGTGTAATGGCGCCGGATCAAAGCTCCGCCGGTCCACTCGGCCCTCTGCGGAGGCTGGCTGCTCCAGACCCCCTACCCGAAAAGAAGCCCTTTGTTGTCCACGGAGATGCATGGCGCAGCACGACTCGAAGGTGCAGAAATACACGCGTCAAGGACGTGCACAAGGTGGACTGGGAACGCGTGTCTATTCTGAGGGAGCTCTCGAGACCAAGAGCATCCGGACCGGGCGGTGCAAAGTCCGTTTTTCCGACACGCTTTGCGCTCCCGCCTCCTTCGGCATGAATGAGAATACGCGCCATTACGTAACGCCAATGGATCCGCGGCGCCGGGACAAATCGACGGGCGTAAAGGGGTCCCGGCCTGGGAGAGCGAGCGGCTGCACCGCTTTGCTTCCCTTCATCCGTCTAGCCGCTCCCCCTAATTTGGAAGCGGTGGGTTTTTTGCTCATTAATTTCATAGGAATTATTCCAGCTATTTGACTATGAGAATGGTCCAAGCACATTTCAGCAATTGACGGCGCTCTGATAGGAGGGGACAGCTCTGCCAACCTTACCCAATTTAATTAGGAACGTTCTGGAAAGATTGATTAAAAACGACCAAGGATATCCTTTCCCCGCTCCTTTAAAGCCGCGCCAAATGGCTCTATTCAACCTCTCTGGGTTTCACCTTGACAAAATGTCTCTCTCCCTCAAAACACGCACCGCTCACACGGTGACGCGTCACCGTGCTTCTGAGTCACAGTCCAACTTTCTAGCAAGGACTGGGCGATTTTTCAGACTCGACTCGGTGCAGACGGCCCACGCTGAGAGTCAACCGGCAGAGGGCACGAAACCCGGGATGTTTAATGACGCGCCGTCACGTTCCTTCTGGCGCGTGCGGAGGAAACGGGGCTCATCTCCGTCCCATCCCGACCCTAATGGCTTCCCCTCCCACTGCATTTGCTCCTCCGCGTTCTTTGGAAAATCAGCTGTGGGCTGGAGAGAGCGTTTCCGGCAGCGGGAATTACCCCCCGACTGGCCTAATGGGTGCAATTACTTGTACAGTAATGAAAAAATTCTCAGGACGGCCCGTGCAATAAACATGTATTCCTTGATGTGTTTACAATTATTCCCGATGACTAACTGAACACGGCCGGTTCTTCCCCGCCGTTAAGAAGGGGGTGGAGCTGGAGCCGGAGGAGCTGCGGTGACATATGAACGCCGCTGTTATAATTACACAAGCAGATAACAGAGAAGAGTCATTTCGGCGCTCTGCCTTTCGGGGACGTGGCATTAGGAAGTAAACAGCGTCGCATCGCGCTCCTGATGAATGCCTGCATCCAGCCGCGTTGCCGGATCGGGGTAGAACGGCGGTCACCGTGGGCGTAACGTTAAAACCATCCCCCCTGGAAACAGTATGGAGGCAGCGGGTCCCTGCAAATAGACCTCCAGCTCCAGCCGCGGAGGAGAGGCGATTAACCACAAGTCCAGCCTGGTCTGAGCCGCGTCCTCCCATGTAGACGTCGGAAGGATCTGACGCAAACTCACACAAGTCCTACGTAACATACTGTACAACGAGGTTGTTTTCTACAGCCAAGTGTTAGCAGCAGGTAGAACCGGACTGAACGGCAGACCTTTGTCAGCTTTAATTCGTGGGGTTTACATAGGCAAACTGGTAGAAAATCTGAAAGTCGCTTTATGCGAAAGATTCAAGGATGCAAGCAAAGTATGAGTGGCAAAGGTGTAGCAGGACCTACCGATGGTGCAGTGTTCTCCAGCCCAGCCCTGGTTGCACTCGCACTTTCCATCCCTGCAGGTGCCGTGCTCGATGCAGCGTGGGTGGCACGCCTGCTGGTCGCATACCGTGCCGCTCCAGCCTTCCTCGCAGCGGCAGCTACCGCTGATGCACACGCCGTGGGAGCCGCAGTCAACCGCGCACACCTCTGTCACACGAGACACATACAGGGGGTGGTATTGAGGAGCAGACAGACACAAAGAGAACAATCGGGGTGTCTGAACAACAGAGTAAACAGTGATGATGAGAAGCCGGTACCCTCCGGAGCCTCATCCAACCCAAACGGCATCACACTCGACTTGTAATTCACACCTGTCTCCAGCCATGACTGGCAGCGCTGGGGCTACAGGTGGCTCTCAGGGCTTAACTGTGACAGGCCGGTGACCAAAGGCAACACACTGGGACAGCGGGTGGTGAAACTTGAAATCTGACGAGGCTCTTAACCACGGGGTCGGCAACGGGAGACCAACATAAGCCAATTAATATAAACCAAATCTGGCCACCAACAGCATGCGTACGAAATATCGACTTTCAAAATGCGGTTAATTTCCTGGAACCTGTTGAACCGCTGTTACTAGTAAGTGCTTCTCAAAATATGATAGAAAAAATATTACAGGCTGTACATTGTTCCCAGGCAGATATTGATAAATCACCAAAGCTCCCAGCAGCTAAAGGAAATTATGCTTTTGGCCACAAAAAAAAAAAAGTCTGAATTACTGTAACTGAAATACGACTCTGCTTGTGGCAGCGCTGCAAACTAAATAACTGCAAATGAAAATAAAAAAAGTAATAACCACTTTGTGTCGCGGGGAGGTTTTGTTTTCGTGTATATCTGAGCGCAGGCTCTCTCATAGCCCTTTGTTCTTTGATTTGCTGACCACCGTAGACAAAGTGGGAGTCGCTTAAGCGCCGCCTATTGCAACGGCCACGGCCGGAATTTAAAGCCCGATCCAGTGACGTAGGAAAATTTAGTATTCCAGCGACATCGTGCCAGGCTCTTTCGCAGAGGCACATCCTATTTTCAGTTCTGCTGCTTGGTGCCACGTCCAGAACAAGCGACGTCAAGCGTCACAGCCACACCCGGCACCGTAGCCCCGCCGCCTTCTCCACGCTTGTGTAACGTTTCCGGGGTCACCCGGTCCAACAGCGGCTAACAACCATGCCTCATCAGGTGGATTTGGAGGCATCCATACACAAGAAAGCAACGTTTAAATCCTTTGCCGCGACAGAATCATAACGCTTGTGCAACGGAAAGCATGCTGTACTTCGCACGTGTTTCACGGGGTCTCGCTCGATGCGCAAGGTGACCGAATCACCCTTGTAGCCCCCCTCCCCTTCCCAGAGTTATATAACGACCAGGGAAACAAATGCTTTTTACTCTTTTTTCCCATCAAGGCGGCAGATGGAAACAAGCAGAAAATCGATGAGCTCCCCAAGCGCTTTGAGTCATGTGCCTTGGCAGAGGAATGATGGCGCTCCTACAGAGCGAGAGTCCATCGTACTTATTTGTACTTATTGCGAGCGCCAACCCCCGTGTCTCGCTCTCCATCAATCTCTCCCGATCCCTCCCTTCCAATTGGCCGTCTCCATCTCCGTTTGAGCGGACCCCGGACTTTCCGATTAATCTCGACGTTGTGGAACCGTAACGATTCTTAGGGCGGAGGCCCTCGTGCAAATCGATGTTATCAATGTTTCATTAGTGCGAAGGTGTTTATCTGCCTTTAGCACGCAGTCGCTTCCAGCGGCGGGGGGTGGGGGGAGGGGGTCGATGCACGCCGCGACTGTTTATTAATTAGACCGCGGTTAACGTAGGCGGAATCGCGCACTTTAATTAAGAGAACCCCGCCCGGCTCCGGCGGCGTAACTCGCGGTTAGAAGACATTTGGATGTGAGGTGACAGCGGCGGGTTGGGGGGCGGGTGTCTCGACACGGCGGTCGCCGCGAAACACGGACTCGCTACGGAGCGCCGCCTCGGGGGGACTCGACTGCTCCCGCCGAGTCGTCTCCGTAACAGGGCCGGCGACGCGTGCGCTTTGCGACGGGCGAGCTCCGCAGAACATCCGAAACGGCAGGGCTTCGCACCGGTTTTATTGCCGCCATCACGCTCACATTACTGCCTCTTGCACCACATTTAACGGCCCACTTGCTGAATAGATAATGAATAAAGGATTTTTATGGCTACAGAAAATATGACAAACGTCTCAAACTATCTGATGCAACACAATACAATCCCGCCTGCTTAACACGTCATTACGCTGAACGCCGCGCGGATTCTCGCCGCTCGAACACGGAGGGAGAAGGTCGAAAAAGCGGACTAGTTAAGAAAATTATGATTTTTTTTTTTTATTACCTGGGACAAACAGAGAGGAGAGCCTATTTCACAACGCGGCTTAGCGGAGATGGATGAACAAAGCACGGGACGTGAGATTCGGCACCGCGGTGTATGAGGATATGTAGGGTAAATCCGCCAGGCTTTGCTGCCTACTTTGCAGGAGAGCTTTAACAACATGGACAGGAGGAAGGGAAAGAGAGAAAAATCCAAGACGAGGTGGCGTAGCCTGCGAACCGGACGCTTACCGACGGAGCAGTCCGGACCGGTCCAGTTGGCGTCGCACACGCAGACGTTGCTCTCGGCCTGGTAGGTTCCGTGGCCTGAGCACTGATCCGGGCACATGGTCTTGAGGATCTCGCAGTTGGTGCCGCCCCAGCCGGGGTTGCAGTGGCATTCGCCGTGGATGCAGACTCCGTGGGCAGAGCAGGACGGGTCGAGGCAGTCCACTGCGGACGGCAGGGGGAGATCACGTCAGGTTAGCCGCCCTCCCGCACCGCACTCCTCTTTAACCCTCGGACCCTGGCACGGGGGCATCCGTTTGGGGTAACGGTGATGTGGGAAGAAAACGCTTTAAATTTCAAAGATCCTACATACAATGAGCTGCGTTATTTCAACGTGCAGAAACAGCCCCGCCTTCCGTTTACATGTTAACGGCCAATCGGAGGGGCAGGAAAAAACATCGTGTTCCACACATCTAAGCGCCGTGCAGTCTGACCCACATAAAGTTTACAGGCCGATTCCCACGTTCTACCGGCTCACGCCGAAGGAGATGAGCCCGCGCGTCTTCATTCTTTGCAGTTCTGTTCTAACGTAGCGATGAAGGGTACGTCCCCCTGCCCGAGCAGCTGACCCGAGCCACACCGACGCTGTCTGTTTTAGCGTTGCTGCGAGCGGTCAAGGAGAGCAGAAGCTCGTTCCTACGGCGGCCGCGGCCGCTGCTCCCGGCAGACCCGTCTCGGCACGTGGGGGGGCTTCTCGGAGACAGCTCGGCTCCTCCTTCCAACACGCTTTAACATTCCGGAAATAACCCAGCATAATTACTCGTCCGACCGTATCGCTTTTACGCGGCGCGTCTGCATTGCGGAAACGTAATTACGGGGAGTTAATTGTTTTAATCTGTTAATGGAGATCAATAAAATCCCTCTTATTGAGTGCTGGAGATCAGGTCTTTTCTGGAGGGGGGAATAGAAGGCGAATGTTCTGGTTTGTAGGGAATATTAGGACAATTGGAACACGGAGGAACGGAACTAATTCAGCTAATCGCTTCGCACGGGAAAATCCATTGCGGTCTGGAGCTCTGGATTCCCGACGAGCGCAGAACTCCAGGTCGAGAAGCAGTGTATCAATGAGAACGTCGATGCAATTATTTGCTCTGCTAAGTGGAAAATAGCAATTGTTTCTGGAATATTGAACCATTAACTTAACGCAAATGACTGTAATGGAGCCAGAGAAGACAAAAACCCCCAACAAAAGTCATTCGACGGTGGCAGACACGGCTTGTCAGACTCCTCATTAGATGCCAGCAGCCGTGCCGCACCAGGAGGCATCAAACGCACTTTGCTACGAGAAGCGACAGCCGACGCAGAAGTGCCCCCACCTCCAAACTCCAAAGCAGAACTCAAACACACTTGCAGACACTCTTCACCTCCTGAATGCAAGGTGGCGGCGGCCGTGGAGGGAACTGCAGGTGGCAAAGTGACCGGGGAGAAAGGGTTAAAGACCAGGAGGGCACAAGCTGAGGCTCCCGAGTTTGTGGTAAAACCGACAGCAAGGCGGGGCCGCGTTATCGAAGGCCGGACTCAAAAACAGAAGCGGCGTCTTTGTTGTTTTGTTAATTTGCACCGGTTGGCTTGTTTATAGATCAGGGCAATTTTTACCGCGTGAGCCTGGGCTACAGCAGCAGTTGGATTTGAACCCAAGCGCGCAGCGAGAGCTCAACACACCTCTGAACTGAACGAAAGACCAAGGGACTGACGTTTAAAGCAGCTGGAAAAATTCCAGGTCCAACGCATTTTCCAGAAGCTGGGTTTGATAGCTCCTGCGTGTGGCTGATGGAACAGCTCTTCAACCGTCACCGAAACAACTCGGGTAACAAATATTATGGCGCCGTAGTCAACGTCTGCGCCGAAATGTTTTCCCTCAAACAAAATGCCACTCGCCGCCGCCGCCGCCGCTGCGCAGGGCTCTATTTGAGAGCTCACTGACAGCGAGCACGTTGTTCCTTTATATCCGTTTTCGGCAAATTATAATGACTCCGTAAGCATAAGAAGGGCTCTTCCTTTCAAATGTCACTGTAATTACCTGCACAATTTCACGTCCTCTTTAAGAGATCTCAGGAGCCGCGCGGGAAACGCGAGGGGCGACGTTTCCGCGCCGCTTCCTGCGAGGAGAAGACAAGGCGGCTCCGCCATCTCACCTTCCTCGCAGTTGTCGCCCTTGTATCCCGTGTTGCAGACGCAGGCGCCCATGATGCAGAGGCCGTGGCCTCCGCAGTGGATGTCGATGCACTGGTTGCTGGGAACGTCGCACTCGGTGCCCTTCCACCCGCTGAAGCACAGACAGCGCCCCCTGGAGTACTGGCCGTTTCCGCTGCACAGCACCGGGCAGGCGGCTGCGCGGAGACAGAAATACCACGTGTCCGCGGGGGGACCACCCGGGGGAAGGGGGGTGGGGAGAAGGGCGCGGCCGGGGCGGCCGGGGGGGGGCAACACGTACCTCTGGAGCAATCGGGGCCCAAGAAGCCTGGGAAGCAGTGACACGTTCCTGAGAGGCAGTCTCCGTTTCCGTGGCAATTGTGAGGACACTCCATGACAGAGTCTGCGGGGGGCATCGAAAAAAGAGAAAGAACGAACGTAACGCAAGCCGAGCGAATTTAGCATTAATTGGAGGGGTTGATTTAGCGGCTCCGTGAGCGCTCAAGAATTAGCACACAGTCCCGGAGTTTGTGATATCCCGTTCGCCCATCTTTAATTAAACCAACAGCAGATGCTTGATGAAGGCAAACGCGCCTCTCGGCTCTCGGCTCTCGCCTCGCCGTAATGAACCAATCAACAAATTGTTATGACCAATTATCAGCTGGCAGCTCGACTGAATTTCTCCTTCTCGCGCAGCTCGCCCGTCATTAATCGCCCGGAAAGCGGCCTCGCCGTCACCGAAACACACCAAAGACGGGCCGCCGTGTCACCCGCGCGCCCCCCCCGTTAAAGAACCGCTCCGCCCACGCGCCGCCGCCGCCGCCCGCTTTCCATTTACACACTTCATCCAAATCGATGGGACTCCACCGAGGGCCCCAAGGTTGCGCCCTGGGCTGCGTGGGAGGCCGAAGGCCGACTATTATTGCCTGCCTTCCCCCCCTTCTATTGGATGTTTCTAAGGGTGTCAAAAGTCAGCAGATGATGACATCACCTGTCAATAATTTCATTAGCGGTGGACAAAGGAAACGGGCCAACGCTGCGCTGTTTTGACAAGGTAATAAAGGCGGGGCCCTCCTCGCCCAGAGGCACTTATTGAGGAAACACAAAGGTTCCCTGCTCTCTGCGCCGTCTTTATGAGGCCCGCGGTCCCCAGATGACAGAATAATCCATTTTAATTTCAAAAGTTTAAGCCTAACATCTCAGCCCATAGGAGTGCACTTTTTTGATGCACCATCTAAGCCACCCACTTCAAAACGGGGTGTGAAGTTCCTTGTGAATATTCTCTTTCTTCCCCCGTTTCAGATGATCATACCAAAAGTAAACTGCTCTTTTCGGAAAGTCATCACCAACATTTTAAAGCGCGGAGGCCTGGGAGGACGGTCGGCGGGGAGGCGCGCGACCGCAGCAGCGGCGGGGAGAGCAGGAGCTCAAACCCCAGCGGCTGCGGGGGGCCATGGCGCGGCCCTTTGATGTCGGTTCAAACTCACACCGACGTGGGCGCGCGTGCGCGCACACACACGCACGCGTACAAACAGCGTGGACGCAAACACAACCAGGAATGTGCTCAACGCTGCTCGCAGTCAAACACCCTAAATGGGCCGTCTGCTCAGGACGTAGAACAAATACCTTGGGAGAGCGACACCTGTCTAGGGAAAAACCTCAGTACCGACAGCCAGAACTAAATAATAGTTTTGGAAAGCTTTGCTGATGACCCCCCCACCCCCCCGTACACCCCCAACGGGGCGACGGCGCTCACCGATGACGATGGTGCTGTACGACACCTGCTCCACGTTCTTCCCGTCGTTGTAAAAGGCCAGGTGCCAGATGCCCGTGTCCAGGTACTGGATGAAACCGGCCTCGTGGACGTTGACGGAGCGCACCTTCCGCCCGCCGGCCTCCGGCTCAGCCAGGCCGCGTTTCTCCTTCGCGATGAGCCGGCTTCCATCCAACAGCTCGACAAAATCGTACTGTGGAAAGAAGGGGGGGGGACCATTATCATTCCATTTAGCGCAGCGAGTTTTGACAACCAGGCTCTTTACATATTCATTTATATGGGGGAAATATTTTAAACAAACATTGCAGAAAACCTGCATTGTCAAGGACGCCGTGAAGAAAGGCTGCAAATCAAGACTCTTGGAGAACATCGATTCACCAACCGCAGATTTCCTTTGTTTAAGTGTGTAAGGAGGAGAAACAACAATAGAACAACAAACAGGGATCTAGCAATCAGGAGATGTCGAAGACCAGCAGTTAGCAGGGATCCAATGAAACATCTGGAGAAGGTCCTCAGATGTGCTCACGTGATGTAAGGGTATATAGACGTGAAAGTTGGACGCTGAAAAATCAGGACGGGAAAAACGTGGACTCCTTTTAACCCCGTGAACAGCCAGGAAAGCAAACAGATAGTTGGGTCAATTCACATGGTGAATCTTTGGAAATGTGATGAAAACCCCGGACCTTCTGGGAAGAAAGAGGAAGAGGATGGACACAGACACAAGTGGAGGACAGAACTTAGTGGAAGGACTCGACATATATGTTATTACTGAGAGTCTGTGGCCCTCGATGTATGAAAAGAAGGGTGTAGATTTAACTCTTCCCGTCAACAGCGGCGTGACGGTTTGATGAAAAGAATCCTTACAAAGCGAAACTCGCTCCTTCGTCCCAGGATTCAGAGTGTGGTGTTCAAGTCAGTATTTGCTGAAAACCTGGTTATATTTTCTTACGGGTTCCTCAGCCGGGTTTCTGTGTCAGGTAGGAAGCTTCGCCAAAGTCACCTTCAGTTCTCCATCCCGGCATTCCGACAAAAAGGTCAGCGCGGTTCGGGTGCTCGGGAAACGTAACAAATCTGAAGTCAGACGGCGGAAAATTAATGTAGCGGCCGAGAGACAAAGACGAATAACCGGCGGGGGCGGACAGGGAAGCCCGGCGGGGAGGGAGCCAATGTCGGCAGCTGCGCTTTCGGGCGGCTCAGGAAGTCCGCTGTTTCAAACGGCCGGTTTGACAGCCGGCCGACTAATACGGGACGCGCCGGCGCGTCGGGATCGCCAACCCCCTGCCCGCCACGCAAGTTTGTTGACTTAGCCAAGCGGCTGTAAGAGCGGTAAACAAACGCCCCCCCCCCCCCCCCCCCCCCCCCACCCCCCCCCCCCCCCCCCCCCCCCCCCCCCCCCCCCCCCCCCCCCCCCCCCCCCCCCCCCCCCCCCCCCCCNCCCCCCCCCCCCCCACACCCAGCACCTCAGCCGCTCCACAACAGGAGGGCCTTTCTATCAAAGGCCTTCTTCACCCTTCATCATCACACGACGCCAGCGGAAAAAAGGATCCCGGAAACAAATTGACGCCGACAGCGAGGAAGGAAGAGACTCGGTGAAAAGACGGGAATTTACTTTGCGGTTCTTTCTTGGCTCCTGCGCGACTGCCCCTATCTCCGAGCTGTCAATATCCGTCATTATTCCCTTCCCGAGCGCTCAAAGACCCGCATCGATCCGTCCGCGCTCTAAGGGAACGTTCCGGCTTTTCTGTCAGATATCCGCCCGCATTGTGCGCACGTCTCTCGTCAATTAACTCGACCGAAGGCCGTTTTGCGCGTCGGTGTCCACGCGTCTCTCCGGCGTGACCTCGACCCTGTGACACCGCTCACCTTTTCGTTTATGAGGTTCGCCGGCACAACGTCGGTGGGCACAACGTAAAAGTAAACGTTGTTCGCAGGCTATTCGCTCTGTTTCGACCGTCCAAGCTTTAGCAAAACAACTACTGCTTTTTCCCCAAGTAACCACGAGAAGGAAAACGACGGATCGGCCGACGCAGCACGTGGTGCTGAAAGCACAGCTCTGACTTCCGGAAAGTGAGAAACCCGACGTTGCCCCCCCCCCCAAACCTTACTGGGTTCAGCTGGACCCCACGTCAACCGCAACCGGCACAGTCTTTTAAAAACCACACCCCCAGCGAAGGCCCACAAACACCTGGGTTGTTCACCACCAGCACGTTCCCCGGTCAGGAGCGGAGGGTTCGGTTAACGCCCATCACGTTTGGAACGCCGATCTGAAGCTCACAGGATCTGTTATTGTTATTTTATAAATGCAACGTTGTAAAGCGGGACTGCGAGATCTTTTGGCCGAACCCCGCTAGGCCCTGCTTAGCTCTGTCCCCTCGCTCAGCCGGCTCCGCCTCACGCAAGAGCTCCACCCCTTCACCCCATACCTGTGTGTGCGAGGGCGGCAGGCCCTTCCTCCCGTAAACGCCCACCAGGGCGTCCCTCTGCACGGAGATGTTGAACTTGAGGAACTGCGGCTGGTCGATGAAGAGCTGTGAGCGCCAAAACACGCCAGGGGGCACTTCCTGCACTGCCCGGCGACCCACGTCCACCTCGCCCGTGTCGATGGTGTTGTTCTCCTGCAGCGGGAAACCCGGCTTGCCTGGGTGGGGGGGTGGTGGTGGTGGAAGAGAAGCAGAGGGGTCATAAGCAAGTACGTACAATCTGGAAAGCAGAAGGTGACCGTGTTGGTCGTCTTGAGGGACCACAAAGAAAACGTGGGATTTGGTTCAGTTCCTCTCCTTCGGGGCACGGGGGGGGAGGGGAAGCTGTTCCCAGCATGCCAAGGCGAATCAGTCAAGATGCTCCCCCGTGCTGGATCGGAGGCCTGGGTTTCGCAAGCCTCCCGTGTTCACGGACCACGGCGCAGAACCGCGTCTTCACACATCACCGTGTACCTAACGTGACCCCCCGGGGGTCGGAGAGGACGGGCGGACAGCGCTGAGACGGGACCTGCTCACTGTCTCGTCATCCAACCGCGAATTCGGTTTCTGCCCTTTGCAGAACACGCGTGCTTTCTTTCTCAACCGACAAATCGTCGGTTTATTTTAATCTCCAAAATTAACGGCAAGTCAAATACAGCGTTTACAGTGAAAGGCGGGATGACGGACCCCTCAGCGCAGCAACTGACCGAACGCCGACGCCACAGGTTATTAGCGGAGGTTATTATAGATGCTCTAAAAGTTTAGCGAGGAAGCTAATGCCGCGATCGGTCGGTCAACTGGCGACACGAACCGCAAATGGTCACAAACTGCGGTCTCAGGTATACGGTTAAACGGAATGACCCCCCCGCATCACTGCGAAGCTCGCGGCAGCCGAATCGGCTCGCGGAGGGATTTGGGCAGGAGAGCGAAGCGAAACTCTCTGCCGAGAAAACACAAGTTCCAAGTTTGTTATTCCTTGTTAGCAGGAGCGTTGGAGCTCAGCGTGGGGTCCGGCGACCGGACGCCCAACCGTTCGCCATCAAATATGATCGCTGTCTGCCGTCTCCCACCTCCTGCGATCGGGGTGGAGCGGTCCGTGCCACCTGCTTCTCCGTGGCGCCTCCTCCGCTCTAAAAATACCTCAAATGATCTAAAAGGATGCAGAGTGTTTTCAGGTTGTCGGCGGGGCGTCGGCAGGTTGTCCTCACGTTGCCAGGCTCTCAAAACGCCCCAGCTGGGCGGACCTCCTCTGCTGGCCCGACCGCCTTGACATCAACAGCGTGGGAAGTGTTTTAACACCTGTTCCTCAAGGGGGGGGAGACGGCACTGGAGCGCCGCACCGACCCGACTCCCACCATGCACTGCGGCTCTCCGACACGAAAAGCACTTCACGGGAGAGATAATCAGAGCGCAGGGAGTCGCGAGGACACATTTTCGGGAGAAAATGAGTTTGCGAGTCCACCGGGGGCAGTCCCAGCACGGCGCCGCCGATCGGAGCTCGATTAGTCTGCCTGCCAGCGCGCGAGGGGATTTCGGACCGCAGGTTAAACGTTTCGGGTCGGAGGTCGGGAATCGAGCGGCCGCGCCGCGTGCCGCTTAAAATCCCGCGAGGGCCAAACGCCGCTCCGCCGCGAGGGGCTTTCGGTCGGACACGGACTCGAGTCGATTCGAGGAAGCAGGACGTCCTTCCCACTATGCTGTCTCCAGGCGCCGCGGCGCGGATGCCGTTTCCCACAATGCCCGGCAGCTTGGCAACTGAGAAACATCCCTCATAATGGATCCCACGCATCAGGAAGAATAGGCTGCGCTTTCATTGTTTTAGTCAGACCGTGGATAGAGCTGCTGAAAAATGACAGTGTTTACTTTGTTTTCCGGCTAAGCCGGCGGTTTCACGCGGCGCACAATCTTCTCCTCGCACACAGCAGTACATTTAGTGCGCTGCGAAAAACAAGCGTAAAACGCTGCCAGTGTAACAGTTAACTACTGTAGAAGTGAACTTCTTTAACAGCTTTTTCCACAGTCGCTCCCAAAGTGACTGTCAACTCCGAGGATATTAGTGAAACTTATCAAGCCCCTCGGCGCCGGGTGTCGGCGAGTCTCGCCGCGGCAGCCATTGTCCCGACCTGTCCCGCTTCCCGAGCGGCGGTTAGCAACCCCTCGGCACGGGCGGCCAACGCCGCGAGCTTAAAAATGACTAATAACCCCGTCGGAAAGCCGAACGTCTCCCCCGGGCCGACGGCAGGGACGCTGATCTCCCGGACCTCGGAGCATTAGTGCCAAAACAATGCGGCCCGCTGCGCGCAAGAGCGTTAGCGCATCGCGGCGCCACTTTCCAACTCTTTATGACTTTAAAATTGTAACTTAAGCTGTTCTGATCCACTAAGTAGAAAATTGCACCGCAGAATTATCCAGAGGAAGCTGTACATTAATTTTAATCGCTGGAATTTTGCGCTGTTTAATTGCTTGACCGCTGCGGTTTCGGAGGAGACGCCGCGCGTCGAGCGAAAAGGCCGGCAGGCGGAGGAGACTGGGGGATGACGGAGCTTTTCGGCACGTCTGAGGCAGGGTTCGAGGGAGCGAACGCGGTAACCCGATGTCTCGACAGCAGCGGGCCGTGACACCTGGAAACCGGAGTAAACCCGGACCAGGCCGGCCTTGGGAACCTTCGGAGGGAAAGCCAGAGAGAAGCAGCCGTCAGACCTGGGCGCCCCACGTAAACTCAGGTGTTAGCATTCGCGATGTCTAGCTGCGTCCATCACCGTGCGTACGGTTTTATTTCCCCGGCTGACACGAAGCACCGCGATCCCACGTCCAGATTCGCGGCAGCAAACATGGCCGCCGTCGCGGTGAACGCAGCGAAGGACAGACGCGCTCTCCGGTCAGCGGAACGCAGAAGACGTCTCTCACGGTCGAGTCGCGGCTCAAGAACGTTCTGCGGAGGGGGTGGAACCTCTCGGTCGGAACAGCGCTTTTCCCAGGTTTCCTAAACCGGGTTTTCCTTTGGGGACGAGGCCTCTCAGCCCAGAACCTGTCCGAAATATTAGCACACGCTTCACTGGACGCTCAACCTCTGTCTCTCCTTTATTTTTTCTTTTGCCCTCTTTCAAATTTTTCTGACGCTTGACCATTACGGTGCGGGCAAACTAGAGCGGCTCCGGCAATTTCGGAGCGAGCGCACCGGAGTGATTGCTTTTACCTCGCCGTGCCTCCGGGTCGCCCCATGCACAATGACAATTGGCGCCTTATGATTACTTTGTATTTGGCCCCAGGTGGGGCAAGGATGTGGCCTGATGGAGGGGAAAAGGGGTGACAACCGCACGGAATGCAGGATTTTGCAGACGGAGGTAGACGAGCCAAGGTTACCTCTGGAAGGATACTGACCCTTCTTTCTTTTAATCGATTTACAGACACCGGCCCGGATCCCGGCGTCTTCATTAACGTCTTCTGCGACAGTGTAAACATACGCTCTCCGGCTGCGTGCCGACAGCCCCGCCGTGCCGATCCTTCGCCGTCGACCCGCCGTCCCTTCGTACGCCTGTCTGGACGGGGGAGGGGCGCAGCTGGGGCAAAACAGGCGGGATCACGATCTGCTCAGACATCGACCTCCACGCGTCGCCAGCGGTTACGGGGGACAGACGCGGCACCACCCTTCGCCGTGGCTTTTAGCATCAATTTGTCATCTGTTTGCCGCTTTTGCTTTACGGAACTGGACGTCGGTCGAACCCGAGAACGCCACACGTTGGCGACGGCGCGTTTGCGGGGCGTCGGGATACGCGGAGCCCGGCTGCGGATCGAAGGTCAAAATCAAAATGGACGACACGGATGGATGGAATGAGAAGGAGCTGAGAAGAAGAAAACGGCCCATCGCCACGGAAACGTTTCCACTAACCGATGACATCAGGGGCTCTCAACCCCCCCCCCCCCCCCCCCCCCCCCCCCCCCCCCCCCCCGGGCCCCCCCCCCCCCCCCCCCCCCCCCCCCCCCCCCCCCCCCCCCCCCCCCCCCNACCCCCCCCCCCCCCCCGCGCTTCGAACTTTTTCACGATTTATTCTCACAAAATAATTTAAAAGTGTTTTTGGTCGATCCCCTCCGCTAAGACGCAACTTACCACGTTACCCCCCCCAACACACACAAAAAAAGGCCCCTTAGAGAGAAAATTAATTCTGCGATCGAGTATAAACCGAGACCTTTTTAAAATATAAATTATATTTAACCATCTTTCTCCTCTCAATTTTTAATAAACACGGGAATTAAAGAATTCTTGTGCATTAAAAGATTTACTCAGCCAAACGAAGCTGTTTCTGGAAATTTCTGCAGGGGTGCGCAGAACCCCCCGGGCGCGAGGGGCCTCTTGTACGCGGTAAAGGTTGTATGTACTGTACGTATAGGGTAAGTAACATGGCACTAGTGTACCGCAGACACGGCAAGAGCGCCTGGTTGGACGCAGGCTGACGTTTGCTTGAAGAAGCCGCGTAAACGAACAAGCTGGAGATAAAGGCGAACCGCCGTGTCTCGGCTTCTCTTACCGCCGTCGACCGTGAGCGCCGTGACCGCGTTGGTCGGCGCCGCGTCCGACTTGGTCTGCCCGTTCTCGAAGGCGTAGTGCTCGGCTTCCTGGAGCTGCCAGTTGAGGCCCAGCAGGTGCATGGCTGCAGGGGGGAGGACAGGAGGAGACGGGTGACTCACAAAAAAAAAAAAAAAATACACACCGCTTCACAGTCGCGTTTCGATCATTTCGGACACGGTTCCATCGCTGCCCTGATCACACGTGAGGCGGTAGGAGCAAAACGGGCCTCGGCACTTGGAAATTACAGGTTCGCGAAAGCGTTGCTAAAACCCCTCGTGAGGCTAGGAGCCCCCTGTAGTGGTTCTTGAACCGGAGGGCGGTTTACATCTGTCTGCTGCTGCTGGTCTGCTAACCAAGGAGCGTAGTGAAAAGACCCCCAATAAATCACAGTCACAGTCCGCACCTGTGTGTGTGTGTGTGTGTGTGTGTGTGAGACACATTAAAGACATGCAGTAGAAAAAAAAATAAACAGTTAATAGAAAGAAGTCTAACAAGCTGATACAGCATCTCGCTCAGATGCTTCTCTCTCTCTCACACACACTGTGGGTCCACCTGGTGAGCAGAACCCCCTGCTGTGTGAGACTTGTTAAAGCTGAGTGTGGCTGGTTAGGTCACTGTTCACTTAAACCCTCCACACCCCCTGCAGATCTAATGGGAGGGGGGGGGTATTGACAGGCCCCACCTGGAGCTCTTCTTACGGCCACTCGGCAGGGCCCGTCTGCTGACCCAGAACGTCGCGGGAACGGGCTTTAACCCGCATCCAGACAACCGCACGCTGTCCTCCAGACAGCCCGAACCACGAGGGACCCGGAGGAGACGCTCCTCCCGCACGCAGGGACCCCGACACACCCCGAACACCACGCTGTATTTATTCAGCGCAGGGGTCGCGAACCCACATCCTTCCGGCGACAAGCGTGCGTCCCCAACCACCAGGCCACCCGTCGCTCTGGCGAATTGTCGTAATTACCCAATTAGCATGACTAATTTAATATCAGAAATTGCACTGTGGCCCGTTTTCAGGAATTACCATATTAGTGGTTTGGGAGAAACGTGCAGATATTAATAGTAGCGGTGAATAAACCACTAACTGGACCAATTAATGCAGGCAAATGCGCTGGAATAAAAGCAGCGCGTGCTGAGGTGCTGCAGAAGAGGGGATGTGAACCACACCTGGACACACCTTGCGCTGCTCGGGGCAGCTGGGAGTCTGTAGGGTCGGAACCTGCCGCCTGCCGGCAGTTCGTCACGGATGCGCCGTTACAAGGGGCTTAGATCCCCTAACCAGCACGGAGGCCTTTGTTACCGTGCCGACGTGTGAAAGTGAACACGGAGCAAGCAGATGGCTGTGTGTGTGTGTGTGTGTGTGTGTGTGTGTGTATCAGAGAGAAGGCAGGAGAAATGGCAACGATGCTGACAAATGAGTGGGAGAAAAAAGAGCCGGGAGCACAATAAACGTGCAGAAATGTGCAGCACGCACACACACACACACACACACACACACACACACACACACACACAGAGCCAGATTTAATGCTGGAAGTTTCTCTCGATTCTGCAACAAAGCTTGAACTTCCCTTGACGTGGCTGTGGGTAATGAAGGTCCCTACACTCAGTTCTTGTGGAGCCGCAGGGCCTCTGAGAAAAGAGCTGACGTTTGCTGGTATGTCGAGTGTGTGTGTTTGGGTTCGAACCCCGCAAATCGGCCTGGAGCAACCCTTCTACAGCGGGGGGGCCACGGCAGAGCTGGCAAACGTTGCCGAGTCAATGCTGACTGCTACTGACCGCGTGCGCCTGACCACGAGTCCGTCCAGAAAGTTCTATCCGCCTGTGCCCTTAGTGGTGAACAGGTTTGTGGTCATCACTGCGGTTGAGTCCATCCACCTGGCTGTTGCTCTTCCTCTTCTTATTCCTTCAACTCTTCCCATCGTGACCATCCTTTCAGAAGAACCCAAACTTCTCACGAGTGATAACCTCCATCTCACCTTTTGTGCTCCCAAATATCCAGTAGCTTCGTAACTAGTCTGCTGTGTTCAACGTGTGAGATCTTGCAAAGAATAATATTAATAAACCCTTGAGGAGAAAAAAGGCACGAGAAGCACTTTGACAGGCATTTCCAGACTCGCAGGAAAACCGACGGGGGGAAAGTGTGTGTGTTCCCACATGACTCAGCAGACACACGCGAGTTAGCTGTTTCAACACCTGCTTTGGCATGGCTCTGTGAATCACTTCCTCCGGTAACTTCACTTCCCAGTAAAGATCTCCTTCCACATTTCCTTCTGTTGCTCCGGTGGAAAATTCGCTGGGTCTCTGAATATCTCTAACGTCACCAGAAAGTCCGGACTCCTCTGAGACAAACCAGGTGGCTGGAGGCTTCACAAAGGACCGGGAGATTCTGGCTGACCGCGATTCCGAACAGCTCGACCTGCTGAGAAGGTCCACAGGGGAGATCCAGGAGGAGGGAAGCCGGTGTGATGAGGGGTGGGCGGACTTGTCAAGTGACTGCGCTCGGGCACAAGAAACCCGGACCGGCGCCGGGGACGAGCGATGACCCCGCGTGAGAGACGTGACACGGGAAGAACGACCGTCTTCGAACGCAAGTGGAGAAACAACCTCCGAGGAAAAAGGGCAAAGGAAGACGGTCAACAGAGTCCAGCGCGGTGCTCCGTCACTGGTCAATCGGGACATTCCACACAGCGTCACTTACCGAAGCGTGTGTGTGTGTGTGTTTCTCTCTTCATTGTTTTCATACCTTTTTCTTTAGATAAAGAACCAGGCAGTTTCCTCCAAAGCCACTTTTATAGAGCAGGGTAATTTTTACTGTATTAAACACAGCAGGACGTGGGGCACGAACCTGCAACCTCCAAGTCAAGCCACCTGCTGCTCCTATCGCCCCGCCTCAAAAGCACAAAATGGCAGCACTGTGCAGCCCACCCAACGGGACTCGAGCCATCAACCTTCCGGTAACCTCACCTGCTGTTTTTGTTTAAAATAAAGAGGAAGAAAGTGTGTTTGTTGTTGAAACGGCTCCCTGTCTGGTCGCTGCTTCTCACCCGAGTCGCGGCCCGGCGCGGCGCCAACGCCGAGCATAAGATGAGGGATGCGACTCCATATGTGCAGGCGACGGCGTGGGAGTGTGTGTGTGTGTGTGTGTGTGTGTGTGTGCCGATTGTTCCAGCGCGGTGGGAATTCTTATGAATTATCACCTGTCATTATTCTTCTTATTATTTATTTCCATTCGTCCAGTTGTTTGTACACTTTTACCCCGATTTACCTGTTACAGTAAATATTCACCCCCTTGATTTTTTTTTTTTTGCATTGTGTTCCTGTTACACCTCTAAATTTTGACCTACTGAAGTCATTTTTTTCTCCAGCCGCTAATACTGTAAATTTAACACATCTGTGAATTTAAAAAAAAAACCTTTTTATTAAACAGCATTTGCTTCTCCAGCACAGCAGAATGAGAAACATTAGATGGGGGGGTGAACACTTTCTGAAAGCAGGGTAATTTTCACCGTATCAGTAAGTATCCTGATCAGGGGCACTAGAGCGGGAGGTGGGACCTGAACCCGGGACCTTGCGAAAGCAACGGTTCGGCCCACCCGCTGCCCTCGTGCCAAAGCCTGACACCAAGCAGCCTTTCCAAAGCGTCCAACAGCGGGGAGCCCTGGGACTCAAACCTCTAACCTTCTGGTAACTGAGCTGACTCATTAACCGTCACACCCCCCCGCCAGCCCTCTTCCCTTCATGAATAGTTAACGCAGCCCACTGGCCGCCCCGAGAGCCAGGACTCCACACCCAAGACGTATGCGATAACAAGGGGGAGATAATGAGGTTCGATAATAATAAAAGCTGGATTGATACCAAAACAGAAGTTGGAGATAAAAGCCGGAGTGGTGCAGTAATGTTTGTCCCCTGCAGGCCGCCGTTATGATTAGGAATCCATATTTTTCCATAAATTAGGCCCCCTTTCGGGCGCACCCTGCTGTGCCCCCGTTCGAGTGGATGATGTTCAATCAGCGCTCCGCCCGGGACCCTCCCGCACACACACACACACACACACACACACACACACACACACACACACACACACAAAACAGTACCGACCAGGACAGACAGATTTGTGTGACGTGTCGATAAAAGTGACACGGCAGCAACAGGTGGCGGTTTCCCATGCTCCTCCTCTGCAGGACCGTCCTCAGATGCGGAATTTCGGCGTCTGTGTCTGAAACTTTACAACTGACACTATTAATTAGCCGCCGACTTTGATTCTCCACAGTAAACCGCCTCCGCTGCTGGGATGTCGCTATCGTTACCATAGTATCATATATCCTGCGTTCCTCGAGGGGAGAGAAGCCATTATTTATACATCTCGCATCCCACAGTGACACAATAGGACCTGAATCTTCTGTCATTTTAATCCCTCCAGCGCAGAGTCAAGGTCACCTGTCAACTTTGACCCAGCAAATGGCAAGGCCCTTATTTGGCTGGGGCACAAGGGGGCGCCGTGACGAAGGGGGGCAGTTATGTGCTCCTGAAAAACATTACGTACACAGCTGAGGCCAGCAGGTGGCGAGGTGGTTAAAACTGCCACCTTGCAGCCAAAGGACCTGGGCTTGAATCCCACCTGGTGCTACGGTACCCTCAGCACTAACTCAGAGCTGATGGTAAAAGTCACCCTGCTGCATAGATGTGGTAAACAGTGTAACTAACGTAGCTTTGGAGAACAGTGTGGTAAATAATAAGGTTACGGCGCGTGAGTCTGGGTAAAAGCAGCGTACAGAGGGAGTTACCCCCAAGCAGGGAGGCGGGGCCTGTCAGATGGGGTGTAAATTCTGTGCCCGCGGGGTTGGTATTGTCTGCCGCCCTATTTCCCGCTCCCTTCAGGGTGTCTCGTGTTTATTTATGCTTCAGTCACTCCAAGCTGCTGCTCAGAGGCTCCGCCCCACAGCACAGAACCGCTGTCCGGACCGCGGCGGCGTCCTGCCGCTCGCTTCTTCTTCGCCACCCAGACAGAAGAGGACGCGATGCGCCGCTTCTCCTTTTCACCCGATCCCGGGGCAAAGGTCAAAACGCCGGATCACAAAATTCCCTCCAATTTGGTCACCCCAGAAACACCCTACTGATGGCTCATGTAATAATGTCAAATCTGTGTGACACTGGAATATAAAACAGTTGCAAAAAGTGTGTGTGTGTGTGTGTGTGTGTGTGTGAAAAGTGTGAAAAGTGCTATCGATAACTGCGTATTAAGTAAATGAAAAACGGGATATCGGGAGGCCAAAAGGGCCGAGACGGTGCTTTTAATTTCCGACACCCGAGACGTAAGTTGTGGACCGGCGGCCCGGTGTAAAAATCCCGAGAGCGTTCTTCACCCCCGGATAACCAGAGTGGTACCGGCCTGCTGGCGTGCGTGCCCGTGCGTGTGGTCGCCGTGGTTACCTATGCAGTAGCAGAGCAGGACGGACAGCAGGACGGACACGGCGACGGCACTCAGGGCGGTGCACCTCCAGGAGCAGTGCTTGGACGACTTCTTGAACTTGAACGCGCTCCTGGAGAGCGTGTTGCGGGGCAGCGGCCGCGTGGGCGGCGAGTACACGGCCCCGGTCGCCATGGTGTACCCTGGGGTCGCCGTGCTGAAGAGAGGGGTCGTGCCGGTGCCTGTCTTGAAGAGAAAGTGCCTGGGGGGGGGAGACAAAGGCGACATTTATGCTGGAAGAGCAGGAGCGGAGCACGGCACATGCTTTAACATCCACCACCCCCCACGTACAAATTATGTAGTAATAAAAGAGCAGAAGCACCTCTGTCCGGATATCCCCCACCGCCTGCAGTAAAACTATGACTGACTAATAGACCGGGGGCCCTGTGGTAATTCAGGAGGTCAGCTATTTTAATCAAATTCATTAGACGCCTGCTTTCTATTAACTTCTGCAGCTGCGTGAGAAGATCCGCCGTTCGGAGGGAAAAATCCTCGACGGACGGGCGACGCCCCCTCAGGAGTTAAGCTGGCGGTACGGCCCCCTCGGGAGACCCCGGCCGACCGGGCATCGGGAGTCCGACGCTGCGGCCGAGTCGCCGGGACAGAAGCGCTCGCTGTTCCGCGACGCGGCGAAAGATGTCCCCGTCCGCCGGAGCGTCAGTGAAATTGTGGCCTTTCGACGTCGCAAAGAAACAAACAAAAAACGTAATAAGATAACCAACCCCCGGCTGGATAAACGGGACGGGGACGGAATTCGGAGCGCGCTGCTGACGGCGCGCCTTCCATCAACGTGACGGTTTGTGCGACGGCTATGAAATATGCGGGTCCACGATAATCAGGGGGGCGAAGAGCCGAGATCGAACCGGGCCGTGACGCGGACCTGGCGGGTGAATCATTTAAGTAATTAAAGGCGCATTGCAGAGACTCTCCAATATGTTAATGCCGGCCACATCGGCGGCATCGGGGGATTTATCTCGCGCCCCGAGCGGTGAAGGACGGCTGCGGTCTCCGTGGGAACGGCTGATGGATGCACGGTTAAATTGGGGTTTCACTCGAGACAAACGCGACCGCTCGACGGTCGATAAGACGGCGTTTTAATCAGGACCCATCTGGATGGAGAGCGCAGCGCCGGTCTCTTTTCTGGTAGCCAGCCGCCCCGCCGGTGTGGAGTCGAACCCTCGACGTTGCGGCGAGGTGGCGTGTCCCTCCAATGGCCATGCAGTGTTGTTATTACTGCCACCCGGTCACCTTAGTCTGTTTACAACGTGAGCTTTGCTTTGCTACGGTACGGGTGGGGGTTGGAACCAACGACCTTCTGGCTGCGAAGTGAGAGATCTGGCCACGCAGCCACCAGCTGGCTGACAGACCCCGCTGCTGTGCTGCGCGAACGCAGGGAAACACGGGTGCCGGTTCTCGTGGTAAAACCGTACGTAAATGTGGTGAAACGGGGGGAGCGGCAGGAGCGGCCAGCATCGTGCAGGCGGTGAGGAGAACGTAGCCGCCATCGCACCCGTCCCCACAGCCGCCACGGTGACACGCCGGCGCCACCGCGTTCATCTCTGTTAGGCCGACGTGCCCGTTTTCGAGAACCACTCGCTTCTACACGTAGGATCACGACACAGAGAAACACAGTTAGGGGTGGGGGGGGGGGGTCATCATTTCAAAAGCCCGCTTCACCCCCCCCCCCCACCGACTGGGCTGCGGTGAACGTCGGCGCCCCCCGCAGACGCCGAGCGTGCCCGTCGTCAACGGCAGCATTGGCGTNACTGGGCTGCGGTGAACGTCGGCGCCCCCCGCAGACGCCGAGCGTGCCCGTCGTCAACGGCAGCATTGGCGTCGCGTCTTTTCTACACGCTGCTCCCGGCTCCGGCGCTCAGAGGTGTCGAAATCGGCGTCGCACAGCTGTCAACAGTTTATTTTTAGGAAAGCAATTAAAGAAAGTATTAAGACGCGTGACGTGCACCCCTGCGAAAAAGAATTCGCCCCCCCCGCTTTCCCGTTGCTGCATATTTGTCACACAGAACGGTTACAGATCTACAGGCGACACGTAATGTTACCTATTTTGTTTAAAGGTCTGAAACCATTTGCTGTGACTAATGATGGCAAAAATAGGGGAAATCGGGGAGGGAGAGAGTACTTCCTCACAGCGCTGCCAGTGGGATTCGAACCAAAGCCTGGCTGAGTCGGCTCACACGTGAAGGACGTTTCAGAAAGTACGTGACACATCGTGGGTTCCCCATAAGTCCAGGCCAGCAGGAGGTAAAGTGACCAGAAGGTAGTGATTTTACCCCATTTTGAGGAACAGATTCAGTGACGGCTTTGATGAAGAACAGAATGACGAATGACGGACAGACAGATATAACCGTCAGTCCTCCTGAAGGAAACTGCGCAGAGGCTCCTCCTGAGCACGCGGGCACGACGCTCGTGACGTGCCACGCTCGGCCCACCGGAGGCGCCCTCAAATCTTTTTGGCCGCTTCTGCAGACCAGGCCTCCTGCAAACGTTAAATGGGGCTCCCCGGTGGCACCAGGTTGACCGATCTCATACCATTTCGTACCCGGGGCCTTTGCTCTTACCCAGCAGCAGAGTGACGCGCTTCTCCTTTCAGCACATTCCAAACACCCCCACAGCAGCGGTCCCCGGTGGACACGTCTGCAACCGAGGGCCGCCGGACTGTAACTTGACAACCTGACCTGGATGGCCTTGCCGAATCGATACTCCATCTTACTCCATCAGAGATGTGCACCTGCGGGCTCTGAGTGGGAGGCTCTGGCGCCACATCCGAGGATAAACATGCACACACACAAACACACACAACTTGTACACACACGCGCGCAGACGCACGCGGAATGAAGACAGAGCGGCGAACGCTAAACACGCCGTGTTCCCTCAAGCCGAGCAGGCCGCTCTCTCCACGTCCCTCCCCTGCAGCCTGGTGCGTAACAAAGTAACAAATAAACAGACAGGCAAAGACAGACAAACACACAAACAAACAGACACACAAACTAACTAACAGACAAACAAACAGACAAACTAAGCAACAAATAAACAGACAGACAAACAGACAAACAATCAAACAAACTAATAAACAAACAAGCTAACAAACAACAAACAAACAAACTGTTGGTAGAACCGGAACAGCTTTCAGCACGACTGACATGCGGATGTGACGTCACAGAATGACGACTCTTACTTGAGAAAAACATTCCTCAGCACCTGTTTGCCTCCTGATTCTATGAGACAGCAGGTGGCGCACTGGTTAAAGTTGCAGTGGAAGGGTCCAGGTTTGAAGCCCACCTCCTGCTGCAGTACTCTTGATCCAGCTACTAACCCCGACCTGACACAATAAGAACCACCCAGCTGTACAGGTGCTTTGAAGAAAAGCATCACGTAAATAACAAATACATTCGTGAAACAGTGCCAAGGCATGCTGGGAAATGTGTCGCGGCGGCGGACGGGCCCCGACCCAACAGCCCATTCTGAGACGACCCCCGATGGGGCGACGCGCGCTTAATAGCCGCTGTTAACTGATCTGAGGCGGCGTGACACCGAGCTGCATATTACCATGCTAATCCGCACGCCTCCTTTCACAGTCTTCTGTCAGCGAACAAGTGGCTGAACCCGGAAGGGGGGGGGTTCGGGTACGAGGAAACTGCGGCAACAATGGCAGTGCACAAAAAACAAACACAATGGGCTGGAGGGCCTACGCTGGGAAGCTCTCCTGCAGTGGCACTTGAGCGCACGACAAACGTCTGGCTGAGACACCGAGCAGCACCTACACCAGGGGATCTTCTGGTTTCCTCACCGTCGTCAGTGTTTCACATCTCCGCTTCCTCCAGCTTTCCTCTCGGGAGAATCGCAGACACCGTGCGCCTATATCCCAAGGCGGCCCCGAAAACCGCACTTAAACCGGGAAAATGTATAAAGGGAGCCCAGGTCCCATCGGTTTCAACAGGAAAACCGATAATCCGTTTCAACCCCCACTAAAAACCCCATCAATCTGACCGGATACGACAAAAACGCCGTAAAACGCTTATGACCTGGACTTTGCGGCGGCGAAACGGTTACGCTGCAGGCGCCTGAACGACACCAGGCGACACGTAACGCGACTCTAAACAACACCGCGCTACAGACGCGACGTTTCTGTACACAGTTCAGCTGGAAAATGTCACAATGCTAAATGCTTTCGCCTTAAAAAACTAGTTTTAGATATTTTTACATAAAAAAACATTCCCACACAAGGCAGGGTCGTACAGGGACGAGGGACCAGGAAAAGACGTTACACAGGGAGTCCGAACTTAAACCAAATTTAAGAAATGTTCTGTTGACAGAAGGTAAATATGGAGGATGGATACCATGGGACAGGTGTTAGCTCATCCAACATCTCACACACACACACACACACTTTTTAATGCCACCAGTTCACCTGAAACACAAGCTGAGTCAGACTCGCACCCACATCCGAATGCGCAGCCCGGGAGCTTTTCAGGTCTGCTGACGCGCTGCGGCGAGGGCTCGTGCCTGTCTCGCGGGGTTTCGACACGGAGACCCCCCCCCGCTCACATGCGCCTGTCTCACACCGCCGCTCCCCACTTCAGCACCTCTAACTGACGCCCGCAGGGACCCGCATTCGTGACACGAGACGCACGAGAGAAGATCTTCCTGCGCCGATACCATCTGGAGGAGCGGGGAACAGATGCGGGAGAAAGCGGAGCGCAAACGCGACCAGCCCGGCGACTTTGGCAGCGTGCGAGACAGATAAATCATAAATAAATAAACAAAGCGCGCTTTCATAACCCTGGTGTAAAGGGCAAATGCAAATTGACAGCATTGTCATTCAGCACACAAGGTGTACAGCTATACAATGTACACAGGGGGGTGTGTGTTCTACTAATATTTGCTCGTGTTCTGCTGCTGTCAACATTTTTGAGGACTTTTGCTAAAAAAAAGAAAAAAAATCTGTTTGTTACCCATTACATTCTGCTTGGGACATTATTTTTATTATTATCCATTTAAGATAATATTTAAAACAGTTGGGTGTTTCAACAGAAGCGGTTCAGGTGAAGGACTTTGGTCAAAGGGACGGCAACGGCAGCCTGGGCCGAAGGAACGTGAACCGACGACCTCCCGGTCCGACGAGACAGCCGGATCACACCAGGTCGCCCCGGTGTTCGTGACAAAGCACGACACACCGGATAATTCTCACCGCTGACCTGAACTGGCAGTTAGCGGCGGGCGATTCTTGGTGCCGTGACCCGGGTGGCGACGCTCGACCTCACCGGGCGCCATTACGCCACCGAGGTGGGGGTCTCGCTTCAGTGTCTCTGTAAGGTTCTCACCACATATATCTGAGCAGAGAGTGGCCAGGCTGGGGTGTTACGGCATGACAGCGAGTCCACTTTAAACATGAATAAATACGGGAAAAATGTTAAAAAATTGAAGAATACAAATTCACTAGAAAATCGTTCAACTATCATCAGAAACTTTTTCATATGTAGCACACAGCAACATGGGAGAACTTCTTCCTACACTGACAGCTTCAGCTGATCGCAGCCACCGACTGATATACTGTGTGGACATATTTCAGAAACCGATGCTCTCCTGGGATTTTCACGCACAATGGTCTCCAGAGTCGACACAGAACGGTGTGAACAAGAAGAAACATCTGGTGAGCGGCAGCTCTGTGGGGGGGGGGGGGGGGGTTTT